>CM038147.1:351514478-351950583 GCA_021437245.1 Aegilops speltoides
CTTGGATCTTGGCCTCTGTGACAAAGTATCTGTTAACTCCGTTACAACAAAACAATGATCAGACTCAACTGATGGCAGGTGTCTGACTCGTATGTGATGAAAAAGTTGTCTGAACTCCTCATTTGCGAAAGCTCGGTCTAATCTTGCCTTGACATTTGCATCGGATGCTTGGTGGTTATCCCATGTGTAAGGCATCCCGGACCAGCCTAAATCTTGCATGGCGACCTCGTCGATCACCTCGCGAAACGCTCTCATCTGCGCTTCAGGTCTTGCTCGTCTGCTATAATGCTCCGAAGCAAATAACGTTTCATTGTAATCTCCCATACTAATCCAAGCAGCATGGGGCATAGCATAGAGATTGCGAAGAAGCTGCCAACGATCATTGCGATCGGCAGCACGCGGCGCTCCGTAGAACCCCGTAAATCTCCATGAGGGAGAAGAATTCTGAACATTCCCATTGACCAAAACATCAATATGACAGTTGCTAAAGTTCTTTAATTCAACATTAACTTCACGGGACCAGAACAGGCCGATGCCGCCGCTAAGGCCGGCGCTATCTACAGCAAAGCAACCTCCAAAACCTAAAGTATACCTCAACTCTTCTACTCTTTTTGCCTTAATCTTGGTTTCCATGACGAAGAGTAGAAGGGGTCCTTCCAGCTTCACAATGCTGCGAAGCTCGCGAACTGCCTCGGGGTTCCCAAGCCCCCGGCAGTTCCAGCTCATGCATATCATGATGACGGGCAGGACCGCTGAGCGGTCTCTGCCGAATTCTCAGGTGTCGGTTTCTTCTTCTTTGCATTCCTGGTGAAATCGTCATGCTCAGTGTCATTGCTAGCAGAAGCCTCACCATCCGTGGCAAGGATTCCCTGCCCTCCTTCCCCACTCGGCCCCCCGTCCGTGAGCAGCAGGGCTTTCACCACCGGTTTGTATACTTGAGTCGGGGCATCTTTCCTCTTCGGTGGCTGTTTATTCTTGGCCGGGGAATTAACTTCTTCACCTTTCTCCTTATACGTGCTTGAGTTCTTCGTGGCCGGCTTACTGGCGCCAGTCCTCGAAGTGTTCTCACTGCTAGCAGGCTTCCGAGATTCGTCTGAAGCCCTCAGCTTGGGGCCAAATGGCAAGTCGCCCTTCTCATCCCTTGAGCCAGGATTAGGGCAATAGATCTCCGAGTGCCCTAGTCTGCCACAGGAAAAACAAAAGTAGGGTATCTGTTCATACTGAATGTCATACATATCTACCTTTTTCCTCCGGGCCGAATCAATCAGAATCCAACGCCGGAGCGGCTTGGCAACATCTATGGCAATCCTAGCTCGTAGGAACCCACCATTGTGGTCAAAATTGACCGACAGAGCATTCTTATCCATCTGCTGAGCTATTGGTTTCCACCAAGCTTCATCCCTCAAATTATAAGGCAAATTAACAACTCTTGCCCACACCAGCAGTTTGTCAAACTTCACTTCATCAGGTCGCATGCACTCATCAAATTCGGCCAGCACCACGGCATTCTTATTGATATGCCACGGAGATCCGCCCCAAACTCGATCTCTATCTCTCTGGCTTTCAAACTCTGCCACAAAGACATTAATCCCGGCTGATCTGAACTGAAGCCCTCGTGGGTTTCCCCACGCCGGTCGAAGGGCGTTGATTATGGTCTGGATGTGAAGTTGGTTTCGGTGCAGCACCTTCCCAGCCAACAGCCACTTCGCCGGCCCTCCGTCGATGCGATCGTCGATGATCAGGGGAGTCGCTTCTTCCTCAGAGATGTCGAGTTTTCCAAGCGCCTCCTCCAGTTGTTTGCGGGCGGCGCGACCCCCGATTGGATCGCTCCCCGCCCCGGCACCCGCCGCAGGGTTGGGCGTCGCCATGCCGGTCCCTTCCCTTGGGTTTTTCTCGCACCGGCGATGGATCACCGGGCGAAGGCTAGTTTCCACGTCCAAACCCTAATCGCCTCGAGCGCCGCCAGAGCGTTTTAGGGTTAGGGGGAAAAGTCTTTTTTCCTAGGGAACCCCCACTTCGGATGAAGGGAGTATTCGCAGATTCATATATACTCGGCGCCATCGCCGTCATCATGGAATATATCATTTCAGTATACGTCTCATTATGAATATATTCTCGGTTCAAAAAGGATAAAGGAAGGGAGTTTGAAATTTAGCAACACGTGAGACCCTTGCGTCCAAAGTCCTGAACGGACAGAATTAGCCTTTTTTGCATCAAACTAAGAGCTTTATAAATTAACTAAAATTCAATTACAATCTGCCTAAAAACTACCAAGAAATACTTTATAAGTTGAGAATTAATAGTAGCGTGGGGTTAATGGACAGCGCCAGTGGCGGAGCCAGGCCCCAGGCAACAGGGGCCTTGGCCTGGGGCATAGCTGCCAATTCCTTCGTTGACTGATCAATAATATACCTATTGTTGATCACTATAGACTGTAGCTCAGAAGGTGGTCTGCCTCTGTCCTGGGTTTGCTACTGGGCAGCGCTACAGGTGGGAATTAGCAGTAGAGCGACCTGCCAGACCAGCGCTACTACTATGTGGGCCCCGTTGTGCCCCCACGGGCTGGCCAGAGTAACAGCGCATGCACCCATTAGCAGTAGCACTGGCCCATGGCCTGCACTACTAATGTGGCCAGCTCGGGCCCAGCTGTCCGTCCCCACTTAGCAGTAGCACTGGCCTGGAACCTGCGCTACAGCTAACGGGTTTAGCACTAGGGTTGGGTTGTGACCTGCGTTGCTGCTAAGCAAACATTATCCTCCCTGTGCCTCTCGTTCCTCACTCTCCCTATCCTCACTCTCTCATCGCCGCGGCCGTCCTCCTGTTGTCGCCGCCATCGCCGGATTGCCGCCGCCGTCGTCGCCATCCCCTAGCCTCAGTAAGCCTCCTCCCCCTCCCTCCTCCAGCCGCCCCTGCTCCTCCTTCCTCCATCTGTCGCCCCTCCCCCCTCACTCCTCTAGCCGCCCCTCCTCCTCCCCCCTCCATCCACAGCCCCTCCTCCCTACAACATTTTGATTTAGTATGGTTTAGTTGATAGTTTCTAGTTGATCTGTAACACTTTGATTTAGTTAATAGTTTCTAGTTGATAGTTTGTAGTTGATATATAACACCTTGATTTAGTATGGTTAACCGAATTAGTAAAAATTTAGACATGGTTAGTAGTTTTAGTTGATATATAACACTTTGATTTAGGATAGCTTCTAGGGTTTAGTTGACAGCCTTTAGGGTTTCACTAAGTCCTAAAATCAGCATGATAATGTTTTTGTTTATATTTTATTTCTATAGAAATCAAGTATTTGCCCCTGCATCGTCCCCGGCGTCATCCCCATCACCGACTTCCTCCAACCTCGAGGGGAGACCAGTCAAATCCCCAAGTCGTTGATGTCGAGGACTTTCTACGTATGTGTTCTTCCTATTAAAATGCAAGTGCTAGTCCCCATGTCTTAGTGTGATGACCCACAAGTATAGGGGATCAATCGTAGACCTTTCGATAAGTAAGAGTGTCGAACCCAATGAGGAGCAGAAGGAAATGACAAGTGGTTTTCAACAAGGTAATTTTTGCATGCACTGAAATTGTCGGTAACAGGTAGTTTGATAGCAAGATAATTTGCAAGGACAAATAACGGTAATGGTAAATAAAGTGCAGCAAGGTAGCCCAATCCATTTTGTAGCAAAGAACGGGCCAAAACGGTCTTGTATAATAAGCAAAACGTTCTTGAGGGCACATGTGAATTTCATCTAGTCACTTTCATCATGTTGGTTTTATTCGCGTTCGCTACTTTGATAATTTGATATGTGGGTGGACCGGTGCTTGGGTGCTGTTCTTACTTGAACAAGCCTCCCACTTATGATTAACCCCCTCGTAAGCATCCTCAACTAGGAGAAAAGTATTAAGATAAAATCTAGCCATAACACTAAACATATGGATCCAAATCAGTCCCTTACGAAGTAGGGCATAAACTAGGGTTTAAGCTTTTGTCACTCTAGCAACCCATCATCTAATAACTACTCCACAATGCATTCCCTTAGGCCCAAAGATGGTGAAGTGTCATGTAGTCGACGTTCACGTGACACTACTAAGAGAATCACAACATACATATCATCAAAATATCTAACACATATCAAATTCACATGATTACTTGCAACATTACTTCTCCCATGACCTCGGGAACAAAGGTAACTACTCACAAATGATATTCATGCTCAAGTCAGAGGGGTATTAAATAGCATAATGGATCTGAACATATAATCTTCCACCAAGTAAACCATATAGTAATCAACTACAAGATGTAATCAACACTACTAGTCACCCACAGGTACCAATCTGAGGTTCCCGTACAAAAATTGAACACAAGAGTTAACTAGGGTTTTGAGATGAGATGGCGATGTTGAAGATGTTGATGGCGATTGGCCTCCCAAAGATGAGAGGGTTGTTGGTGATGATGATGGCTTCGATTTCCCCCTCCGGGAGGGAAGTTTGATACATCCATTTTGCATAATGCTTTCTCACTGTTATTTATAATGTTTTTATGCACAGTAAAGCTTTATGGAGTAATTCTAATGCCTTTCTCTCATAATATGCATGGTCTACACAAAGAGGGAGAATGCCAACATCTGGAATTTTCTGGACCTGAAAAAGCTACCTCAAAGACACCTATTTTGCACATCTCCAAATAAGCTGAAACTTCACGGAGAATTATTTTGGAATATATAAAAAATACTAGAGCAAATAACTATCGGAGGGGGGCCACCTGGTGAGCACAAGACACCAAGGCGCGCCAGCCCCCGTGCGCCCTGGTGGGTTATGGCCATCCCAGCCCACCTTCGATGCCCATGTTCTGGTACTTAAGGTCTTTTGACCTAGAAACAATAAGGAGAGGACTTTCAGGACAGAGCACCGCCGTCTCGAGGTGAAACTTGAGTAGGAGCACTTTTGCCCTCCGGCGAAGCGATTCTGCCGGGGAACTTCCCTCCCGAAGGGGGAAATCGAAGCCATCATCATCACCAAAAACCCTCTCATCTTTGGGAGGCTAATCTGCATCAACATATTCAACAACACTATCTCATCTCAAACCCTAGTTCATCTCTTGTGTTCAATATTTGTACCGGAACCTTAGATTGGTGCCTATGGGTGACTAGTATTGTTGATTACATCCTGTAGTTGATTATTCTATGGTTTGTTTGGTGGAAGATTATATGTTCAGATCCATTATGATATTTAATACCCTCTGATCTTGAGAATGAATATCATTTGTGAGTATTTACTTTTGTTCTTGAGGTCACGAGAGAAGTCATGTTGCAAGTAATCATGTGAATTTGATATGTGTTCGATATTTTTGATGATATTTGTGTTGTGATTCCCTTAGTGGTGTCATGTGAACGTCGACTACATGGCACTTCACCATCTTTGGGCCTAAGGGAATGCCTTGTGGAGTAGTTATTAGATGATGGGTTGCTAGAGTGACAGAAGCTTAAACCCTAGTTTATGCGCTACTTCGTAAGGGACTGATTTGGATCCATATGTTCAATGCTATGGTCAGATTTTATCTTAATATTTTTATTGTAGTTGCGGATGCTTGCGAGGGTGTTAATCATAAGTGAGAGGTTTGTTCAAGTAAGAACATCACCCAAGCACTGGCCACACACATATCAAATTATCAAAGTAGCGAATGCGAATCAAACTAACATGATGAAAGTGACTAGATGAAATCCCCGTGTGCCCTCAAGAATGCTTTGCTTATTATAAGAGACCGTTTTAGCCTATCCTTTGCCACAAAAGTATTGGGCTACCTTGTTGCACTTTGTTTACCGTTACCATTACTTGCTCGTTACAAATTATCTTGCTATCAAACTACCTCTTACCGACAATTTCAGTGCTTGCAGAAATTACCTTGCTGAAAACCACTTGTCATTTCCTTCTGCTCCTCGTTGGGTTTGACACTCTTACTTATAGAAAGGACTACGATTGATCCCCTATACTTGTGTGTCATCAAGACTCTTTTCTGGCGCCGTTGCCGGGGAGTGAAGCGCTCTTGGTAAGTGGAAATCGGCAAGGAAAAATTTATATTACGTGCTGAAATTTATTCTCACTTGTCACTATGGAAAACCATCCTTTGAGGGGTTTGTTCGGGGTATCTTCACCTCGACCGGAAGCACAATTAGTTGCCCCTAAACATACTGCACCTACTGAAAGTATTGGTTATGAAATTCCTTCGGGAATGATAGAACAATTGCTAGCTAATCATTATGCAGGAGACGGGACTGAACATCCTGATATGTGAAGGAAATATGCCCTAAAGGCAATAATAAAGTTGTTATTTATATTTCCTTATATCATGATAAATGTTTATTATTCATGCTAGAATTGTATTAACCGGAAACTTAGTACATGTGTGAATACATAGACAAAACATAGTGTCCCTAGTATGCCTCTACTTGACTAGCTCGTTTATCAAAGATGGTTATGTTTCCTAACCATAGACATGTGTTGTCATTTGATTAACGGGATCACATCATTAGGAGAATGATGCGATGGACAAGACCCATCTGTTAGCTTAGCATTATGATCGTTACAGTTTCATTGCTACTGCTTTCTTCATGACTTATACACGTTCCTTAGACTATGAGATTATGCAACTCCCGAATACCGGAGGAACACTTTGTGTGATATCAAACCTCACAATGTAAATAATTGATTATAAATATACTCTATAGGTGTCTCCAAAGGTGTTTTTTGGGTTGGCATAGATCAAGATTAGGATTTGTCACTCCGTGTTTCGGAGAGGTATCTCTGGGCCCTCTCGGTAATGCTCATCACTATAAGCCTTGCAAGCAATGTGACTAATGAGTTAGTTGCGGGATGAAGCATTACGGAACGAGTAAAAAGACTTGCCAGTAATGAGATTGAACTAGGTATGATGATACCGACGATCGAATCTCGGGCAAGTAACATACCGATGACAAAGGGAACAACGTATGTTGTTATGCGGTTTGACCGATAAAGATCTTCGTAGAATATGTAGTTGCCAATATGAGCATCTAGGTTCTGCTATTGCTTATTGACCAGAGATGTGTCTCGGTCATGTCTACATAGTTCTCGAACCCGTAGGGTCCGCATGCTTAACGTTCGATGACGATATGTATTATGAGTTATGTGTTTTTGATGACCGAAGTTTGTTCGGAGTCCCGGATGAGATCACAGACGTGAGGAGGAGTCTCGAAATGGTCAAGACATAAAGATTGATATATTGAACGACTATATTTGGACACCAGAAGTTTTCCGGAAAGTTTCAGGTAAAACCGGAGTGCTGGAGGGGTTACCGAACCCCCCCGGGGGAACTAATGGGCCACATGGGCCTTAGTGGAGAGAGAGGGGCGTCCAGGGCAGGCCGCGTGCCTCCTCCCCCTTGGGTCCGAGTTGGACTAGGGAAAGGGGGGCGACGCCCCCCTTTCCTTCTCCCTCTCCCTCTCCTTCCTCCCCCCTCTCTCCCTCTTGGTGGAATCCTACTAGGACTAGTAGGCCTAGTAGGACTCCCCTATTGGGGTGCACCCTAGGGGCCGGCCGGCCTCCCCCTTGCTCCTTTCTATACGGGGGCAGGGGGCACCCTAGAACACACAAGTTTCTCTAAACCATGTGTGGTGCCCCCCTCCATAGTTACACACCCCGATCATATCATCGTAGTGCTTAGGCGAAGCCCTACGCAGGTAACTCCATCATCACCATCGCCACGCCGTCGTGCTGATGGAACTCATCCTTGTCCTCAACTGGATCAAGAGCACAAGGGACATCATCGAGCTGAACGTGTGCTGAACGTGGAGGTCTCGTACGTTCGGTGCTTGATCGGTTGGATCGCGAAGAAGTTCGACTACATCAACCACATTATTAAAACGCTTCCGCTTTCGGTCTACGAGGGTACGTGGACACACTCTCCCCTCTTGTTGCTATGCATCACCTAGATAGATCTTGCGTGATCGTAGGATTTTTTTTTTGAAATTATCGCATTCCCCAACAATATGCATCTGATACATGTCGATGAAATTTGTGGATTATTTAAGCTTGTAGGTTTACCCAGAGATGAAATTAAGAAGAAGGTTTTCCCTTTATATTTGAAGGGAAAAGCATTGACGTGGTATAGGCTATGTGATGATATTGGATCTTGGAGCTGGAATCGATTGAATTTGGAATTTCACCAAAAAAATTATCTTATGCATCTAGTTCATCATGATCAGAATTATACATATAATTGTTGGCCTTGTGAAGGAGAAAGTATCGCTCTATCTTGGGGGAGGCTTAAGTCAGTGTTATATTCATGCCCCAATCATGAGCTCTCGAGAGAAATTATTATTCAGAATTTTTATGCTCGACTTTCTCATAATGATCAATCCATGCTCGATACTTCTTGTACTGGTTCCTTTATGATGAAGACTATTGAATTCAAGTGGGATCTTTTGGAAAGAATTAAACACAACTCTGAAAATTGGGAACTCGACGAAGATAAAGAGTCAGGTATTAAGCTTGAGTTTCATTGTGTTAAATCTTTTATGAATACCGATGCTTTTCTCAAGTTTAGCACTAAATATGGACTTGACTGTGAGATAGTAGCCGCTTTTTGTGGATCGTTTGCTACTCATGTTGATCTCCCTAAGGAGAAGTGGTTTAAATAGCATACCCCTATTAAAGAAGAACTCAAAGAACCGGTCATAGCCAAATATGAAATTATCATTTACAATGTTGTGCCTACTGCTTATATTGAAAAACCACCTTCCCCTGTTAGGATAAAGGAACATGCTGAGGTATCAACTGTGGTTTACAAAAGTAATATTAAAGCACCTAAACCCTCTGGACAAATTAAAGTAGAACCTAGTGTTGCTATGGTTAAAGATCTCTTGGTCAAAAATATTGATGGGCATGTTATTTACTTCTATGATGAAGCTGCTAGAATTGCCAAACCCGGTGAAACAGATAAACATAGACCCGTAGTTGGCATGACTGTTGTCTCAGTTAAAATAGGAGATCATTGTTGTCATGGTTTAAGTGACCTGGGTGCTAGTGTGAGTGCTATTCCTTTTACTTTATACCAAGAAATTATGAATGACATAGCGCCCGCTAAAATAGAAGAAATAGATGTTACTATTAAACTTGCTAACAGAGACACCATCACACCACTTGGGATTGTTAGATATGTTGAAGTATTGTGTGGAAAAATAAAATACCCTACTGATTTTCTAGTTCTTGGTTCCCCACAAGATGACTTTTGTCCCATTATCTTCGGTAGACCTTTCTTGAACACCGTCAATGCTACGATAGATTGCCAAAAAGAAACTGTCAGTGTTAGCTTTGGTGATGAGTCTCATGAATTTAATTTCTCCAAGTTTAGTAGACAACCCCACAATGAAGAATCACCTAGTAAGGATGAAATAATTGGTCTTGCTTTCTATTGCCATGCCTCCTACTGATCCACTAGAACATTATTTGCTAGACCATGAAAATGATATGCACTTGCGTGAAAGAAATGAAATAGATAGAATATTCTTTGAACAACAACCTCGCCTTAAACGCAATTTGCCTATTGAAACTCTAGGAGGTCCTCCTCCACCTAAAGGTGATCCTGTGTTTGAAATAAAGCAATTGTCGGATACTTTGAAATATGCTTATCTTGATTAGAAAAAGATATATCCTATTATTATTAGTGCTAACCTTTTAGAACATGAAGAAGAGAGATTATTAAAAATTCTAAAGAAGCACCATGCTGTTATTGGATATACTCTTGATGACCTTAAGGGCGTTAGTCCCACTCTCTGTCAGCATAAGTTTAACATGGAACCTGATGCTAAACCCGTTGTTGATCACCAACAACGATTGAATCCTAAGATGAAAGAGGTGGTAAGAACTGAAATACTAAAGCTTCTGGAAGCAGGTATAACCTATCCCATAGCTGATAGTAGATGGGTAAGTCATGTTCATTGTGTCCCAATGAAGGGAGGTATTACTATTGTTCCTAATAATAAAAATGAACTTATCCCACAAAGAATTTTCACTGGCTATAGAATGGTAATTGGTTTTAGAAAATTAAATAAAGCTACCAGAAAAGATCATTACCCTTTGCCTTTTATTAATGAAATGCTAGAAAGATTGTCTAAGCACACACACTTTTGTTCTCTTGATGGATATTCTGGTTTCTATCAAATACCTGTTGGGCAATTGAGGAACTCAGTTATGACTTCAAGCTTGCCCGTGAAAAGAGGTTATTTGATATTAGCTCACTAGATGAATGGAGATCCCAAGCTTATAAAAATGCCAAATTGTTCAAATAAAAATTTAAAAGATGGCATGACAAAAGAATCCAAAAGCGGGAGTTCAAAGTTGCAGAATATGTTCTTTTGCACAACTCTCATTTTAGTTTTTTTGTAGGAAATCTTCTTTCTAAATGGGAAGGACCATATATTATCGAAGAAGTTTATCGCTCTGGAGCTATCAAGATCTACAATGCCGAAGGTACTAAACCGAAGGTGGTCAATGGGCAAAGAATTAAACACTATATCTCAGGTACGCCTATTAATGTTGAAAGCAATATTATCCAAACCATGACACCAGAGGAACACATAAAATAAACCTTCTAGAACACTCCAGAATCCTGAAAAAGAGGAGGTACGTGATAAGGTAAGCAAACGTACTCCTAAAAATCCGCAGAAATATTTTTTGTTAGTTTTGGAATATTATAAAATTAAGAAATTAAGAAATAACTAGGAAGGCAACTGAGGTGGCCACGATACACCAGGGTGCGCCTGCCCTTCCTGGCGCGTCCTGGTGGGTTGTGGTGCCCTCAGGCACCTTCTCGACTCTGTTTTCCTTCCATGATGCTAGTTTCCCAAGATAAAAAATCTTTATATATGCCCCTGGACGATTTGACCACTACATCGCAGAAAAATCCTCTGTTCTTGTTTCATGTTATTTTCCTGGCAGATCTGAAAATATGTCATCTCAAGATTTGGATGGAGAGGGCTATGTCGCCGACTATATCGCAGACCCCAAGGTCTATGGGGATGTGGAGCATCATGGCTGGACCACAGATTAAGACTTGAAGGGAATGGAAGAGACAAGCTCTGATGAAGACTAAGTCCCACTACCTCAATCTAGGGACATGCACGTGGAATTCAAGAAGTCAAGTCTCCCTAGTAAAGCAAAGAAACCCAAGATCTAGTTTATCCCTTTTCATCTTCTACAGGAAAATAAGCAGGCATTATGTGAAAAGATATTAAAGCTTGAGAAGGATATCAACGGCTTGAAGGAGGAAAACTTCATCCTCAAGCGTAAGCTGGAAAAGAAGAACATTACTACCTCATCACCACAACCTTCATCATCTTCCCCACCAAAGGAGACTTGAGTACGCGGGTATGGGCACTCCCCTTGGCTTGTGCCAAGCTTGGGGGAGATGCCCTGGTATCGTATAACCACCACTTTTATTATCTTTACCAATTTTAGTTTGATACTTAGTTATTTTGTAATTTAGTTGAATAAAATTTTAGTATGATTTATTTTCGAGTATTAGTTTCCTGACCTATCTATCTATGTAATCAAGTGAGAGTTATATAATAAAGTTTAGTTTGAGTCTTTGCTTCTTTACTTTTATGTTTCAATCAAAATAAAGGAAATAAATGAAAAATATCATATGCTAATCTTATGGTAAGTAATGACATCACATAACGAAAAGTATAAGTGATAAAATTTATTGGAAGTTGACAAACATAGCATTGATCAATGATGCAACTCATGAAAAAATTAATAAGGGAAGAGAAGATTCACATGCAAATACACTATCTTGGACATGTTTTATGATTGTGAGCCCCCATTAATTATTATATGTCAAAATTGTTGACGTTGGACAAGGAAGACAACGTACTGATTTATGTTTGTTCATATTCACAAATAAGTTATATTTTCATAGATCCTTCAACATGTAGTGCTTGCTCAATATCTTTGCTAGCCAAAATTCTGCACTAAGTAGAGATACTACTTGTGCATCCAAAAACCCTAAACCCAAACTCATGATTTGAGAGTCCACCATACCTACCTATGGATTGAGTAGATCCTTCAAGTAAGTTGTCATCGGTGCAATAAGGCAATAAAAATTGCTTCTAAATGTGTTTGATCATTTAGTATAAGAGAAAATTGAGCGTTGTACGAACTTGTGATGGCAAAGTAATGAAAGTGACTGACTACATAATAAAGGTTGCTATCATAAGGGGCAATATAACGTGATGTTCTTTTGCATCAAGGGATTGTGCATACAAACCAAAAAGTGCATGACAACCTCAGCTTCCCTCTGCGAAGGGCCTATCTTTTACTTTTATGTATTTACTTTTATGCAAGAGTCAAAGTATTCTTCCCTATTCCTTTTTATTTTCTCTTTTTGCAAGAATCATGTGGTGAGGAAAGATCTAGGCACATATATCCAGTTGGATATGAGTGAGCATGAGTTATTATTGTTGACATCACCCTTGAGGTGAATACGTTGGGAGGCAAAACTATAAGCCCCTATCTGTCTATGTGTCCGATTGAGACTTTTTGCTCATGGGTACGCTGTGAGTGTTAGCAATCATAGAAGATTAAACGATGGTTGAGTATGTGGACTTGCCAAAAGGCTCCAATATGAGACTCTTCCTGAAAATATGATGAATTGTAGTTGCAAAGTTAACTCAGAACATATTATGTTAGCTTTTAATAGAGTTTATGCTTTTTACTTCGATGTTGTGATGAATTGTCACTTGTTCATGATAAGTTATATGATAAGGTTTTATGATAAAGATTGTTGCTGTTATGATAATAAGCATGATGCTACTATGTCTGTATTTTGTTTTGTCGAGACCTCTCTCTCAAACCATGTGGACATGTTTTTCGATATCAACTTTCGCTTAAGGACAAGCGAGGTCTAAGCTTGGGGGAGTTGATACATCCATTTTGCATCATGTTTTCCTACTGTTATTTATAATATTTTTATACATAATAATGCTTTATGGAGTAATTCTAATGCCCTTTCTCTCATATAATATGCAAGGTTTACACAAAGAGGGAGAATGCCGGCAGCTGGAACTCTGGACGTGAAAAAACTACGTCAGAGACACCTATTCCGCACATCTCCAAATAAGCTGAAACTTCACGGAGAATTATTTTGGAATATATAAAAACTATTGGAGCAAATAACTACCAGAGGGGGCCACCTGGTGACCACAAGACACCAGGATGCGCCCTGGTTGGTTGTGGCCAACCCAGCCCACCTCTGGTGCCCATCTTCTGGTACTTAAGGTCTTTTGACCTAGAAAAAAACAAGGAGAGGACTTTCAGGATGGAGTGCCGCCGTCTCGAGGCGGAACTTGGGCAGGAGCACTTTTGCCCTCTGGCGGAGCGATTCCACCGGGGGAACTTCTCTCTGGAGGGGGAATCGAAGCCATCGTCATCACCAACAACCCTGTAATCTTTGGAAGGCCAATCTCCATCAACATCTTCAACAACACCATCTCATCTCAAACCCTAGGTCATCTCTCGTGTTCAATCTTTGTACCAGAACCTCAGATTGGTACATGTGGGTGACTAGTAGTGTTGATTACATCTTGTACTTGATTACTATATGGTTTATTTGGTGGAAGATTATATGTTTAGATCCATTATGCTATTTAATACCCCTCTGATCTTGAGCATGAATATCATTTATGAGTATTTACTTTTGTTCTTGAGATCACGGGAGAAGTCATGTTGCAAGTGTCATGTGAATTTGATATGTGTTCGATATTTTGATAATATCTATGTTGTAATTCCCTTAGTGGTGTCATGTGAACGTCAACTACATGGCACTTCACCATCTTTGGGCCTAAGGGCATCTCCAGCCGTTGGCCCCCCAGGGGGCTTCTAAAAGCGCCGCCTGGGGGTGAGCCGGCGCAAAGAAAGGCCCTTGGGGCGAGTCGTCGCCAAATTGGCGGTTCCCCAGAGCCGCCCAAAGTAGTGTTTAAAAAAGGCCGTTCGGCGAAGTTATGATAAAAGAGTAGTTAAATTCGGCTAAACATGGCAAATTTCGGCAAAATTCGCACATTTTCATTACATTAAGCTAATCTAAAAAAGAAAGGGGCTGAAGTCGTCGCCGCCGTCGCCGCCATCGTCGTCGTCGTCGGCGGCCTTCTCCTCCTTGACGCGTGCCCCTTGGCTGGACCCGGCGTCGCCATGGTGGACTGGCGGCGGATGCGCGTCGTCGTCGTCGTCGCTGTCGCATAGGACGACGACCCCGTCTTCGTCGCGGCCGCGTCGGCGCTCCTCGGCGGCGCAGGCGGCGCGCCGGGCGCTCTTCGCTTTCTTCCGCGCGCTTTCTCCATCGCAATGGAGTCCTGGCGCGCCCATTCTAGGGCCGCGTCGTCGTCGTCGAACTCCGCCTTCACCGGCACGAGCCCCGGCTCCGTCTTCACCGGCGCCGGCCCCGGCTCCGTCTTCCCCGGCGCCAGCCCCGGCTCCGTCTTTGGCTTGACGAAGCGCGGAGGAGCCGATTAGGAGGAGCCGCGCCGGCTGCCCTCGTTAATGACGATGCCGGCGCTGCGAGTGTGCCAGCCGAGCGGCGACTCCGCCGCGGGCTCGACCTTGACACCGAGCAGGGCCGGAGTGCCGGAGGAGTGCGACGAGGATCGGGAGGAGGAAGAGCAGGAGGAGGACCCGAACCGCCTTGGCGCCCATGCCCCGACGCATCGGTGCTGTGCCGGGGGGGTACGCCAACGGCGGGTCGTTGCCGCCCTCGAGGTGCGTGAGCACGCCGACAGCGTCTTGGCGGACGCCCACCGTAGGCGGCGCCCTCGCTGTTCTACGCCCGCCGACCACCGGCGCGCCGTTAGGACGCCATCGCTGCTGCTTTGGCGGCGCTGAATACGCCGCCCGTGCCGCGTGGTTGTCGGCGGCGATCGGGAGGGAGTGTTGGCGTCGGTGAGGACGCGCGACGATCTCGACCTCCTCGGCGGCATTTCTTCCGCCACGCGCCGGGCAACGGGGAATGGGCACTCCCGGCGCTGAGTCTCCACCCGATGGCGGCCGGCGCGCATGTCCGGCGGCGCCAGGATGTTCGCTGAAACAGCAGCGAGACTCGATTAAGAGCGAACGGCGGCGGCTGCCGTTAACCGCCGCCTCCGGGAAATGTTCGCCATGGCGACGGCGCCGGGAGAGGCAGGGAGAGGGAGGGGCTGGACGGCGGCGAGGGGGCGGGCGGGGTTGGTGTGGGTACAGGAGAGTGGAGTGGAGGCCGTCGGCTTTTATGGCCGGGCCGCACCCGTTTGTACGCGTGTGAGGGAGGGGAGGCGTCGGCACGCCGTCCCGTGAAGCGCCGCCCGTGAAGGAATCAATGGCAAGGCTGACCGGCGGCAGCCTTGCCATTGATTCCCCACGGGAACCGAGGCTGTTGGAGGGAGACGAGGCGCCGAGTCGCTGACGCGGCTGGCCCGCGGCTTCTTCGCGCCAAAACAACTCGCCTGGCGCCCGGCGCCCCCAGCCGACCGGTTCGGGCTGGGTCCGCTGGCGCTGTTTTCGCCCAAGCCGGGCGAAAATCGGCTCTGAGGCGATCGGGCTATTTTTTCAAGCGCCATGGCGAAAAATCGCTTAGGAGGCCTTATTGGGGGCGCGGCTGGAGATGCCCTAAGGGAATGCATTGTGGAGTAGTTATTAGATGATGGGTTGCTAGAGTGACAGAAGCTTAAACCCTAGTTTATGCGCTACTTCGTAAGGGACTGATCTGGATCTATATGTTTAATGTTATGGTTTGATTTTATCTTAATACATTTATCATAGTTGCGGATGCTTGCGAGGGGGTTAATCATAAGTGGGAGGTTTGTTAAAGTAAGAACCGCACCCAAGCACTAGTCCACCCACATATGAAATTATCAAAGTAGGGAACGCGACTCAAACTAACATGATGAAAGTGTCTAGATGAAATTCCTGTGTGCCCTCAAGAACGCTTTGCTTATTATAATAGACCGTTTTGGCCTGTCCTTTGCCACAAAAGGATTGGGCTACCTTGCTGCACTTTGTTTACCATGACCATTACTTGCTCGTTACAAATTATCTTGCTATCAAACTACCTGTTACCGACAATTTTAGTGCTTGCAGAAATTACCTTGCTGAAAACCACTTGTCATTTCCTTCTGCTCCTCGTTGGGTTTGACACTCTTACTTATCGAAAGGACTATGATTGATCCCCTATTCTTGTGGGTTAACAAAGTTCCCCAAAGAAATCGCTCCGCTGGAGGGCAAAAGTGCTCCTGTCCAAGTTCCGCCTCGAGATGGCGGCGCTCCGTCCTGAAAGCCCTCACCTTATTTTTTCTAGGTCAAGAGACTTTATACAGAAAATAGGCACTGGAGGTGGGCTGGGCAGCCCACCACCCACCAGGGCGCGCCTGGCGCGCCCTGGTGTCTTTTGGGCACAAGGTGGCCCCCTTGATGTCTACTACGCAACCTTCTTCTTGTAGATCGTGTTGGGCCTCCAAGCGCAGAGTTTTGTAGGACAGTAGCAAATTTCCCTCAAGTGGATGATGTAAGGTTTATCAATCCACGGGAGGCATAGGATGAAGATGGTCTCTCTCAAACAACCATGCAACCAAATAACAAAGAGTCTCTTGTGTCCCCAACACACCCAATACAATGGCAAATTGTATAGGTGCACTAGTTCGGCGAAGAGATGGTAAACAAGTGTAGTATGGATGGTAGAATTATATTTTTATAATCTAAATAAATAAAAACAACAAGGTAACTAGTAACAAAAGTGAGAAAAAAGGTATTTGCAATGCTTGAAATCAAGGCCTAGGGTTCATACTTTCACTAGTGCAAAATCTCTCAACAATGATAACATAATTAAATCATATGGCAATCCCTCAGCATGCGACAAAGAAAGTCTCCAAAGTTTCTATAGGAGAACGTAGGATGAAAACGTGCATCAACCTCTATGCATAGATTACCCTAATGTCATCTCAGAAATCCACGAGTTGAGTGCCAAAACATACATCAAGTGCATCAATAGAACATCCCATTGTCACCACAGATATACCATCGCAAGACATACATCAAGTGTTCTCAAATCCAATACTCAATCCAACATAACGAAACCTCAAAGAGCAAGACTCAATTCATCACAAGAAGGTAGAGGGGGAGAAACACCATATGATCCAACTATAGTAACAAAGCTCGCGGTACATCAAGATCGTGCCAAATCAAGAACACAAGAGAGAGAGAGAGAGAGAGAGAGACATCAAAGACATAGCTATTGGTACATACCCTCAGCCCCGAGGGTGAACTACTCCATCCTCGTCATGGAGACCGCCGGGATGATGATGATGGTCTCCAGTGATGATTTCCCCCTCCAGCAGGGTGCCGAAACGGGGTCCCAAATGGTTTTTCGTGGCTACAGAGGCCTGCGGCGGCGGAACTTCTCATCTAGGGTTCTTTTCGGGGTTTTTGGTATTTATAGGAATTTTTAGCGTTGGTCTCACGTCAAGGGGGTGCCCGAGGGGCCCACAAGCCGTAGGGGGGCCCTAGGGGGTTGGGCATGCCCTGGCGGCTTGTGGCCACCTTGTCCACTTCCTGGCCCAGCTCCGGTGCTTCGGGGTTCTCTTTTGGTCCATAAAAAATCACCGTAAATTTTCAGCCCATTCCGAGTACTTTTATTTCTGCACAAAAAAACGACACTGTCACATCCCTAGCTTCTGGTATTGCACTAGGCTAGCTTCATGTGTGCATCATATTTAAATTTTTCTTAAACTTGAAATGGGGATGTTAAAACCCTAGCATTAAATCAAATCAACTAGGGTGGATTAAAATATTTTTCAATAAACCCAAAAAGTTCCTAAGAAAAGTTCATGATTTCTGGTTAAGGTGGAAACCTCTGCCAAAAATGATGAATATATTCTTAGATCATTTTTGGATTTTTGAATTAAATCATATTGTATTTGACTTTGGGCATTTAAACACTATAAATAATTTAAATGCTCAAATAATGTTGGAATTATTTGTTGGACACTGAAATAATTCAGAAAGTGCTCATGAATATTTTCAGGATTTATAAAATTGATTTGGTTTTTAAAACTAGATCAAAAACAAACTACAAAAATAGAAAACAGAAACAAAACAAAAAGGAAAGAGCAGAGACTCACCCGGAGCTTACCTGGAGCCCACCAAAGCCCACCTGGCTGGCCCAGTTGGCCAGCTCAGCCCACCAGGGGCAAGGTTTTCTTCAACCCAGCGCCAGCAGGATGCCGAGCGTGTGCTCGCCGCACGCGCGCCCTCCGAGCGCCACCTCCTCCCTCCCTGCCTGCCTGGTTCCTCCTGGACGGCTCTAGACGAGCGCCACGCAGCCCCTCGACCCTCTCTCACTCTCCCTGGATCCCTCCTTATCCCATGGCCATTTTCCCCTCTCCCTCCTAGTTCTTCGCCGAACAGAGAGCCCCGCCGGCCACCGCTGCCGCTCGTGTGGCCAGCACCAACGTTCTCGCCGTGCTAGCATCGACGCCGAGCTCCGCAGCTTCTCCGAGACGACGCCCGCGTCCCCGAGTGCCCTGTAACACCATCACCATCGTCGTCTTCTTCCTCGGATGCCTGAGATCGCCGTGTCGATTTTGCCGCGTCTAGCGCCTCCCAGCCCTCCGAGAAGGTCATTGACCCCGCCAGAGCTCCTCTTCTTTCCCCCTCTCAAGCTCATTTGCTCGCTGTAGCTGCAACCCTCAGCGCGGCCGAAGCTCACCGCTGCCGTCCATGGCGCCACCATGGTAACCGCGGCCACAACTCGCACTTGAGCACTGCCGCGAGCTCAGAGGGTCCCCACGAACCCAACGCCGCCACTCTAAGCTCCTGACTTGCACCACAGCACCCCGTGCCGCTCGGGGCCGAACTCCGGCGCCGCGACAAGCTCCATTCCGGTGAGCTCCGGCCACCCCAGCTCGAGCTGTTGCCACCCTGGATGCGCGAGAAGCCCAACAACCCATAGCCGCAAACCACACCCGAAACCATCCCCTGTAGCGCCTTCCCGTGGCGTTTCCGTCGTCGGATTTGGTCACCGCCGGCGAAACTCCGGCGGGCTGACGTGGCAACGTCTTTAGTAGCTAAACACACTAATTAACCCCACTTCCTGGACACTGACAGTGGGCCCTGCGGCCTAATTAAACCGCTATTAGTTTTAAGTTAGTTTAGTTAACAAAACCAACGGACCCACGCGTCGTGGTCGATCGGTCGACATGGCGAATGACCGGACCCACTGTTCGTTGGATCGACCAGCTGAGTCATCGACATGCGGGACCCACGCGTCGCTTTTGACTGACCGGTCTGTTGACCTGCTGAGGTTAGCATGACGCAATGCTGATGCAGTAAATGATTTTCTGGATTTAAAATAAATCAGAAAATCCAGAAAATGTCCTAAACTTCTAAAAATCATAGAAATTCAACCGTAACTCCAAATGAAATAAGTTATATATGAAAAATGATCATAAAAAACCAATCTATCCATCTGTACTGGTTTCATGCATGTTTAAACAACTTAACCTTGCTGTTTAGTGCAAAACATGATAAGCACTATTTAAATTCATAAGATGAGTTTGGGGTTGAACCATTGGTTCAAAATGACTCAAACCCATCTGGTTTTAGTTGCACTAGCCCAATACACACATTTTGCCATGTCATGATCAGGCATCATATTGTGCGTTGCATTGATTGTGTTCCCTCTCGTTTGCCGGTGATTGTCCCCTCTCAGTAGACGACGTTCGACGATGAGTTCGATGACACCGATGAAGAACTATATTATCTTCAGAAGTGCCAGGCAAGCAAAATCCCCTTGTTCATTCCGATACAATCCCACTCTCTCACTCCTGTTCTATTTTACTGTATTAGGACAACAACGATACAACTGTTACTTGTTGCGGTACTTGAACCTCTTTATCCTCTGCATAACCTGTCATTGCCACAGTAAATAGATGAAACCCACTAGCATGAGTAGGAGTTGCTTGAGACCTGATGTGCCTACTCATTTATGCTTGTTTGTCATGCCTGCTATTGCTCAGAGTTGTGTCAGGTCTGATTCATCGGGAATGAATTGGAGGTGTGTGAACACGTCCTACTGTTGAGAGCTAAGTGTGTGAACACGATTTGGTAAAGGTAGCGGTGAGAGGCCATGTTGGAGTACATGGTGGGTTGTCTCATTGCAGCCGTCCTCAGGAACTGAGTTCTGTGTTTGTGATCCATGAACAGTTACTGCCACACATTGAAACGCTTAGGTGCCCCTCTTGACTTATTAATCAACCTGATCTTTTCCAGGAGTTGCAACTAGTTTCTGGTGTTTGTAGGTAGTGTTAGTAGTCTACCAAGTGGCACCCGGTACAGGTGGGCTTGCGACAGACTAGGCACCGTGGCCCGGTGTACCAAGTGGCACCCGGATGGTGGGCTTGGGAACCTTGCACACATCGTTTGGGGCCGTGAGCGACACCTCGGCCGGATCTCCATGCGGATGGAGTCCGAATAGGCGATAAACCTGGACGAGAGACTTGTGTGGTTAGTCAGGTCGTGGACGACACCCTCGCCGGGCTTCCGCTTGAAGGTTGCCGATTACATGTCGTGTAAACGGCGATAAGTGGTGAGAGCGTGTGTGAATAAGTACACCCCTGCAGGGTTAACATATCTATTCGAATAGCCGTGTCCGCGGTGAAGGACTTCTGGGTTGCCTGTACAGTTCATAGAAAAGTGAAAGTGGATACTCTAAAATACGCAAGATAAGCGTGAGTGCTATGGATGGCGTTCTCGTAGGGAGACGGGAGCGGATCCATAGTGGTGTATTGATATGGTGGATATGTGGACTCGTGTGCGCCACCTCAAAGAGTTACATTGCAGTCGTAGTTCAAGATAGCCACTGAGTCAAATCTGGCTTGCTGCAGTTAAACCCCACCATCCCTTTGTTGATAATGATGCATATGTAGATAGTTCTGATGTAAGTCTTGCTGGGTACATTTGTACTCACGTTTGCCTATTTTATGTTTTTGCAGAGAGACTTCAGTCTCATTAGTAGTTCCTCGTGGACTTCGACATTTAGCTTGTTACCTCAGCTACGATCTTGTGCCCTCGGCAGGATCTGGTAGATAGTCAGGCTTCTCAGCCTTTTTCATTTGTAGATGTCTGTACTCAGACATGTTAAGCTTCCGCTTGTGCTTTGACTTGTATGCTCTGAATGTTGGGTCGTGAGACCCATGTTTGTAATATCTCGCTCCTCGGAGCCTATTGAATAAAATACTTGAGTCGTAGAGTCATGTTGTGATGCCATGTTGTATTTGCACATATCGGGCATATTGTGTGTATGTTATTGAAATGCTTGGTATGTGTGGGATCTGACAACCTAGTTGTTTGTCCTTGGTAGCCTCTCTTACCGGGAAATGTCTCCTAGTGATTCCACTGAGCCATGGTAGCTTGCTACTGCTCCAGAACACTTAGGTTGGCCGGCATGTGTCCTTCTTCGTTCATGTGTCTGTCCCTTCGGGGAAATGTCACGCGGTGTCTACCGGAGTCCTGTTAGCCTGCTACAGCCCGGTTTACCGGAGTCCTGCTTGCCCAGTTGCTACAGCCCGGATTCACTCGCTGATGACCGACACATTCGTTGTTGGGTCATGTATGCCTGTCCCTGTAAGTTAGCGCCACTTTGGGTTTACGACTAGCCATGTCAGCCCGGGCTCCTTATCATATGGATGCTAGCGACACTATCATATACATGTGCCAAAAGGCGCAAACGGTCCCGGGCAAAGGTAAGGCGACACCTGTGGGGATACCGTGCGTGAGGCCGCAAAGTGATATGAGGTGTTACATGCTAGACCAATGTGGCATTGAGTCGGGGTCCTGACAGCGTTGGTATCAGAGCTTGACTGCCTATAGATTACCAAGCCAAACTGGTCGAAGTCGAGTCTAGAAATTCTTTAGTTATATAAGGGAATTGATTGTGGATGGAACGTAAGGCTCTTTTTACTCCTTATACCTTATGCCCTTCTGATCTGAGTCATCTTATCTTTCCTTTGGGGTTAAGGAACTAGGCTATCTCCTCTTTCTATCAGGATCACGTGTTACTAATCTGTAGACTTGTAAGATTGTTGGATTTAAGCCCCAGTTCAGTTTCTAATACCCATGTGTGTCCATAGTTGGTCTCGGAAAATTGATATTGTGCTTCTTAGTGGCTATGCCACCATCTTTGTAGCATTTCTCCAATCTTTTTGAGCATTTGCAGCCATTATGCTGTCCGAGTCATCCCAGGTTTCTAAATAATCTGATGCATTTGCAAAATCCTTTCCCTCTGGTTTCGATATTCCTTTAGGCCAAGTTAATCACATTAATTCTTGAGTTAAGGTATTTGCCTTGACATATATGTTGGAATTATTATTATGACCCTAGGTGTCTTAGGGGATCATCTAGTAATCTAGCCATGTTCTGTGTTCTAGTGTGATGATTCTGGCCATCATTCTCGAAAGCATCACGTGATGCCATTTATTTGGTAGGTATTCTACTCCTGGGTTCTTGACCCAAGATTCACTCGACTTATCTCGTGTTGATATTGTTGCTCGTACCTTTAGGATATTAGTAACCTTTGCGATAGTCCTCAAGGTCCGTGGTATCTCCTTCTTCCAAATACCATGAACTATTTATGGCAAAAGTTCCTCGTTGAACTGAACGATCACAACCAGAGTGCTCTTGATGAGTTCTCGGTTCTATGTTGTGATTCTGCCAGTCCTTCCCCTTCAGCATGGGTTATCCGGAAGAAATATGTTGAACTTGTTTGACATACTAACCTATGCATCCACAACTCAGAAAGATATACGTTCCTTTGAGTTGTCCCTCTGTAGTTGTATTCCAATCCTTGTCTATCAGTTGATAGCCAAGTTTATGGCGTGCATTTGTGTTATCGATGCCTATTATTCTGTGGTCCACCAAGCCATTCTACTCCGGAATGACTAGGAGAAACAAACTCCAGCACCTCATCCATTTCTTGGACTGGTCAAAGTAGTTGTATTCCGCAGATCAAAAAGCCAATCCAGCTTTTGTTCTGTTCTACCTCAGAGTATTACCCCCTTTATGTCAGGATTGTCATAGGAATTGCAGCATCTCTCATGAATTCTTGACGTAGTGATACTCTCTCCATCATTATTCATTTCTTGGTTCCCGTGTTGTTGCAACCGGAATGTTGACAAGTGAATCGTGATGTGTGAAATCAATACTCCAAGCAACCTTGTTGCTTGGTAGTTAAAGGACAATAATTTCATTCTTAGCATATTGGTTCATGAATCATCATTCTAAGATAGATTGTGCTACCTAGTCCTTATTTTCGGTGCACCTTTCGATCAATGAGTTAGGGCTATGCCAATCCCTTGCTTATTTGATCATCTCGTCTTGCCCTGAAAAGCAAGATTGTTCTCGAACTTAATAGCATATCGGTGGTTCGTGATTTTCCGATTATCTTCTCGGAAGTATCACCAGGTTGTCACCTGACCGCTATGTTGAGCTTGTGATCAAGTTGGTTTCCTATAAACCACCCTTTCTCCAAGCATCTGTGTCGGATACCCTGAGCTAGTTGGTTAAGCTAAACAACAACTTGGAGAGTTGGAAGATAATAGCTTGTCTGACTCAGTTCATTCCAAAGGGATATCTTTGTGTGTGTGTTGAAGAAAGATGATATCTTCATTGGTTGATCCTCGTGGTCAATTGTTGGATCTATTGTCTTATCGAAACTTTGATTTGAGTATGGGCTATCATCAAATCAATTCAGAACCAACGATGTTCGTAATGTTGTCTTACTCGTGGATGTTTCCTCGAGCATACACCATTATATCTTTTGGTCAGACCAATACTATCACATTGTTCACATAATGGTGGAAATCCAGTGATATGGAAATTCCGATGAGTTGCTGTTGAGCCCATCAGCAGCATTTAGTCTCCTCCATGATTCATGTTGAACATCAAGCTAGTGTTGGAAATTTTTGTAAGCATTATCTTCATGTTCCATTCATGAAGCATATGTTGGATGAAAGAAGTGACTTCCTCTGGTTCACGTGCTTTTGGTGCAAGTTGCCGCCGTGAATTCAAGAAAGTTTGTTTTTGTTTCCTCTGGAACCATCCCAAGTCAGTCATGCATGTGCGAAGTATGCTATGGTTTGACAGGCTCGCTACCTCCATTCCACATGTATCTCCTAGTACACCAAGCCACTGATTGATTTGTTCAAGGATAATAAGTTCTAAGTGCTAGTCCTGAAGGTACCAAACGGATTTGTACAATATTTTTTATCCTTGATGATGGTTTACCACCTGAACTTGGTAGTGTTTTATTGTAAGACTACGATGTGGTCATGCTTGTCTGGGACAACGTGTTCACATGTTTGTAGCAGAACCAGCTCATGTTTTGGAGCTTACTACCGTATCATTCCCCGAGAATCTCACAACGTCATCTCGTCGATTTGTGTTGCAAACTTTCATTTTTCTTTCTAGACTCGATGAGTTTGGATTGTTCTGACACCAACCAGATCTGAATCTCAGGCAGATATGATGGTTGGAGCATTTTCCAAGAACTATAATATTGGTCTCTCTATAACCGGTAAAGAGGATGTAGTGGCCAACACGTCCAGCCAGAAGACCTATTACTGTAGTATCTTGATTGAGGAAGTTGGCCACCTCCCCATAAGGATTTCGTAGGATACTACTTCCATAGTTATTCCTTATGGATTCTTGTGCTCCCGAAGTCCGACCTTTACTTGATGTTCTACGTATCAAACCATTTTAATAAATGGGTTGCACTAGCACATCAAGGAGAACATTAAAAGCGGAGTGCTAAATGTCTCTCGGTCGATCATTCAGATTTCGTCCCTTGGCCTCGCTAAGGTGAAATCCGAGAAGGTGTTATCTTCCATTGCATCTGCATTATCCATCACTATTCATCATGGTAGTATGTTGTGCTGCCAGGATCCTTGACACGGATATTGGTAAAACCTTGATGAATATGGAGATGCTCAAGTTCTTGAGAGCTCGCAAAAGCACTAGGTGTTATCATCAGCACTAACTGGGATTGCTCCTAGTTTCTTCGTTATGCTAAAACTTTTCAAACAGTGGACTCACTCTCTACTATTGAGCTTTTCCCTAGTTACTAAAATCATCCTTTGTGTTGATTTCAACAAGGTAATCCACACCATCCATTCTAATCCGGGTATGCCATTCTACCGAACCCCTCCAAACGATCGCTCGAGATTTGCCCTAGGCTGGTGTAGAGAGTCTTAATGATCTCTATATCAAAGATAATTCTTTTTGCCACTTAAGGTAATAATCTAAAAATCACCCTCCTCAAGGATGTCCCGCTGTGGCATCATGGCAACTCAACTCCTCGCTATGTTGACAACCGTTCACCACCGTCGTAAGTGTGGAATTGTTGTCTACCTAGTGAACCCTCATCATCTGTTCCACTCCATTCCTCTAGATGTGTGCTTCGTGTCTCAGCTCGAGAGATGTTGCTATGTCTCATTCCGTGAGTTAATCCTGAGTTGATCGAACTTCGAGAAGATCGATCCTTCTAGAGTTTTCTTTCTCCTCTAGTTGTCATGTCGATTGGAGTTCTCGGAACAAGACATCAAGATAAAGATGGTGATTGAGTCAACGTCCTTATGAAGTGCAACCTGGATCGTGAAGATAATGTTAGCTTGTGTCCCTCTGTCTTCTTACCTCACGTCTTGAATCTCGGGACGAGATTCTTGTTTAGTGGGGGCGAGTTGTCACATCCCTAGCTTCTGCTATTGCACTAGGCTAGCTTCATGTGTGCATCATGTTTAAATTTTTCTTAAATTTGAAATGGGGATGTTCAAACCCTAGCATTAAATCAACTCAACTAGGGTGGATTAAAATCTTTTTCAATAAATCCAAAAAGTTCCTCAGAAAAGTTCATGATTTCTGGTTAAGGTGGAAACCTCTGCCAAAAATGATGAATATATTCTTAGATCATTTTTGGATTTTTGAATTAAATCATATGACTTTGGGCATTTAAACACTATAAATAATTTAAATGCTCAAATAATGTTGGAATTATTTGTGGGACACTGAAATAATTCAGAAAGTGCTCATGAATATTTTCAGGATTTATAAAATTGACTTGGTTTTTAAAACTAGATCAAAAACAAACTACAAAAATAGAAAACAGAAACAAAAAAAGGAAAGAGCAGAGACTCACCTGGAGCTTACCTGGCGCCCACCAAAGGCCACCTGGCCAGCCCAGTTGGCTGGCCCAGCCCACCAGGGGCAAGGTTGTCTTCAACCCAGCGCCAGTAGGACGCCGAGTGTGTGCTCGCCGCACACGCGCCCTCCCAGCGCCACCTCCTACCTCCCTGCCTGCCTGGTTCCTCTTGGACGGCTCTAGACAAGCACCACGCAGCCCCTAGACCCTCTCTCACTCTCCCTGGATCCCTCCTTCTCCCCTGGCCATTTTCCCCTCTCCCTCCTCGTTCTTCGCCGAACAGAGAGCCCCGCCGGCCACCGCTGCCGCTCGTGTGGCCAGCACCAACGTTTTCGCCGTGCTAGCATCCACGCCGAGCTCCGCAGCTTCTCCGAGACGACGCCCACGTCCCCGATTGCCCTACAACACCATCACCATCGTCGTCTTCTTCCTCGGATGCCTGAGATCGCCGTCGTCGATTTTGCCGCGTCCAACGCCTCCCAGAGCCCTCTAAGAAGGTCATCGACCCCGCCGTGAGCTCCTCTTCTTTCCCCCCTCTCCCCGCGCTCATTTGCTCGCTGTAGCTGCAACCCTCAGCGCGGCCGAAGCTCACCGCCGCCATCCATGGCACCACCGTGGTAACCGCGCACACAACTCGCACTTGAGCACTGCCGCGAGCTCATAGGGTCCCCACAAACCCAACACCGCCGCTCTAAGCTCCTGACTTGCACCACAACACCCCGTGCCGCTCGGGGCCGAACTCCGGCGCCACCGTGTGCTCCATTCCGGTGAGCTCCGGCCACCCAGCTCGAGCTGTTGCCACCCCTGGATGCACGAGAAGCCCATCAACCCATAGCCGCAAACCACGCCCGAAACCATCCCCTGTAGCGCTTTCCCGTGGCGTTTCCGTCGTCGGATTTGGTCACCACCGGTGAAACTCCGGCGGGCTGACGTGGCAACATCTTTAGCAGCTAAACACGCTAATTAACCCCACTTCCTGGACACTGACAGTGGGCCCTGTGGCCTAATTAAACCGCTATTAGTTTTAAGTTAGTTTAGTTAACAAAACCAGCGGACCCACGCGTCGTGGTTGGTGGTGGACGTGGCGATTGACCGGACCCACACATGCATTGGACTAACCAGCCTGAGTCACTGACATGCAGGACCCACGCGTCAGTTTTGACCTGGACCGGGTCTGTTGACCTGCTGAGGTCAGCATGACGCAATGCTGATGCAGTAAATGATTTTCTGGATTTAAAATAAACCAGAAAATCCAGAAAATGTCCTAAACTTCTAAAAATCATAGAAATTCAACCGTAACTCCAAATGAAATAAGTTATATATGAAAAATGATCAGAAAAATCCAGTCTATCCATCTGTACTAGTTTCATGCATGTTTAAACAATTTAACCTTGCTGTTTAGTGCAAAACATGATAAGCACTATTTAAATTCATAAGATGAGTTTGGGGTTGAACCATTGGTTCAAAATGACTCAAACCCATCTGGTTTTAGTTGCATTAGCCCAATACACACATTTGGCCATGTCATGATCATGCATCATATTGTGCATTGCATTGATTGTGTTCCCTCTTGTTTGCCGGTGATTGTCCCCTCTCTGTAGACGACGTTCGACGATGAGTTCGATGACACCAATGAAGAACTATATTATCTTCAGAAGTGCCAGGCAAGCAAAATCCCCTTGTTCATTTTGATACAATCCCACTCTCTCGCTCCTGCTCTATTTTACTGCATTAGGACAACAACGATACAACTATTACTTGCTGCGGTAGTTGAACCCATTTATCCTCTGCATGACGTGTCATTGCCAGAGTAAATAGATGAAACCCACTAGCATGAGTAGGAGTTGTTTGAGCCCTGATGTGCCTACTCATTTATGCTTGTTTGTCATGCCTGCTATTGCTTAGAGTTGTGTCTGGTATGATTCATCGGGAATGAATTGGAGGTGTGTGACCACGTCCTACTGTTGAGAGCTAAATGTGTGAACACGATTTGGTAAAGGTAGCGGTGAGAGGCCATGTAGGAGTACATGGTGGGTTGTCTCATTGCAGCCGTCCTCAGGAACTGAGTTCTGTGTTTGTGATCCATGAACAGTTACTACCACGCATTGGAATGCTTAGGTGCCCCTCTCGACTTATTAATCAACCTGATCTCTGTCCAGGAGTTGCAACTAGTTTCTGGTGTTTGTAGGTAGTGTTAGTAGTCTACCAAGTGGCACCTGATGCAGGTGGGCTTGGGATGACTAGGCACCGTGGCTGTGTACCAAGTGGCACCGGATGGTGGGCTTGGGAACCCCGCACACATCGTTTGGGGCCGTGGCGACACCTCGGCGGATCTCCTTGCGATGGAACCCGAATAGGCGATAAACCTGGACGAGAGACTTGTGTGGTTAGTCAGGTTGTGGCCGACACCCTCGCTGGGCTTCCGCTTGAAGGTTGCCGAGTACATGTCGTGTAAATGGCGATAAGCGGTGAGAGCGTGTGTGAAGAAGTACACCCCTGCAGGGTTAACATATCTATTCGAATAGCCGTGTCCGCGGTAAAGGACTTCTGGGTTGCCTGTACAGTTCATAGAAAAGTGAAAGTGGATACTCTAAAATACGCAAGATAAGCGTGAGTGCTATGGATGGCGTTCTCGTAGGGAGACGGGAGCGGATCCATTGTGGTGTATTGATATGGTGGATATGTGGACTCGTGTGCGCCACCTCAAAGAGTTACATTGCAGTCGTAGTTCAAGATAGCCACTGAGTCAAATCTGGCTTGCTGCAGTTAAACCCCACCATCCCTTTGTTGATAATGATGCATATGTAGATAGTTCTGATGTAAGTCTTGTTGGGTACATTTGTACTCACGTTTGCCTATTTTATGTTTTTGCAGAGAGACTTCAGTCTCATTAGTAGTTCCTCGTGGACTTCGACGTTTAGCTTGTTACCTCAGCTATGATCTTGTGCCCTCGGCAGGATCTGGTAGATAGTCAGGCTTCTCAGCCTTTTTCATTTGTAGATGTCTGTACTCAGACATGTTAAGCTTCCGCTTGTCTTTGACTTGTATGCTCTGAATGTTGGGTCGTGAGACCCATGTTTGTAATATCTCGCTCCTCGGAGCCTATTGAATAAAATACTTGAGTCGTAGAGTCATGTTGTGATGGCATGTTGTATTTGCACATATCGGGCATATTGTGTGTATGTTATTGAAATGCTTGGTATGTGTGGGATCTGACAACCTAGTTGTTTATCCTTGGTAGCCTCTCTTACCGGGAAATGTCTCCTAGTGATTCCACTGAGCCATGGTAGCTTGCTACTGCTCTGAAACACTTAGGTTGGCCGGCATGTGTCCTTCTTCGTTCCTGTGTCTGTCCCTTCGGGGAAATGTCATGCGGTGTCTACCGGAGTCCTGTTAGCCTGCTACAGCCCGCTTTATCGGAGTCCTGCTAGCCCAGTTGCTACAGCCCGGATTCACTCGCTGATGACCGACACGTTCGTTGTTGGGTCATGTATGCCTGTCCCTGTAAGTTAGCGCCACTTTGGGTTTACGACTAGCCATGTCAGCCCGGGCTCCTTATCATATGGATGCTAGCAACACTATCATTGATGTGTGCCAAAAGGCGCAAACGGTCCTGGGCAAAGGTAAGGCGACACCCGTGGGGATACCGTGCGTGAGGCCGCAAAGTGATATGAGGTGTTACATGCTAGATCAATGTGGCATTGAGTCGGGGTCCTGACAGACACCACGGTAGTTCTGCTGAAAACAGTGTCAGTCCGGGTTAGTTCTAATAAAATCATACCAAGATCATATAAAATTGTTGTAAACATGGCATGAATACTTCATAAATTAAATATATGTTGGAGACGTATCAGCATCCCTGTTGGGGATATAACTATTGGGTATGACCCGCCCAGGAGGGGCTGGGTCATACCACTGGCGGTTCATAAAGAGAAGGCCCAAGAAGATGTTGAAGATGGCAGTTCATGAAGCAAGCTTACTGAAGGCCCAAGACCCGGAGGAGACTTGAGGCCCAAGGGCGTAAACCGCCATATGTTTAACTTGTATGTTAAGGAAAGTTTAGTTCTGTCACCAAGCCGGACACGTTGTGTATGAGCCGACCGGGACTCTGTAAGCCGCTGGGCATCAGTCTGTGTATATAAAGGGGTGATCCGGTGGCGGGTTAGGGCAAGAAACAATAAGTCGAGAACTAGGTCAAGCGTATTCGCTCCCTAGTAATCGAGACCCAGGCAATAGAAACTAAAGCAGGAGTAGGCCTTTACCTCGTTGCGAGGGGCCGAACCTGGGTAAAACTCTCTGTCCTTTGTCCCGTTTTAACCCCTTCAAGCTAACTACACCGCGATGGGTCCACACCTAAGTCCTCATGCTAGGGCATCTGCCGTGACAATTCCACGACAGTTGGCGCCCACCGTGGGGCCAGCGCATAGTGGTTTCGAGTTCTTGAAGGGTAGCTTTGCAGGGCTCAAGGGATACACTGTGGGCTGGATGACTAAGAGTCGTCGCGGCAAGCTCTACATCAAAGACGCGGGCTGGAGCCCCGAGGCCGGCTCAATCGAGTATGGGTACCGGGTCCCCTTCGGCGGAATTCATGTCTTCATCGGCAAGATTGGTGAGTCGGAAGCTGAGCTGGACACCTGCGCCGATATCGTTGAGATGGCTCAGCGCGCGCGACCCGCCAAGGTTCAAGCCGCCCCGAAGCATGTCTTTGTTGGCTTTACTCAATGAGTAGATTTGGAAGGAGGATCTGAGTCCGGTGGTGAGATGACCGTCTATTCAGGCGATTAGTCCTCAACCGGTGAGACCAACTCCATGTATCAAGTTCAGGATGGCGGGCTTGGGGGTTGTTCCGATGGTGACAGTATTTCGAACCCCTACGAGCCACCAAACAAGGTTACAATCTTTATGGCTGGTACACAGCCAGGGCAGAATTCTTCAACTACGGCAGCAATGATCTCCAGTTCAGCAACGGCAACGGCGGCTAGGGTAGGAGGCCCTGTGCACCCGTCGGCTCAAGTTTTATCTGAACTGTTGGATGCTCTGGCAACGTTGCTAACGGCGGAGGTGACCCCGGCGAACCAAACGCAACATAACACAGACGTTGCAAAGTTACATGATGAGGTAGCTCAAGCAAAGGAGGACCTAAACGCTGAGAACACCCAGATGGTGACGGAGCGAGCCGCTTTGGAGAGGGAGAACAACACCAAGCAGAATTTTTTTTTGCTTGAGTTTGGACCGGGACACATCAAATGTTGTCTTTAACAGAAGGCGTGTGAGCCGTTTACCCTCGGTTTATGATGCGAGAAACCTTTTCAACATGCCTGGGGCAGGAACCAGTAACCCGCCTGTGGTGGATCGGGCCGTTGAGGTGCCGGCGGCTGGAACATCGGTTCAGCCACGTGCTGCAGACCCCCCACGTTTGGATTTGACCCCTCCTCAGCATGTTTCGACACCCCCGGGTCATTATTCTAATCCTTTGGATACTATGATAGCTGCGGCTACTCGATTGGCGGCTCTCCCGGTTCAGGATGAGTCGCCAGCGACGATGGAAATACGACGAGCCGGAGAACTTCTCTAGACGACTGTGGCTCAACAGGCAGCTTATTCATACAGTCGCGATCAGATTCATTCAACCCCACGTCCAGGCCGGAGTTATAGCAGGCACATTGATGAGCCGGCTGCAACAAGCAGTGAGCGGCGCTGCAATCAGCCTCGTAGGCCTGACCCGCCGCGTGCTGGTAATGATGCTCAGGCTTTGGTGGACCAAGGCATGGTGTGGTATGAGGCTGAGTTGGAGGCTCAACAGCAACCTCCGGTTTATCCGTCAGCATCTGTGGGGACTGGGATGACGTCTAGAACCTTGGGTTTGCCATGTTTAATGCCGGCACTATGCAATGAGCGCTTGCCTAAGGATTTCAAGGGCCCCCGTAAGGTGCCTAACTACATGGCGGATCAACCCCCAAAGGCTTGGATTGAAAGCTATAAGATGGCTATGGAGATGTTGGATCAGTGATGCTGCATGTGCTAAGTATTTCACCATGATGTTGGATGGGCCAGCTCATACTTGGTTGAAAGGGCTGCCCGCTAACTCCATCAGGTCATGGGCAGAGTTGAAAGCACGTTTTATCCAAAAATTTAAAGACACGTGCAAGCAACCTATGTCGATTCTGGATTTGGATTCTTGCATCCAAGGTGAAGGAGAGTCAATAACCAATTGGGTGCGTCGGAACTCAGCTGTTATACACTCATTAGACAGTATCAACGCCGGTTCAGTAGTCCTGATGTTGGAGAAGAATTGTTGTTTCCTTCCCCTTAAGCAGAAACTGGGCGGCTTAAGCGCAATTGTAATGATATGGGGGAGCTCGTGGCCGCTCTCGTCAAATACGCTGACTCCGATAGCACTAAAGACCCTGAGACTGATGAGGAGAAAGCTGGTAAAGGGAAAAAGAGTGGCAATGCAAAGGGACAACATAACACGGCGGGTCAAGGTGGTAATGGTAAACGCAAGGCTGACGACAGTTTAGACTTTGTGGCCAACACCAACATGCAGAGTAATAACCAGTGTCATAAGGGGAAAACGCCAACGCCCCGGTTTGGAGGGCCAAAGTTCAACCTTGAGGCCATGATGAATCAGCCTTACCCAAAGCACAGAACCCAAGATAAGCCGGCTAGTCATCTATGGAAGGATTGTTTCATCACGAGGGAGTACAGAAACTCTATTTTTTTCCAGAATAATCATGGCCCGCATGGTGGTTCAGGTTCCGGCTCTCATGGACCTGCGTTTGGAGGTGGCGGTTCAAGCTCTGGTTTTCAGGGCCAAGGCAATCAAGGCGGTTTTAATCAGCAATCTGGCCAAGGGAATCAGCAGCAGCAGTCTGGTTATCAAAGCAATCCAAAGCAATTGAATAGTGGTCAATATCATGTGTTCACCACAAGTCTGTGCAAACGAGATCATAAAATCGATAAGCGGATAGTGAACTCAGTTGAGCCGGCAGTACCTCGTTATTTGAGGTGCTCTGAGCGGCCTACTGTATGGAGCCATGAGGAACACCCGCCCCGGGTTGACAATCCAGGTCAGTTGGCATTGGTGGTTGCCCCTCAGGTAGGAGGGTATAAGCTTACAAAGGTGCTCAGGGATGGGGGTAGTAGTATCAATATACTTTACTATGATACTCTTCGTCGTATGAATTTGACTAACAAAGATCTTAAGACGTCTTCGACTGTTTTCCATGGGGTGGTGCCTGGTAAGTCGGCGTACCTAGTGGGTAAGATAACCCTGGAGGTAGCCTTTGGAGATGATCGTGATTCCAGAGCTGAGAAATTGACCTTTGAGGTGGTCAAGATCAAAAGCCCGTATTGCGCTTTGTTTTGGCGGCTGGCTTACGCTAAATTCATGGCACGACCTTGTTATGTTTATTTGCAGCTTAAAATGTCGGGTCATAAGGGCACCATCACAGTGCATGGTGATAGGAAGATTGCTCTAGATTGTGAAGAGGGTGATGCCGCGTATGCTGAGTCGGCCTGTGCTATTGAGGAGTTGAAGTTTTATAAACATAATGTTGACACGGCGGATATGACACCCTTGAAGAAGCCAACTACAGAGAATGACCCCCTGTTGAAGTTTAAGTCGGCAGATGACACTAAGTTGGTCGATTTTGTGCCTGGCGACTCGTCCAAGCAGTTCAACATCAGTGCTAATATGGATCCAAAATAGGAAAGCACGCTCATTGAGTTCATCTGTGAGAACCGGGACATCTTTGCATGGAAACCTTCTGACATGCCAGGTGTATCGAGGGAACTCGTTGAGCACACTCTTAATGTTGATCCAAAGTTTAAACTGGTCAAGCAATTTCTTCGTCGCTTCAATGAAGAGAGGCACAAGGCAATTGGTGAAGAGGTGGCCCGGCTCTTGGCTGCTGGATTCATTGTTGAAGTTTTTCATCCTGATTGGTTAGCTAACCCGGTGCTGGTGCTTAAGAAAAACGACACTTGGCCTATGTGCATGGATTTACATACCTTAATAAGGCCTGCCCGGCTGACCCTTTTGCTCTCTCTCGTATTGATCAGATTATTGATGCTACAACGGGTTGTGAGCGTTTGAGCTTTTTGATGCTTATTCTGGTTATCATCAGATCAAGATGGCAGTTAAGGACCAGGAGAAGATAGCTTTCATCACTCCCTTTGGAGCCTTTTGCTATGTGTCTATGCCCTTTGGGCTCAAGAGTGCCCACGTGACTTACCAACATTGTGTTCAGAATTGCCTTCATAACCAGATTGGACACAATGTTCATGCCTATGTGGATGATATCGTTGTGAAATCCAGGAAGAAAGAGACTTTGATAGATGATTTGAAAGAGACCTTTGACAATCTCCGGGTCTATAAAATGATGCTTAACCCGACCAAGTACGTCTTTGGCATGCCAGCAGGCAAACTATTGGGTTTCCTGGTTTCTGAGAGAGGCATTGAAGCTAACTCGGAGAAAATCGAGGCTATCACTTCTTTTGTTGAGCCGACATGTATCAATGACGTCCAACGGTTGATGGGTCGTATTGTAGCTTTGAGCCGGTTTATAAGCTGCCTGGGAGAGAAGGCTATCCCTTTGTATCAAATGATGAAGAAGACGGATGACTTTGTCTGGAGTGATGCTGCTAATGAGGCATTTGTGGCACTTAAGAGACAGCTGGCTGAACCGCCGGTTCTTGCAGCTCCTATTGAGAAGGAGCCCTTGCTTTTATATGTGGCTGCAAACAACAGAGCTGTCAGTGTGGCAGTTGTGGTTGAAAGAAATGAGTCAGGCAAGGAGTATCCGGTTCAAAGGTTAGTTTATTATGTAAGTGAGGTGCTCATTGAGTCTAAGCAGAGATACCCACATTGGCCGAAATTGGTTTACGACGTGCTCATGGCTAGCGGCAAGTTGAAGCAATATTTCCTTGGTCATCCCATCAATGTGGTTAGTTCTGCACCCTTAGGGGATATTATTCAAAACAAAGAAACCACAGGTCGGGTAGCTAAGTGGGCCATTGAGCTTGGACTCCATGGCTTGAAGTATATGCCTCAGACAGCTATAAAGTCTCAAGAACTTGTGGATTTCATCAATGAATGGACGGAATTGCAGATGCCTGAGGATAAGCCGGATAGCACATATTGGATTATTCACTTTGATGGATCCAGGCAATTAGAAGGCTCGGGGGCTAGAGTTATATTGACTTTCCCACGAGGTGATAAGTTTTGTTGTGTTTTAAGGTTGATGTTCCCTTGTACTAACAATGCAACTGAGTATGAAGCCTTACTCCATGGTCTTCGGATGGCTAAAGAGATGAATCTAAGCCAGGTAAGGTGTTTCGGTGACTCAGACTTGGTGGCTCAGCAAGTGTCAATGACTGGGGATTCAAAAGATCCACTCATGGCGGTTATCACCGAGAGGTTGATACTATTGCTGGTCATTTCAAAGGTTATCAAGTGGAGCATGTGGATGACAGGAAAAATGAAGCTACTGATGCTTTAAGCCGGCTGGGGTCTCAGCGTAAGCCGGTACCCCCTGATGTTTTCCTCGATGTTTTGCATAACCCATCAGTTAAGTTGCGTACAGAGGAGGGTCTTGCAATTCCTGACCTGGAGGCACAGTTGGTGGCGGCTCTCCATGTTATTCCCGGTTGGATTGTTCCATATTTGGCTTACATGACCCGGGGTGAGTTACCTGAGGATGAAACCTTGGCCAGGCAAATAACCCGGAGGTCTAAGTCAATGACTATAGTCAATGGTGAGTTACACAAATGTAGTGTTACAGGGGTGTTTGAATGATGTATTTCTCCTGAGGAGGGCCGTGAAATTTTAAGGGAAATTCATGAAGGAGGTTATGGCCATCATGCTGGCTCTAAATATCTCATTGCTAAAGCTTTTCATCATGGGTTTTATTGGCTGACGGCTCATGCTGATGCGGAAGATCTGGTCAGTAAATGTGTTGGCTGTCAGAAATTTTTAAGACGAGCTCATGTGCCGGCTCAAGAATTGAGGATGATTCCAATTACTTGGCCGTTTGTAGTCTGGGGCTAGATATGGTTGAGCCTTTTAAAAGGTCCAAGGACAAAAAGACTCATCTCTTGGTAGTTGTTGACAAGTTTACAAAGTGGGTTGAAGATGAGCCCAGCAAATGTGATACAACAACGGCAGTTCAATTCATAAAAAGGTGATCTTTCATTTTGGATACCTTCATAGTATCATTACTGATAATGGTAATAATCTGTCTAAGGGTGCAATGAAAGAATTCTGTCAACAAGAGCATATCCAGCTTGATGTGTCATCCGTGGCTCACCCCTAGTCTAATGGTCAAGATGAAAGAGCTAATCAAGAAATCTTGAGACATATTAAACACCGGCTTATGGTCCCTTAGCAGAGGATGCCGGGTTGTTGGGTGGAAGAATTGCCCTCAGTGCTTTGGAGTATCAATACCACCCCCAACAGATCGGTGGTTTACACGCCTTTCTTCATGGTTTACGAAGCAGAGGCGGTTCTCCCTAGTGACATACGTCACGACTCGCCCCGTGTGGCGGCTTATGTTGAAGCTGATAATTAGAAAGCACGTCAGGATGCTGTTGACCTTTTGGATGATGAGCGTGACCTTGCGGTGGCTTGCTCGGCAATTTACCAGCAAGATTTGTGTCGTTATCACAGCCGCCGAGTTAAAACCAGAAATTTTCAGAAGGAGATTTGGTGCTCCGGCTCATCTAGGATTGAACTGACATGCACGACTTATCCCCACCTTGGGAAGGACCTTTTGTGGTTAACAAACGTCTAAACAATGGGTCATACTACCTTATCGATGTTCGAGACCACAAAGACTCACACACGTCGGGGGAGGAGACCCACCAGCCGTGGAATATTGCTCATATTCGGCCTTATTATACATGAGATACCGGCTCTTATGATGGACATACTTTTTCCAATGTATATATTATGATTAGTATAATAAAGCCGGCATCCCTGATGATTCAGGGCCTCTGTCGTATCATCTCTGAGAATCTGAGTCTTTATTGTTACTTCATAAGGTCACTTGGGGGCTTCCTGCTTATTGAGCATAGCTATGATTATCCTTTTGATCTGGCTTGTACGCCTAGATTGCAAATACTTGGGGGCTTCCTGCTCATTGAGCATAGCTGTGACTACCCTACTGGTCTGGCTTGTACGCCTGGATCGAAATATTACTTGGGGGCTTCTTGTTAAATGAACATGAGCTTTGTTGTCCCTCGTAATATGCTTGGACGCCAAGTGTATTCACCAAAAATCCGGGTTATCTTGCCTCTGTATGCTTGCCACTCCTACCAGGTAATCCTGGAATGAATCACTGTACTCTTGACAGTTAATCTTATAAAGACCCTGAAAATGTCAAAGTTAAAACGGCGATTGGTCATGTGAGGCCCGGCTTACAGGTTTGAATTAAGGAGCAACTCAGTGGCTATGCAGCCCTTGAATGGCACATGATATTAAGGCTTGGCAGCCTTTGGATGCCTTGTTTTTCTGGTTTATATTGACTTTGCATATTTTTGGTGATTTCTGTTTGTACCATCTTGATATATGGTTGAAAGTTGATTTGGGCCATGTTGCTTTGATCATTATGATTCATATTTGAAAATAACTGGTGTTTTGCTAAACCGGTCTGGCTTTGGACGTTAAGTCGCCAGTATATGATGATCATATGTTTGGAGTTCTGTACTCTAAAGATTTTTGCGATAATACCCTTTGCTGTCTATGGCGTTGTAAGCCGGCAGTATGAATAAATTGCACAGAGCGATGCGCTCTGAGTCTGGACTGTTACCCTTATTGCATATGGCATGGTAAGCCGAAAATATGTATAAGTATCACATGTATGATATTTATTTTGTTATGATTATATGATGTTTTGATAAACCGGCCCTGGTTATGGACGATGTAGTCACCAGTGGTTCTTTATATGGGGCATTATGATCCGCCTTGGGGTAAACTACCAAGGCACTTGTGCTCTGTTTGTATGCAGGGTTTATGACAACATGATCAAGCAAAGTTGATATTTATTATGAGCATAAATAGTGGATTGTCAAATGATATCAAACGGCTCATAAGTGTTATGCAAATCAACATGCATGATGGCATGGCAGATCATTGTTTTCAAGCTAGCCTATTACAAGGCATCAGACAGCCTAAAAGAATAAGTGTTTTGGTAAAGTATCTCAACTGGCAGATGCTAAGTCGGCCTTCGGCTTGCTGATCTTGACCTTGGTGGGTAGAGGGCTTCGGGTCATCATGCACCGGTTCATCATCTTCCTCTTAACCCATTGGTCGGAAGTCAGAGGTTGCCCAATTGATCCTAGTCAAAGCTTTGAATACAACCTCGTCATCAATAAGTGTTGATGGGTCAATGTTAGGGGCAAAAGTGCGCTTACGAATTGGAGGAGTAAGGTCGTGGGATTCATGAATAGGCGCTTTAACCTTCTTGTTGTCAGCATCATAAACCACCTGATAATGAGACAGGTCGATATCTTTTGCTAACTTGCTGGCTAAAGGATGCATTTCTCTTGCTATTGAAGCAAAGTCCTTAGCACTGAAGGGAGACTCATCCTACTTTACACCGGGGCAGCCATTGGCCAAATCTTCCGGGTCAAGATCTGCTTGCCACGCCTTGGCCCGGGTTAGCGCAGTGATTGCACCGGCTCTTGCAGCTGATCGTTTAAGATCTTCAACCGGTTGGGGCAGCACATATAACTTCTCCAGCGCATCCTTGATGAGGGTTGGTGGTTGCTTCTTATGCGAGGCAGGAGAGATAGCTTGTTGCGCGCCAGTGTACAGTTGCTCTATAAGAGTATAGGCGGCTTTCAGCTTCTTGCGCATGTCTGAGCCAAGATGTGTTATTCTGGAGCCTGCATTATCAAGTACATTTATAAGCCGAATGAATGATTATTGCAATGCGTTAGTGGTAAAAAATTGAGATAATGTTATTTACCGAAGATGGCAGCTGTCATGGTGTTTATTTGACGTTTCAAGACGGAAAGCTCTGCAGCCACTGGCTTAAGGGACGCTTCTGCTTCCTCTGCTCTCTTCAATAGAGCTGTTTTCTCTGTCTCCCAGCCTACCTGGTCTGCCTTGAAGTTCTTCTTCATCTTCTCCATCTCTGCTAAGGCGGTGGTCAATTCGGCTTCGGCCTTGGAGGTTTCAGATTGTTGAGACTTAATGTTCTCTTGAAGACCGGCTGTCGGTGTCAAAACCGACAGATCTTGGGTAGGGGGTCCTGGACTGTGCGTCCGAGGATCGAAGGTAATAGGAGGCAGGGGACACGATGATTACCCAGGTTCGGTCCCTCTTAATGGAGGTAATACCCTACTTCCTTCTTGATTAACTTTGATGAGTATAGGGGTTACAAGAGTTGATCTACCTCGAGATCGTAATGGCTAAACCCTAGATGTCTAGCCTGTATGATTGTGATTGCCTCTAAGGACTAAACCCTCCGGTTTATATAGGCACCGGAGGGGACTAGGGTTGTACAAAGTCGGTTTACAGAGGAAGGAAAATACACATCCGGATGCCAAGCTTGTCGTCCACGCAAAGGAGAGTCTCATCCGGACATGGGAGAAGACCTTCTATCTCATATCTTCACGACCCATCAGTCCGCCCCATGTCGCATAGGCCGGCTTCCCGAGGACCCCACAGTCCAGGACTCCCTCAGTAGCCCCTGAACCGGGCTTCAATGACGATGTATTCGGCGCGCAGATTGTCTTCGACATTGCAAGGCAGGTTCCTTCTCCGAATACTCCAATGCGGTCCTCCACACATAATAGCTGTATCCGGATCTGTTAAATAAGTACAACCTTAAGTTGTGAGGGCAAAAATACTCAAAACAATGTAAGGCACATCCATAGGTGATTTTCCCGGCGAGGCATTATGTCCTGGCCTTGTTAGTATTCTGAACCATTTTTGAGCCCTTGCTTCATGTTTCGAGGCACGGTCATAGGCACGTCTTGTCAAAGCAGGGATCGTGTCCCCTTATCACGGGATTCTCATCAATAGGGGTTTGGGTAATCCAACCGTGCCGTTCACACGTCCCCTTGGGAATAGGCGAGATTTAAGGCTTATGAGGGGACACTTGATATCTACTGCCTTTATAAGGAGAAAAGGATCCATCTTTTTACCCCACGCCTTCTTCCTCCTCAGCCTATCTGCCATTCGAGCTCCAGCGCCCAAGTTCCAATCTTTTCCACCGCCACCAAACACTCCTATCCATGTACGGATCTAGAGCGTAGGGCAAGTGGATGGCTTCCTCTGTTACAGAGGAGAACATCAAGGAGCTCCGGGAAGCTGGGTACTTGGCCACGGACATAGTCCACTGGCTCCCTACCAAGAAGCAGATCATCCCCACACCAAAGCCTAATGAGAGGGTAGTGTTCATTCTCCATTTTCTCCGCGGACTAGGATTTCCCCTCCATCCTATTGATACGTCTCCAACGTATCTATAATTTTTGATTGTTCCATGCTACTTTATCTACTGTTTTAGGCAATATTGGGCTTTATTATCCACTTTTATATTATTTTTGGGACTAACCTATTAACCGAAGTCCCAACCCAGATTTGCTGTTTTATGCCTATTTCAGTGTTTCGAGGAAAAGGAATATCAGACAGAGTCAAAACGGAACGGAATCAACTGGAGAAGTTATTTTTGGAAGGAAAGCAACCCGGGAGACTTGGAGTCCACGTCAAGGAAGAAACAAGGAAGGCACGAGGTAGGGGGGCGCGCCCAGGTGGGCGCGCCCTCCACCCTCGTGGGGCCCTCGTAGCTCCACCGACGTACCCCCTGCTCCTATACATACCAATATACCCTAAAACTTCCAGAACAGAAGATAGATCGGGAGTTCCGTAGCCGCAAGCCTCTGTAGCCACCAAAAACCAATCGGGACCCTGTTCCGGCACCCTGCCGGAGGGGGATCCCATCACCGGAGGCCATATTCATCATCCCGGCGCTATCCATGACGAGGAGAGAGTAGTTCACCCTCGGGGCTGAGGGTATGTACCAGTAGCTATGTGTTTGATCTCTCTCTCTCTCTCGGGTTCCTCGATGGCACGATCTTGATGTATCCCGAGCTTTGCTATTGTAGTTGGATCTTATGATGTTTCTCTCCCTCTACTCTCTTGTGATGAATTGAGTTTCCCCTTTGAAGTTTTCTTATCGGATTGAGTCTTTATGAGAACATTTGATGTATGTCTTGCCGTGATTATCTGTGGTGACAATGGGATATCATGTGCCACTTGATGTATGTTTTGGTGATCAACTTGCGGGTTTCGTGACACTTGGGAACCTATGCATCGGGGTTGGCACACGTTCTTGACTCTCCAGTAGAAACTTTGGGGCACTCTTTGAAGTACTTTTATGTTGGTTGGATGAATCTGAGATTGTGTGATGCATATCGTATAATCATGCCCACGGATACTTGAGGTGACAATGGAGTATCTAGGTGACATTAGGGTTTTAGTTGATTTGTATCTTAAGGTGTTATTCTAGTACGAACTCTTTTATAGATCGATCCGAAAGAATAGCTTTGTGGTGGTTTCGTACCCGACCATAATCTCTACGTTTGTTCTCCGCTATTAGTGGCTTCGGAGTGACTCTTTGTTGCATGTTGAGGGCTTGTCATATGTTCTATCTATGTTATTATTGTTGAGAGAACTTGCACTAGTGAAAGTATGAACCCTAGGCCTTGTTTCCTATCATTGCATTACCGTTTACGCTCACTTTTACCGCTCGTTACCTTGCTGTTTTTATTATTTCGGATTACAAAAACCTATATCTACTATCTATTTTGCACTTGTATCACCATCTCTTTGCCGAACTAGTGCACCTATACAATTTTCCATTGTATTGGGTGTGTTGGGGACACAAGAGACTTTCTGTTATTTGGTTGCAAGGTTGTTTGAGAGAGACCATCTTCATCCTACGCCTCCTACGGATGGATAGACCTTAGGTCATCCACTTGAGGGAAATTTGCTACTGTCCTACAAACCTGTGCACTTGCAGCCCAACAATGTCTACAAGAAGAAGGTTGTGTAGTAGACATCAAGCTCTTTTCTGGCGCCGTTGCCGGGGAGGCTAGGTAAAAGGGCACTCACTCACATCCCGTCAACTAAGCTCTTTTCTGGCGCCGTTGCCGGGGAGGTTAGCGCTTGAAGGTATATATTTAGATCTTGCAATCGAATCTTTTTGTTTCTTGTTTTAGCACTAGTCTAGTTTATAAAAGAAAATTAAAAAAAATGGAATTAAGTTTGTCTCAAACGCTTCACCTTTTTAATATCTTTCGTGAGTATGATGGAAAGGATAATTGCGCTCAAGTGCTAGAAGAAGAAATCTCTAAAATGCTTGGCACTAAATATGTGAATGATGAGCATGATTGCAATGTTGTTAGTATGAATTCCTTGAATATCCATGATGCTAATGATATGCAAAGCCACAAGCTTGGGGAAGCTATGTTTTATGAAGATGATATTTTTTGTCCCCCAAGCTTTGATGAGCAAATTTACTATGATGAAAGCATGCCTCCTATCTATGATGATTATTGTGATGATACGTATGCCATAAAGAAGAAGTTTGCTTATGTGGAGAGTAGTAAATTTTCTATGCTTGTAGATCATAAATAGAATGCTTTAGGTGCTGGTTATATTGTTGAATTCATTCATGATGCTACTGAAAATTATTATGAGAGAGGAATATATGCTTGTAGGAATTGCAATAATATCAAATTTCCTCTCTATGTGCTTAAAGTTTTGAAGTTTTGCTTGTTTTGCCTTCCTATGCAAGTTGATTCTTGTTCCCATAAGTTGTTTGCTCACAAAATCCCTATGCATAGGAAGTGGGTTAGACTTAAATGTGCTAGTCATATTCTTCATGATGCTCTCTTTATGTTTCAATTCCTATCATTTATGTGAGCATCATTGAAACCATAATGCCTAGCTAGGGGCGTTAAACGATAGCGCTTGTTGGGAGGCAACCCAATTTTATTTTAGTTTCTTGCTTTTTGGTTCTGTTTAGGAATAAATAATCCATCTAGCTTCTGTTTAGATGTGGTTTTATGTTTTAGTTAGTGTTTGTGCCAAGTAGAACCTTTGGGAAGACTTGGGTGAAGTCTTTATGATCATGCTGTAAAAAAATCAGAAACTTTAGCGCTCACGAGATTAGCTAGAACTTTTTACTGGAGAGTGATATTTAGTTGATTCTTTTTGAAGATGATTACTAGACAAATTCCTCAGGTCCAACAATTTATTTTAGAATTTTTGGGGTTCCAGAAGTGTACGTTTTATACAGATTACTACAGCCTGTTCTGTTTTTGACAGATTCTGTTTTCTATGTGTTGTTTGCTTATTTTGATGCATCTATGGCTAGTATTAAGTGGTATGAACCATAGAGAAGTTAGAATACAGTAGATATTACACCAATATGAATTTAGAATGAGTTCATTACAGTACCTAAGTGGTGGTTTTATTTTCTTATACTAACGGAGCTTACGAGTTTTGTGTGGTTGAAGTTTTCAAGTTTTGGGTAAAGATTCGATGGACTATGGAGTAAGGAGTGGCAAGAGCCTAAGCTTGGGGATGCCCAAGGCACCCCAAGTTAATATTCAAGGACAACCAAGCAACTAAGCTTAGGGATGCCCCGGAAGGCATCCCCTCTTTCGTCTTCGTCTATCGGTAACTTTACTTGGAGCTATATTTTTATTCACCACATGATATGTGTTTTGCTTGGAGCGTCATTTTAATTTTGTTAGTTTTTGCTTGATGTTAGTTGGAATAATGTTTTGCATCTTTAGTTTCAATAAAAAAGTCAAGGATAGCCTTTTCCATGCTTATTTTGCTAGTTTGCATGTTGCTGTTTGAAAACAGAAAGTTTACCGCTGTTGCAAAAATTCCCTAGAAAAGTCAGAGCATGGTCTAACATTGAATCTTTTTGCATATTGAGCTCTGATAAATTTATTATAGTGGGAATTTTAGTTCATAATTTTTGGAGTCAGGTAAGTATTGATACTCTTGCATTCTTTACAGACTGTACTGTTTTGACAGATTGCTGTTATGGTTGCATTGTTTGCATATGTTTGCTTGTTTAATGATTCTATATGAGGATAGGAGTATTAAATATGCAGAGGCATTTAGTATTCAATGTTGAATAATAATTTTAGTGATTTGTTACAGTAGATAATGATAAGGTTTTGCATTGGTTTATACTAACCTATCTCACGAGTTCTTGTTGAGTTTGTTGTGAATGAAGCTTTTGATAAAAAGAGAAACCATGATATGAGAGGAATTAAGGAGACACAAAAGCTCGAGCTTGGGGATGCCCAAGGCACCCCAAGATAATATTTCAAGAAGTCTCAAGCATCTAAGCTTGGGGATGCCCTGGTAGGCATCCCACCTTTCTTCTTCAACAACTATCGGTTAGTATCGGTTGAGCCTAAGTTTTTGCTTCTTCACATGAGTTGTGCTATCCTTGCAATGTAGTTTTCTTTAGCTTTGCTTGCTGTTTGAATAAAGTATCAAGATATGAAATTATTAAATGGGAGAGTCTTCACATAGTTGTATAATTATTCGACTACTCATTGATCTTCACTTATATCTTTCGGAGTAGTTTGTCATTTGCTCGAGTACTTCACTTATATCTTTTAGAGCATGGTGGTAGTTTTATTTTGAAGAAATAGATGATCTCTCATGCTTCACTTAGATTATTTTGAGAGTCATTAATAGCATGGTAATTTTCTTAATATTAATATACTTGGTATTCAAGATATGTGAAACTTTCTTTTGAGTGAATTGAATACTAAGATAAGTTTGATGCTTGATAATTGTTTTGAGATATGGAGGTGATAATATCAAAGTCGTGCTAGTTGGGTAATTGTGAATTTGAGAAAGGCTTGTGTTGAAGTTTGTAAGTCCCGTAGCATGCACGTATGGTTAAAGTTGTGTAACAAATTTGAAACATGAAGTGTACCTGGCTTGTGAATCCTTATGAGTGGCGGTCAGGGACGAGCGATGGTCTTTTCCTACCAATCTATCCCCCTAGGAGCATGCGCGTAGTACTTGGTTTTTGATGACTTCTAAATTTTTGCAATAAGTATATGAGTTCTTTTGACTAATGTTGAGTCCATGGATTATACGCACTCTCACCTTTCCGCCTTTGCTAGCCTCTTAGGTACCGTGCATTACCCTTTCTCACCTTGAGAGTTGGTGCAAACTTCGCAGGTGCATCCAAACCCCGTGATATGATACGCTCTATCACACATAAACCTCCTTATATCTTCCTCAAAACAGCCATCATACCTACCTATCATGGCATTTCCATAGCCATTCCAAGATATATTGCCATGCAACTTCCATCATCATCATCATGACATACATTACTTTTGTCATATTGCCATTGCATGATCATGTAGTTGACATCGTATTTGTGGCAAAGCCACCATGCATTATTTTTCATACATGTCACTCTTGATTCATTGCACCATCCCGGTACACCACCGGATGCATTCATATAGAGTCACATCTTGTTCTAAGTTTCGAGTTGTAATCCTTATGTTGTAATCAATAGAAGTGTGATGATCATCATTATTAGAGCATTGCCCAATCAAAAAAAAGAGAAAGGCCAAAAAAAAAGAAAGGCCCAAAAAAATAAAAGAAAAAAGAAAAAAAGAAAGGCCCCAAAAAAAATAAAAAATAAATAAAAAGGGCAATGCTACTATCTCTTTTTCCACACTTGTGCTTCAAGTTAGCACCTTGTTCTTCATGTAGTGAGTCTCATATATTGTGCTTCAAAGTAGCACCTTGTTCCTCATGTAGTGAGTCTCATAAGTTGTCTTTTGTATACTAGTGGGAATTTTTCATTATAGAACTTGGCTTGTATATTCCTACGACGGGCTTCCTCAAATGCCCTAGGTCTTCGTGAGCAAGCGAGTTGGATGCACACCCACTAGTTTTCTTTTGTTGAGCATTCATAGCTCTAGTGCATCCGTTGCATGGCAATCCCTACTCACTCACATCGATATCTATTGATGGGCATCTCCATAGCCCGTTGATACGCCTAGTTGATGTGAGACTTTCTCCATTTTTGTCTTCTCCACACAATCCCCATCATCATATTCTATTCCACCCATAGTGCTATATCCATGGCTCACGCTCATGTATTGCGTAAAGGTTGAAAAAGTTTGAGATTATTTAAGTATGAAACAATTGCTTGGCTTATCATCGGGGGTATAGAAGTTGGGAACATCTTTGTGTGACGAAAATGAAGCATAGCCTAACTATATGATTTTGTAGGGATGAACTTTCTTTGGCCATGTTATTTTGAGAAGACATGATTGCTTTGATTAGTATGCTTGAAGTATTATTATTTTTGTGTCAATATGAACTTTTGTCTTTAATCTTTCAGATCTGAATATTCATATCACAATTAAGAAGATTTACATTGAAATTATGCCAAAGTATCACTCTGCATCAAAATTCGTTTTTATCATTTACCTACTCGAGGACGAAAGAGAATTAAGCTTGGGGATGCTTGATACGTCTCCAACGTATCTATAATTTTGATTGCTCCATGCTACTTTATCTACTGTTTTAGGCAATATTGGGCTTTATTATCTACTTTTATATTATTTTGGGACTAACTCATTAACTGGAGGCCCAGCCCAGATTCTTTGTTTTATGCCTATTTCGGTGTTTCGAGGAAAAGGAATATCAGACGGAGTCAAAACGGAACGGAATCAACTGGAGAAGTTATTTTTGGAAGGAAAGCAACCCGGGAGACTTGGAGTCCACGTCAAGGAATAAATGAGTAAGGCACGAGGTAGGGGGGCACGCCCACCCCCCCGGGCGCGCCCTCCACCCTCGTGGGGCCCTCGTAGCTCCACCGACGTACCCCCTGCCTCTATATATACCAATATACCCTAAAACTTCCAGACCAGAAGATAGATCGGGAGTTCCGCTGCCGCAAGCCTCTGTAGCCACCAAAAACCAATCGGGACCCTATTCCGGCACCCTGCCGGAGGGGGATCCCATCACCGGAGGCCATATTCATCATCCCGGCGCTATCCATGACGAGGAGAGAGTAGTTCACCCTCGGGGCTGAGGGTATGTACCAGTAGCTATGTGTTTGATCTCTCTCTCTCTCTCGGGTTCCTCGATGGCACGATCTTGATGTATCCCGAGCTTTGCTATTGTAGTTGGATCTTATGATGTTTCTCTCCCTCTACTCTCTTGTGATGAATTGAGTTTCCCCTTTGAAGTTTTCTTATCGGATTGAGTCTTTATGAGAACACTTGATGTATGTCTTGCCGTGATTATCTGTGGTGACAATGGGATATCATGACTTGATGTATGTTTTGGTGATCAACTTGCGAGTTTCGTGACACTTGGGAACCTATGCATAGGGGTTGGCACACGTTCTTGACTCTCCAGTAGAAACTTTTGGGCACTCTTTGAAGTACTTTTATGTTGGTTGGATGAATCTGAGATTGTGTGATGCATAGCGTATAATCATGCCCACGGATACTTGAGGTGACAATGGAGTATCTAGGTGACATTAGGGTTTTGGTTGATTTGTATCTTAAGGTGTTATTCTAGTACGAACTCTTTTATAGATCGATCCGAAAGAATAGCTTTGTGGTGGTTTCGTACCCGACCATAATCTCTACGTTTGTTCTCTGCTATTAGTGGCTTCGGAGTGACTCTTTGTTGCATGTTGAGGGCTTGTCATATGTTCTATCTATGTTATTATTGTTGAGAGAACTTGCACTAGTGAAAGTATGAACCCCAGGCCTTGTTTCCTATCATTGCAATACCGTTTACGCTCACTTTTACCGCTCGTTACCTTGCTGTTTTTATTATTTCGGATTACAAAAACCTATATCTACTATCTATTTTGCACTTGTATCACCATCTCTTCGCCGAACTAGTGCACCTATACAATTTTCCATTGTATTGGGTGTGTTGGGGACACAAGAGACTTTTTGTTATTTGGTTGCAGGGTTGTTTGAGAGAGACCATCTTCATCCTACGCCTCCTACGGATTGATAAACCTTAGGTCATCCACTTGAGGGAAATTTGCTACTGTCCTACAAACCTGTGCACTTGCAGGCCCAACAACGTCTACAAGAAGAAGGTTGTGTAGTAGACATCACCTATCGCCCATGGTCTCATGTTTTACTACGGTCTATATTTCCACGATCTCGCCCAAAATTCCTTCCACAATATTTCGGCGTTTATCATTGTGTGCGAGGCATTCCTCCGCATCCCTCCCCACTTCTGCCTATGGCTCAAGGTCTTCAATGTGAAACCGAAGGTGGTTGAAGGTCAACACGCGGAGTGTGGTGGCGCCATGGTGAGCAAACTTCCCAACGTCACCTGGCCAAAGTGGACCTTTGTGGAGACTGTCAAGGGATGGCAGCAAGGGTGGTTCTATATCACGGAACCCCGCGATACCACATGGGCCGCCACTCCCGAGTTCAAATCCGGGCCTCCCATGCGGCTTACCTCATGGATCAACAAGGGTCTGGATTGGGCGTCGCCCGCCGAGGTGACGACACTGCAGAGCCGCATCAAGGGTATGATAAACAAGAACAGCAGTCTTGCCAGCGTGATCCACGTGATGCTCTTTCGATGGATTCTCCCCAGCCAACAATGGACTCAATATATGTGGGAATTCTACCCAGCCGGTCCTCAGACCCTGCAGCGGTTCTTTGACACAACGCACGAAGACATATGGAAGCTGCTTTTCAAGGCTCAGAAGTCGTGGCCGGAGACGACCGAAGACCGCGGCCTCGACTGTGCTCATCTGGCCACTACCGTCAGTTTTATGATAACTTTAATATATGAATCCGGGGAGTATATTGAACTTTCCATTATTCCCATAGGGCTGGACAAAGAAGGCAGAACGGATCCAATGTCCGGTTCCGCTGCCCGAAGACCTAGCCATCCTTTGCTAACGAAGATGCTAGTTCCGGCGCCGTATCAGGCGCCGAAGAAGAAGGCCAAGAAGAAGAGCAAGGAGACCAGAAGTGGCCTCTGTCGCAAAGGTGCTTCAGAGGTTGTGTCCGAAGACACCGAGACCCTCTCTTCTCATGACGAAGATGAAGAGGAGGAATAGAGGAATTCTCCCCTCACGGGGGAAATAAGAAAAGGGCGGCTCCCATGGACCTGGAGGGGGAGGCGTCCAAGAAGGGGAAACTCTCCCTTTCAGATGATTCTGAATCGGATGCCGATGCCACCCCAGAGTGGCACCCCAAGCCGAAGCCCCTGGCCGGATCGTAAGTATCCAAAGACCCCGTACACATATCCGAATTTTATGCTTTGTGATATTCACATATTGGATTGCGCGTTGCAGTCCGGCTCGTGATCTCCCCCGACGATCATCGTCATCCGGGAACTCACTGGGCCGAACGCGATGGAGAGTGAATCGCCTCTGTAGGTCTCTCCACCCACCGCTACGGATAACACCGAAGTGCTATCTCGAAGAACCTCTCTAGGTCACGGGGAGGTGCAGGGGGGCGTGAAGGTGGCGACGGGAGGCAATACCTCCGTTGTCGAAGAGAGGGGGAATCGACCCCCATGAAGACCGGCGAGGGCCAAGCTCAATTCGGCCCCCAACCGAATATTATTCCGGAGATCCATACGGCTCCGGAATCGGGCAAGCAGTCTCCTTCAAAAGAAGGGGGCGCACCCTATCCACCAGCATCCTCTGTCAATCCGGAGGTGCCGGACATTCTGGTAGAAGCGCTTCAGAGTGATTCCATTGTGGAGGAACACCGTACCCTTATGAGTAGGGTGGTTGAAAAGGTCCTTATGAGTAGGGTGGTTGAAAAGGTTCGGTCCGCTAAAAACGGATTGAACCAAGCCTACACCAGACTTTTAACAGGCTTTGAGGTATGTGACGTAATATATTTTTGGCTATTTGCAAAAGGAATGCCTGTATATAGATAGTAGCCCCTGAGGCTCTGTTTGGCGTTCACGAAGAAAGGCCGAACAGAGGATCGAATAATACTTTGCAGGAGCTAACATATATGTCTCTCTTGATGAACACGCTGCAAAGCTAGCAGCAACCTCGCATGCAGTCGAAGTGTCCGAACTAAAGCAAAAGTTGGAGGAAAAACAAGGTATGCGGTACCGAAGCATATCTGAAATGATATTAGTTCCGATTTGTTATCTAAATGAGCTTTATGATTATGCTCATAGGTGACACGTCTGAGGTCGAGGCTATCGGTGTCAAAACCGGTGGATCTCGGGTAGGGGGTGTAGGATCGTTGAAGGTAAGAGTGTCTAGAGGGGGGGTGATTAGACAACTCGACAAGATAAAAGTTTATGCCTTTTGATTAGAACAAGTTTTTAGCAAGTTCACAATGAAGATCAAGTCAAGCATCATGCATACAAGTTGAGCAACATACTACACATGCAATTCTAGAGTATGGGGCAGCGGAAAGTAAATTGCACATATAGTAAGGGAGAGATTGTGAAGAGCAAACGCAATTTGGAGACACGGAGATTTTTCTCGTGGTTCCGATAGGTGGTGCTATCGTCAATCCACGTTGATGGAGACTTCAACCCACAGAGGGTAACGGCTGCGAGAGTCCACGGAGGGCTCCACCCACGAAGGGTCCACGAAGAAGCAACCTTGTCTATGCCATCATGGCCTACGTCCACGGAGGACTAGCCTTACTCGGGGTAGATCTTCACGAAGTAGGCGATCTCCTTGCCCTTACAAACTTCTTGGTTCAACTCCACATCTTGACGGAGGCTCCCAAGCGACACCTAACCAATCTAGGAGGCACCACCCTCCAAAAGGTAATAGATGGTGTTGGTGATGATGAACTCCTTGCTCTTGTGCTTCAAATGATAATCTCCCCAACACTCAACTCTCCTCACCGATTTGGCTGTGGTGGAAGAAAGGATTGAGTGGAAAGCAACTTGGGAAGGCTAGAAATCAAGTTTCATATGGTGGGAGTGGAGCAACTTGATCTCAACACAAGGGTAGGTAGTTTTCTTCTCGAAATGTAAGGTAGGAGTGGTAGTTCTTTCGATGGCTCTCTCCACGAATGAAGAGGAGGTGGAGGGTATTTATAGCCTCCACACAAAATCCAACCGTTACACATTTGACCAATCTCGGTCGGACCGAAGTTGACAACTCGGTGAGACCGAAAGTTCAAATCTTGTGAGCGTTGGGATTTTCAGTGGGACCGAAAATACAATCTCGGTTAGTCCGATTCTTCCAAAGTCTAGGGTTTGCCAATCTCGGTGGGACCGACTTTCTCATCTCGGTGACACCGATTTGAGTCTGTAGGTTCTGAAGCTTGGCAACACCAATTTCGGTATGACCGAGTTTGGAATCGGAAAATCCGAAATTCTTAGGGTTTGGGTATATGGTGAGGTGGTTCATCTCGGTGTGGTGAGTTTATGGAATCGGTGGGACCGAGATTACTTATGGGTTTATGTTGGAATGAAAGATTGCTGATAGTTTGAGAGATAAATCACTAAGCACTTAGAGCAACCAGATCATCATCATAACCTCATCCCCTTTTAATAGTATTGGCTTTCCTATGGACTCAATGTGATCTTGGATCACTAAACCAAAAATAGAGTCTTGAGCTTTTGCCAATCCTTTCCTTAGCATCCTAGGGGTCCACCTTTCCAGTCCTTTTGCCATGCCAGAGTGGTTGACTTTCCTGAAACATACTTGATGAAAGCATTAGTCCAATCACAAAGTATGTTGTCATTAATTACCAAAACCACCTAGGGAGCAAATGTGCTTTCAATCTCCCCCTTTTTGGTAATTGATGGCAACACACAAAATAAGATATCAAAGCTTACTAAAAGAAAGACAGGATTATCATTAAAGCTTTGACAGACATGTAGTACACAGGCTCCCCCTACAAGTGTGCAAGATTTTAGATTTTTGGTTTTGGACTACCTCAAGCACACATGAGAGAAAAGCAAGATGTGCTACATGCAGCTTGGCTATATGCATCAGAGCAGATGAGGATAAGTGATTGATGATGCATATGTGCATGGTGATTTCTTGCAAACAAGTATTCACAAGCAAGTCACCATCATGCACATTCTGCAAGATGCATATACTTACCTTGGAGTTCCTTGGCATTGTACCTGAAGAAATAAACTTGAGAAAAACAAGGTTAGATAACACAAGAGTAGTTCTTCAACCAATAGCAAGAACATCAAGAGTACCAAGCCAGGGATGACATGTATAAAGAGTGTCTCATGTTGAGCACTAGCTTGAATCAGCTAACATGTCTCCCAAGACTAAAAGATTTTCAATGAGCTCTGAGAGATTTTGCTTTTCATAAGATACCAATTGTGCTTTTCATAAGATACCAATTGTGAGAGTAAGAGAAGCAAAAATCAAAAGAATAATGCCAAATGTAATATCCAATATGGGACATGGCAAAGCTTTGATGTGATCCTCTCCCCCTTAAGGTAAGATTGTTCTTCTTCTCCCCTTATCCTCCAATCTCCCCCTAAGCTCCCCCTAAATCTTCTCCCCCTTTGACATCAAGTGCCGAAAAGGACAGTAAACCAGGAAGGGCAGGAAAAAATGGAAGGAAGGAAGTGGGATCCTTAAGAATCACAACTGAGCAAATTAAGTATCCAGAATAAATCATTTAGGTGAGCTGCAGAAGATGATATCCTGATGAATGTAAGTCGGTGACACCGAATTGATATGGATCGGTGAGTCCGAAAGTCAGAGACTTAGGGCAGATCCTTTTTCGGTCAGACCGAAGGTGTTAAGTCGGTGACGCCGAGTTTAATTCCAAGGAAATCCAGAAATAATTCAGCTCACTTGCAAAGAATGTTTCAAAAGATTTGCAATGAATTTGTAAATGATTTTCAGGGAATTTATCAGAGCCAAAAAGATATACACAAGAACAGAAGAAATAGAAATGAACACGATTGCTAGATGAGTTTTTTTTTAAACAAGAACTCTCAATGAGAAAAACAGAGAAATTCCAGAACATATGTACTTCATCTAGACAGGGGTCGGCGACTAGGTCACCTATGTTTGAGTATATTGACTTAGGAGTCAAATGAGAACATTTGATCATAGGTCATACTCATCGTTTAAGCTCAAAATGGGGTTGCCATTTTTCGATTAAGCATTTAATGTGATCACATCTTTTGAAGCTGCTTGTACTCATGACTTTGAGCAAAGCTCCTTCAAGATGTGAAAAACATACCTTGGGCTTGTTGTTGCTTGTACTCATGTAGGTGAACTTGATGTTGATGCTCATAGAACGTGAAGTTGAAGCACCACTTCCAATTGTATAGTTCATCTTCCTACATGGGTTAGGCAAGCAAGGAAATACTCAAGAATATCCAAGATGACATGAGTGAAGTTCTAGAAGTATGTGGTGTCAAAAAGGATATGTGGAATTTTGTTCCTTGAACTCAACATCCCAAAGAGCTAGATACTTGGTCAATGACAAGATTACTCATGATTTGAGTGTGTGTGATAATCTTGTGGAATGTAGACCATCCAAGTACCTGCAAAGAGTTAGATGCAATACAAGGGGGCAAATGTGTCCAAGACATATGATCATCATCATAAGAGAAATATCAAGGATTGGTCAATTAGGCTCATGCCCTGCATGCATCAATGGAGTTTGTCACTCCAAGTTTGAAGCATCAATGATGTTCAACTCACTCCTTAAGCGACAAAACACTTTCTCATCAAGTGGTTTTGTGAAGATATCTGCAAGCTGTTTGTCAGTACGAACATGCTTAAGATCAATGTCACCCTTAGCAATATGATCACGAATAAAATGGTGACGAACTTCAATGTGTTTCGTGCGAGAGTGTTGCACGGGATTATGTCCAATCTTAATCGCACTCTCATTGTCACAAAGCAAAGGAACATGTCTCGCATGTATCCCATAATCCTTAAGCGTTTGTGTCATCCATAGCAACTGAGCACAACATGAACCAGCAGCAATATATTCTGCTTGGCATGAATAATGATGATACGAATTTTGTTTCTTGGATGACCAAGACACAAGGGATCGACCGAGAAATTGACACGTACCCGAAGTTGACTTCCTATCAACCTTGTCTCCGGCATAGTCCGAGTCGGAATAGCCAACAAGATCGAAAGAGGCCCTCTTAGGATACCAAATGCCAAAGTTAGGTGTGTGTATCAAATATCTCACAATTCTTTTAACAGCCTTAAGATGACACTCTTTAGGGGCTGCTTGATATCGAGCACACATGCATACACTCAGCATTATGTCAGGACGAGAAGCACAGAGATATAGTAGAGAACCAATCTGTTGGGGAACGTAGTAATTTCAAAAATTTTCCTACGCACACGCAAGATCATGGTGATGTATAGCAACGAGAGGGGAGAGTGTTGTCCACATACCCTTGTAGACCCGGCGGAAGCGATCACAACGTAGAGGAAGTAGTCGACGCGTTCTCCTCGCGATCCGACCGATCCCGCCGTTACTCCGGCGCCCCGAGTTCTTGACACACGTACAGCTCGATGGCGTCCCTCGACTCGATCCAGCCGAGTGTCGAGGGAGAGTTCCACAAGACGACGGCGTGGTGACAATCTTGATGTTTCACGGCGCGAGGGCTTCGCCTAAGCTTCATGACGGTATAACCGAGGTGGAATATGGTGGAGGGGGCACCGCACGGCTAAGGAACGATCTCACGATCAACTTGTGTGTTCCAAGGTGCCCCCTGCCCCCGTATATAAAGGAGCCAGGGGGGAGGGGGCCGGCGGCCTAAGGAGGTGCGCCCTGGGAGTCCTACTCCCTCTGGGAGTAGGATTCCCCCCCCAATCCTAGTTGGACTAGGATTCCCGAAGGGGGGAAAGAGAGAGAGGGGCGGCTCCTTCTCCTAGTCCTAGTAGGACTAGGGAAGGGGAGGCGCGCCCTCCTAGGGCTGCCCCTTCTCCTTTCCACTAAGGCCCATCGAGGCCCATTTACCTCCCGGGGGGGTTCCGGTAACCTCCCGGTACTCCGGTAAATTCCGTTTTACTCGGAACCATTCCAACTCCAAACATAGGCTTCAATATATTAATCTTTATGTCTCGACCATTCCGAGACTCCTCGTCATGTCCGTGATCACATCCGGGACTCGAACTCCTTCGGTACATCAAAATACATAAACTCATAGTAACATCCATCGAAACCTTAAGCGTGCGGACCCTACGGTTCGAGAACAATGTAGACATGACCTAGAACTATTCACGGTCAATAACCAACAGCGGACCTGGATGCCCATATTGGTTCCTACATATTCTCTGAAGATCTTTGTCGGTCGGACCGCATAACAACATACGTTGTTCCTTTGTCATCGGTATGTTACTTGCCCGAGATTCGATCGTCGGTATCCAATACCTAGTTCAATCTCGTTACCGCAAGTCTCTTTACTCGTTCCGTAATACATCATCTCACAACTAACTCATTAGTTGTAGTGCTTGCAAGGCTTCATGATGTGCATTACCGAGAGGGCCCAGAGATACCTCTCCGACTATCGGAGTGACAAAACCTAATCTCAAATCGCCAACCCAACATCGCCTTTGGAGACACCTGTAGTACTCCTTTATAATCACCCGATTCGTTGTGACGTTTGGTAGCACCAAAGTGTTCCTCCGTAAACGGAGTTGCATAATCTCATAGTTACGAGGAACATGTATAAGTCATGGATAAAAGCAGTAGCAACATACTAAACGATCGTGTGCTAAGCTAAGGGAATGGGTCATGTCAATCGATCATTCAACTAATGATGTGACCTTGTTAATCAAATAACAACTCCTTGTTCATGGTTAGGAAACATAACCATCTTTGATTAACAAGCTAGTCAAGTAGAGGCATACTAGTGACATTCTGCTTGTCTATATATTCACACATGTATTATGTTTCCTGTTAATACAATTCTAGCATGAATAATAAACATTTATCATGAAATAAGGAAATAAATAATAACTTTATTATTGCCTCTAGGGCATATTTCCTTCAGTCTCCCACTTGCACTAGAGTCAATAATCTAGATCACATCACCATGTGATTAACATCGATAGTTCACATCATCATGTGACCAACACCCAAAGGGTTTACTAGATTCAGTAATCTAGTTCACATCGCTATGTGATTAACACCCAAAGAGTACTAAGGTGTGATCATGTTTTGCTTGTGAGAGAGTCTTAGTCAACGGGTCTTTCACATTCAGATCCGTTATGTATTTTGCAATTTTTCTATGTCTACAATGCTCTGCACGAAGCTACTCTAGCTAATTGCTCCCATTTTCAATATGTATCTAGATCGAGACTTTAGAGTCATCCAGATCAGTGTCAAAACTTGCATCGACGTAACCCTTTACGACGAACCTTTTGTCACTTCCATAATCGAGAAACATATCCTTATTCCACTAAGGATAATTTTGACCGCTGTCCAGTGATCTACTCCTAGATCACTATTGTATTCCCTTGCGAAACTCAGTGCAGGGTATACAATAGATCTGGTACACAGCATGGCATACTTTATAGAAACTATGGCCAAGGCATAGTGAATGACTTTCATTCTCTTTCTATCTTCTGCTGTGGTCGGGTTTTGAGTCTTACTCAATTTCACACCTTGTAACACGTGCAAGAACTCTTTCTTTGACTGTTTCATTTTGAACTACTTCAAAATCTTGTCAAGGTATGTACTCATTGAAAAACTTATCAAGCATCTTGATCTATCTCTATAGATCTTGATGCTCAATATGTAAGTAGCTTTACCGAGGTCTTTCTTTGAAAAACTCCTTTCAAAACACTTCTTTTATGCTTTGCGTAATAATTCTACATTATTTCCGATCTACAATATGTCATTCACATATACTTATCGAAATGCAGTAGTGCTCCCACTCACTTTTAGTAAATACAGGCTTCACCGTAAGTCTCAGATAAAACTATATGCTTTGATCAACTCATCAAAGCGTATATTCCAACTCCGAGATGCTTGCACCAGTCCATAGATGGATCATTGGAGCTTGCACACTTTGTTAGCTCCCTCTGGATCGATAAAACCTTCTCGGTTGCATCATATACAACTCTTCCTCCTAAAACCCATTCAGAATGCAGTTTTACATCCATTTGCCAAATTTCATAAATTGTGGCAATTGCTAACATGATTCGGACAGACTTAAGCATCGCTACAGCTTGAGAAAAACTCATTGTAGTCAACACCTTGAACTTTGTCAAAACCTTTTTGCGACAAGTCGAGCTTTGTAGATAGTAACACTACTATCGTCGTCCGCCTTCCTCTTGAAGATCCATTTATTTTCTATGGCTTGCCGATCATCGGCAACGCCACCAAAGTCCACACTTTGTTCTCATACATGGATCTCATCTCGATTTCATGGCCTCAAGCCATTTCATGAATCTGGGCTCATCATCGCTTCCTCATAGTTCGTAGGTTCATCATGGTCTAGTTACATGACTTCCAGAACAGGATTACCGTACCACTTTGGTGCGGATCTCACTCTGGTTTACCTACGAGATTCGGTAGTAACTTGATCTGAAGTTACATGATCATCATCATTAGCTTCCTCACTAATTGGTGTAGTAGTCACAGGAACAGATTTCTGTGATGAACTACTTTCCAATAAGGGAGAAGGTACAATTACCTCATCAAGTTCTACTTTCCTCCCACTCACTTCTTTCGAGAGAAACTCCTTCTCTAGAAAGGATCCATTTATTAGCAACGAATGTTTTGCCTTCGGATCTGTGATAGAAGGTGTACCCAACAGTTTCCTTTGGGTATTCTATGAAGACGCACTTCTCCGATTTGGGTTCGAGCTTATCAGGATGAAACTTTTTCACATAAGCATCGCAGCCCCAAACTTTAAGAAACGACAACTTTGGTTTCTTGCTAAACCACAGTTCATATAGTGTCGTCTCAACGGATTTAGATGGTGCCCTATTTAACGTGAATGCAGCTGTCTCTAATGCATGATCCCAAAATGATATTGGTAAATCGGTAAGAAACATCATAGATTGTACTATATCCAATAAAGTACGGTTATGACGTTCGGACACACCATTATGATGTGGTGTTCCAGGTGGCATGAATTTGTGAAACTTTTCCACATTGTTTTAATTGAAGACCAAACTCAGAACTCAAATATTCATCTCCACGATCGATCGCAGAAACTTTATTTTCTTGTCACGATGATTTTCTACTTCACTCTGAAATTCTTTGAACATTTCAACTATTTCGCACTTATGTTTCATCAAGTAGATATACCCATATCTGCTCAAATCATCTTGTGAAGGTCGAAAATAACGATACTTGCCACGAGCATCAACACTCATTGGATCGCATACATCGGTATGTATTATTTCCAATAAGTCAAGAGCTTGTTCCATTGTTCCGAGAACGGAGTTTTAGTCATCTTGCCCATGAGGCACGGTTCGCAAGTGCCAAGTGATTCATAATCAAGTGACTCCAAAAGTCCATCAAGATGGAGTTTCTTCATGCGCTTTACATCGATATGACCTAAACGGCGAGTGCCACAAATAAGTTGCACTATCATTATTAACTTTGCATGTTTTGGTTTCAATATTATGAATATGTGTATCACTACGATCGAGATCCCATGAACCATTTTCATTGGGTGTGTAACCATATAAGGTTTTATTCATGTAAATGTAATAACAGTTTATTCTCTTACTTAAATGAATAACCGTATTGCAATAAACATGATCAAATCATATTCATGCTCAACGCAAACACCAAATAACATTTATTTAGGTTCAACACTAATCCCGAAAGTATAGGGGTGTGCGATGATGATTATATCAATCTTGAAACTACTTTCAACACACATCGTCACTTCACTCTTAACTAGTTTTTGTTTATTCGCAACTCCGCTTGAAGTTACTACTCTTAGCAACCGAACCAGTACCAAATACCGAGGGGTTGCTATAAACACTAGTAAAGCACACATAAAACACCAGATATCAAATATACCTTTTTCACTTTGCCATCCTTCTTATCCACCAAATATTTAGGCGATTCGCTTCCAAAGGACCATTTCCTTTGCAATGTAAGCACTCGGTTTCAGTGCTTTGGTTCAGCTTTGGGTTTCTTCGTGGGAGTGACAACTTGCTTGTCAATCTACTTGAAGTTCCCTTTCTTTCCCTTTGCCCTTTTCTTGAAACTAGTGATCTTGTCAACCATCAACACTTGATGTTCTTTCTTGATTTCTACCTTCGTCGATTTCAACATCACGAAGAGCTCGGGAATCATTTTCGTCATCCCTTGCATACTATAGTTCATCACGAAGTTCTACTAACTTGGTGATAGTGACTAGAGAATTCATCAATCACTATCTTATCTCGGAAGATTAACTCCCACTTGATTCAAGCGATTGAAGTACCCGCATAATCTGAGTACATGCTCACTAGTTGAGCGATTCTCCTCCATCTTTTAGCTATAGAACTTGTTGGAGACTTTCATATCTCTCAACTCGGTATTTGCTTGAAATATTAACTTCAATTCCTGGAACATCTCATATGGTCCATGATGTTCAAAACATCTTTGAAGTCCCGATTCTAAGCCATAAAGCATGGTGCACAAAACTATCAAGTAGTCATCATATCGAGCTAGCCAAACGCTCATAACGTGCGCATACGCTCCTGCAATAGGTCTGCTACCTAGCGGTGCATTAAGGACATAATTCTTACGTGCAGCAATGAGGATAAACCTCGATCACGGATCAAATCCGCATCATTGCTACTAACATTTTTCAACACAATTTTCTAGGAACATATCAAAATAAACATATGAAAACAACAACGCAAGCTATTGATCTTACAACATAATTTGCAAAATACTACCAGGACTAAGTTCATGATAAATTTAAGTTCAATTAATCATATTACTTAAGAACTCCCACTTAGATAGACATCTCTCTAGTCATCTAAGTGATCACGTGACCCAAATCAACTAAACCATAACCGATCATCACGTGAGATGGAGTAGTTTTCAATGGTGAACATCTTATGTTGATCATATCTACTATATGATTCACGCCGACCTTTCGGTCTCCGTGTTCGAGGCCATATCTGCATATGCTAGGCTCGTCAAGTATAACTCGAGTATTCTGCGTGTGCAAAACTGGCTTGCACCCGTTGTAGATGGACGAGAGCTTATCACACCGATCATCACGTGGTGTCCGGGCACGATTTAACTTTGGCAACGGTGCATACTCGGGAGAACACTTCTTGATAATTTAGTGAGAGATCATCTTATAATGCCACCGTCAATCAAAGCAAGATAAGATGCATAAAAGATAAACATCACATGCAAATCAATATAAGTGATATGATATGGTCATCATCATCTTGTGCTTCATGATCTCCATCTTGTTGCACCACCATGATCACCATCGCCACCGGCGCGACACCTTGATCTCCATCGCAGCATCGTTGTCGCTCGCCAAACTTATGCTACTACGACTATCGCTACCGCTTAGTGATAAAGTAAAGCATTACAGTATGCGATTGCATTGCATACAATAAAGCGACAACCATATGGCTCCTGCCGATTGCCGATAACTTCGTTACAAAACATGATCATCTCATACAATAAAATATAGCATCACGCCTTGACCATATCACATCACAACATGCCCTGCAAAAACAAGTTAGACGTCCTCTACTTTGTTGTTGCAAATTTTACGTGGCTGCTACGGGCTTGAGCAAGAACCAGTCTCACCTACGCATCAAAACCACAACGATACTTCGTCAAATAGACTCCGTTTAACCTTCTCAAGGACCGGCGAGCCACACTTTCAGTTCAACTAAAGTGAGAGAGACAGACACCCACCAGTCACCTTTAAGCAACGAGTGCTCGTGGCGGTGAAACCAGTCTCGCGTAAGCGTCTGGCGTAATGTCAGTCTGGGCCGCTTCATCTCACAATACCGCTGAACCAAAGTATGACATGCTGGTAGGTAGTATGACTTGTATCGCCCACAACTCACTTGTGTTCTACTCGTGCAAAACATCAAACCATAGAAAAAACCTGGCTCGATACCACTGTTGGGGAACGTAGTAATTTCAAAATTTTCCTACGCACACGCAAGATCATGGTGATGTATAGCAACGAGAGGGAGAGTGTTGTCCACATACCCTTGTAGACCCGGCGAAGCGATCACAACGTAGAGGAAGTAGTCGACGTTCTCCTCGCGATCCGACCGATCCCGCGCCAAGCACTCTGACGCCCGAGTTCTTGACACACGTACAGCTCGATGACGTCCCTCGTACTCGATCCAGCCGAGTGTCGAGGAGAGTTCCACAAGACGACGGCGTGGTGACAATCTTGATGTTTCACCGCCAGCAGGCTTCGCTTAAGCTTCATGACAGTATAACCGAGGTGGAATATGGTGGAGGGGCACCGCACACGGCTAAGGAACGATCTCACGATCAACTTGTGTGTTCCAAGGTGCCCCCTGCCCCAGTATATAAAGGAGCCAGGGGGAGGGGCCGCGGCCTAAGGAGGTGCGCCAGGAGTCCTACTCCTCTGGGAGTAGGATTCCCCAATCCTAGTTGGACTAGGATTCCTGGAGGGGGAAAGAGAGAGAGGGGCGGCTCCTTCTCCTAGTCCTAGTAGGACTAGGGAAGGGGAGGCGCGCCTCCTAGGGCTGCCCTTCTCCTTTCCACTAAGGCCCATCGAGGCCCATTTACCTCCGGGGGTTCCGTAACCTCCGGTACTCAGAAAATTCCGCTTTCGCTCGAACCATTCCAACTCCAAACATAGGCTTCCAATATATTAATCTTTATGTCTCGACCATTCCGAGACTCCTCGTCATGTCCGTGATCACATCCGGACTCAACTCCTTCGGTACATCAAAATACATAAACTCATAGTAACATCCATCGAAACCTTAAGCGTGCGGACCCTACGGTTCGAGAACAATGTAGACATGACCTAGAACTATTCACGGTCAATAACCAACAGCGGACCTGGATGCCCATATTGGTTCCTACATATTCTACGAAGATCTTTGTCGGTCGGACCGCATAACAACATACGTTGTTCCTTTGTCATCGGTATGTTACTTGCCCGAGATTCGATCGTCGGTATCCAATACCTAGTTCAATCTCGTTACGGCAAGTCTCTTTACTCGTTCCGTAATACATCATCTCACAACTAACTCATTAGTTGTAGTGCTTGCAAGGCTTCATGATGTGCATTACCGAGAGGGCCCAGAGATACCTCTCCGACTATCGGAGTGACAAAACCTAATCTCAAATACGCCAACCCAACATCTGCCTTTGGAGACACCTGTAGTACTCCTTTATAATCACCCGATTACGTTGTGACGTTTGGTAGCACCAAAGTGTTCCTCCGTAAACGGAGTTGCATAATCTCATAGTTACAGAACATGTATAAGTCATGGATAAAAGCAAGAGCAACATACTAAACGATCGTGTGCTAAGCTAAGGGAATGGGTCATGTCAATCGATCATTCAACTAATGATGTGACCTTGTTAATCAAATAACAACTCCTTGTTCATGGTTAGGAAACATAACCATCTTTGATTAACAAGCTAGTCAAGTAGAGGCATACTAGTGACATTCTGTTTGTCTATATATTCACACATGTATTATGTTTCCGGTTAATACAATTCTAGCATGAATAATAAACATTTATCATGAAATAAGGAAATAAATAATAACTTTATTATTGCCTCTAGGGCATATTTCCTTCACAATCATGGATCGATAAACCTTTTGATCAACAGGTTCTCCATCTTTAGTCAAGTCATTATGTCCACTAGTAGGCATGGGGGTTTTCATACCTTTGCTTTCTTGCATGTTGAACTTCTTGAAGAGATCCTTAGTGTACTTTGTTTGTGAGACAAAAGTACCCTCCTTAGATTGCTTGATTTGCAACCCAAGGAAGAACTTGAGTTCACTCATCATGGACATCTCATACTTCTCCGACATAAGCTTTCCAAACTTCTCACTAAAATGAGGGTTAGTTGAACCAAAGATAATATCATCAACATATATTTGGCACACAAATAGTTCACCATCAACCCTTTTTGTGAATAGCGTTGAGTCTATTTTACCAATCTCAAATCCTTTTTCAAGAAGAAAGCTAGTCAAGCATTTGTACCAAGCTCTAGGGGCTTGTTTAAGACCATAAAGAGCTTTGTGCAATTTGTAAACATGATTAGGCTTTTTAGGATTCACAAATCCGGGAGGTTGTTTCACAAATACTTCCTCCTCAATTTCACCATTTAGGAAAGCACTTTTAATGTCCATTTGATAGAGAGTAATGTCATGGTGGTTGGCATAAGCAAGAAGAATTCGAATGGACTCAAGTCTAGCAACGGGGGCATAGGTCTCACCATAGTCCATACCTTCGACTTGTGTGTAACCTTGTGCTACGAGACGAGCCTTGTTGCGGATGACTTGTCCATCTTCATCTTGCTTGTTCCGAAACACCCATTTGGTTCCAATGACGTTTTGGTCATCATTTGGCTTCTCTACCAAAGTCCAAACGTTGTTCCTCTCGAAGTTGTGTAACTCTTCGTGCATAGCGTTTACCCAATCCGGGTCTTCAAGCGCTTCTTCTACCTTCATAGGTTCAAGACTAGAGATAAATGAGTAGTGTTCACAAAAGTTAGCTAAACGAGTTTTAGAGCGAGTGATTCTCCCGGAGTCGATGTCATTCATCATTTGTTCCACGGGGTGGTCCTTCTTGACTCTTGCTCGAACTCGGGATAGCTTTTGTCGTGGTCGAGGCTGAGCTTCCTCATCATCCTCATCTTCTTCTTCATCATTGTTGTTGGTGTTGTCTTGAGGTGGTGGAGAAGGAGGTTGTGGTGGATCTTCTTGTCGCACTTCCTCATCTTGGTGAGTTCCACTTGTGGAGGCCTCCATATTGCCTTGAGGTTCATCTCTCCGTGAGGTAGGGGGCTCCACATATGTAGATGAGGTACTCTCCTTCACTTCCATGGGACGAATCTTTCCAATGGATAAATCTTGAATGGCTTCCGATGGGTCCTTGTCTCCTACATAAATAGGCATTTGCTCTACTTATGAGCCATTAGATTCATCAAACTTCACGTCTACCGTCTCTTCAACCTTTCGGTGAAATTGTTGTGACACGGTAGGTGTGGGAGTTTGATCCATAACCGAGGAAAAAGCCTTCATGAGTTTTAGGAGCAAATTAAGACCTACGATGCTTATCAAGGATATAGCATTTTGAACCAAAGACACGAAAATATCCCACTTGGGGTTTGTTACCGGTAAGGAGCTCGTATGAAGTCTTGCCGAGGAGCTTGTGAAGATAAAGCCGGTTGATAGCATGACAAGCTGTCTCGACGGCTTCTCCCCAGAAGTGTTTCGGTGTCTTGTATTCATCAAGCATCGTTCTCGCCATCTCAATGAGCGTTCGGTTCTTCCTCTCAACAACTCCATTTTGTTGAGGCGTGTATGTAGCCGAGAACTCATGTAGAATCCTTCCTCATCGAGAAAGGAGTCCACGTGGGCGTTCTTGAACTCCGTTCCATTGTCGCTCGAACTTTCTTGATCTTCACCTCAAATTGATTTTGAGCTTTTCCGCAAAGGTTTTGAAGATTCTCTCGAACCTGCGATTTGTCATCAAGGAAAAATACCCACGTAAATCTGGAAAAATCATCAACAATAACTGCACCAAAGGAGTTACCACCAAGGCTTTTGTAAGCATTGGGACCAAAGAGATCCATATGAAGAAGCTCAAGCGGTCTCCTTGTGGTCATGATGTTCTTCAGGGATGACTTCCACCTACTTGTTTTCCTGCTTGACATGCACTACTGAGTCTGTCTTTGTCAAAGAAAACATCTTTAACACCAAGAATGTGATCACCTTTGATTAGCTTATCTAGATTACGATACCAACATGTCCAAGCCTTCTATGCCAAAGCCAACCTTTAGCAGATTTAGCAATAAAGCAAGTTCTAGGTTGAGCTTTCTTAGTGAAATCGACAATGTATAAATCACCTCTCGAATACCGGTAAAGACCATGTTATGATTGTCACGACGAAAAACTTGGCAATCTACTTTGGTGAATAGCACATTGAATCCAAAGTCAGCTAATCTAGACACGGAAAGTAAATTGTATCCAAGTGATTCAACAAGCATGACATTTTGAATGGAGCTATCATGAGATATGGCCACCTTACCAAGGCCAAGTACCTTACCCTTGGAGTTGTCTCCAAAAGTCACATACTTGCGTGGACCATCGTTCTTTGCAAGCTCTCGAAACATGTCTTCATCTCCGGTCATGTGATCGGTGCATCCACTATCAAGAATCCACTCTTTTCCACCGGATATGTAGTCTCTCAGATTTGCCATAAGACTAAGACTCTTCATGATCTTGTCTAGCTCGGTGTCCTAATCGAGTAATCGCGTCATCATGCTCATCATCATATTGACCCATAGATAATTCATCATCAATACCTAGGTCAATTTGACAATGACTTGCATCAGTTTTGTCGAGTGACGATAATCATCGGAATGCAATACAAGAGCATTTCTAATTCAACATTGATAAAACCGGATCACCCTTCTTTTCATAAGATCACGAAGCTCAAAGAAGCATTTATCAAAGTTGAGATCTTTGGGGCGCAACATATCAAATTCAACAGTCTTGTATAGAATTTCATCAAGACCTCTCAAAGAGTAGTCCGGATAAAGTTCTTCCAAGAACTTCCACATAGCATGGGCGCACTCAAAGTTTGTGACAAGCTCAAGTAAGTTATCGGGCAAACCTCTAATGATAAGATTGACAGTTCTAAGATTACGAAGCAAATCAAGCTCTTCATCCATAGTAGGGTGCAAGGGGTCAAATGGTGGTACATATGGGGTTTCAACATATTTGCGCAAGTTGTACATCTTAAAGATAGCAAGCAATTCAATCCTCCACGAGTTATAGGACACTCCATCAAGAATAGGCACTCTATGACTAACACTCCCAAACGTAGACACGTCCATCTTCCTCCAATGGTGTGCAAACCAAAGCAATGGAGACCAATGCTCTGATACCAATTGTAGGATCGTTGAAGGTAAGAGTGTCTAGAGGGGGGTGATTAGACAACTCGACAAGATAAAAGTTTATGCCTTTTGATTAGAACAAGTTTTTAGCAAGTTCACAATGAAGATCAAGTCAAGCATCATGCATACAAGTCGAGCAACATACTACACATGCAATTCTAGAGTATGGGGCAGCGGAAAGTAAATTGCACATATAGTAAGGGAGAGATTGTGAAGAGCAAACGCAATTTGGAGACACGGAGATTTTTCTCGTGGTTCCGATAGGTGGTGCTATCGTCAATCCACGTTGATGGAGACTTCAACCCACGGAGGGTAACGGCTGCGAGAGTCCACGGAGGGCTCCACCCACGAAGGGTCCACGAAGAAGCAACCTTGTCTATGCCATCATGGCCTACGTCCACGGAGGACTAGCCTTACTCGGGGTAGATCTTCACGAAGTAGGCGATCTCCTTGCCCTTACAAACTTCTTGGTTCAACTCCACATCTTGACGGAGGCTCCCAAGCGACACCTAACCAATCTAGGAGGCACCACCTCCAAAAGGTAATAGATGGTGTTGGTGATGATGAACTCCTTGCTCTTGTGCTTCAAATGATAATCTCCCCAACACTCAACTCTCCTCACCGATTTGGCTGTGGTGGAAGAAAGGATTGAGTGGAAAGCAACTTGGGAAGGCTAGAAATCAAGTTTCATATGGTGGGAGTGGAGCAACTTGATCTCAACACAAGGGTAGGTAGTTTTCTTCTCGTAAATGTAAGGTAGGAGTGGTAGTTCTTTCGATGGCTCTCTCCACGAATGAAGAGGAGGTGGAGGGTATTTATAGCCTCCACAAAAATCCAACTGTTACACACATTTGACCAATCTCGGTCAGACCGAAGTTGACAACTCGGTGAGACCGAAAGTTCAAATCTTGTGAACGTTGGGATTTTCGGTGGGACCGAAAATACAATCTCGGTTAGTCCGATTCTTCCAAAGTCTAGGGTTTGCCAATCTCGGTGGGACCGACTTTCTCATCTCGGTGACACCGATTTGAGTACAGAAGGTTACAGAAGCTTGGCAACACCAATTTCGTATGACCGAGTTTGGAATCGGAAAATCCAAATTCTTAGGGTTTGGGTATATGGCTGAGGTGGTTCATCTCGGTGTGACTGAGTTTATGGAATCGGTGGGACCGAGATTACTTATGGGTTTATGTTGGAATGAAAGATTGCGATAGTTTGAGAGATAAATCACTAAGCACTTAGAGCAACCAGATCATCATCATAACCTCATCCCTTTTAATAGTATTGGCTTTCCTATGGACTCAATGTGATCTTGGATCACTAAACCAAAAATAGAGTCTTGAGCTTTTGCCAATCCTTTCCTTAGCATCCTAGGGGTCCACCTTTCCAGTCCTTTTGCCATGCCAGAGTGGTTGACTTTCCTGAAACATACTTGATGAAAGCATTAGTCCAATCACAAAGTATGTTGTCATTAATTACCAAAACCACCTAGGGAGCAAATGTGCTTTCAGGGGGTCACGAACTATGCGTCTAGGCGGATGGTAACAGGAGACAAGGGACACGATGTTTTTACCCAGGTTCGGGCCCTCTCGATGGAGGTAAAACCCTACTCCTGCTTGATTGATATTGATGATATGGGTAGTACAAGAGTAGATCTACCACGAGATCAGAGAGGCTAAACCCTAGAAGCTAGCCTATGGTATGATTGTTGTTCGTCCTACGGACTAAAAAACCCTCCGGTTTATATAGGCACCGAAGAGGGTTAGGGTTACACAGAGTCGGTTACAATGGTAGGAGATCTACACATCCGTATCGCCAAGCTTGCCTTCCACGCCAAGGAAAGTCCCATCCGGACACGGGACGAAGTCTTCAATCTTGTATCTTCATAGTCCAGGAGTCCGGCCAAAGGCTATAGTCCGGCCATCCGGACACCCCCTAATCCAGGACTCCCTCAGTAGCCCCTGAACCAGGCTTCAATGACGACGAGTTCGGCGCGCATATTGTCTTCGGCATTGCAAGGCAGGTTCCTCCTCCGAATACTTCATAGAAGATTTTGAACACAAGGATAGTGTCCGGCTCTGCAAAATAAGTTCCACATACCACCGTAGAGAGAATAATATTTACACAAATTCAATCTGCTGACGTATTCCGTGGCGTGACATCACACCACGGCCAAGCCTTTATTCAAATCGTTTTTACTGTCCCTCCTCAGTGCGTTTAGCGAGGCGGTTTCCTTGGCACATCTTGTCAAAGCAGAGATCATGTCCCCTTATTCCGGGATTCTCATCAATACGGGCGTGGGTAACCCAACAGCGCCATTGATTACAGCACTTGGGAGATAAGAGAGTTTTACCAGGCTGGTGGGGACGCATAGCTTTGTCCCTCCATATAAGGGGATAAGGATCCACCTTTTCACACACGCCTTCTTCCTCCTTCGCTCATCCATTTCCGCGCCCTCGAGCTCCAGCGCCCAAGTCCGCACATCTTGCCTCAACCTTCCCCAGCCATGTCCGGAGGGGGAGGCAAGTGGATGGTCTCCTCCGTCACGAAGGGGCACATCAAAAACCTGCGGAAGGCCGGATACTTGTCCAGCGACATCGCGCATCGGCTCCCCGACAAGGGGCAGCTTGTCCCCACCCCTAGGCCCCATGAGAGGGTGGTGTTCCTCACCCACTTCCTCCGCGGACTAGGTTTTCCACTTCACCCATTTGTCCGGGGGCTCATGTTCTACTACGGCCTGGATTTCCACGATCTGGCCCCGAATTTCATCCTCAACATCTCGGCGTTCATCGTCGTGTGCGAGGCCTTCCTCTGCATCCAGCCCCACTTCGGCTTATGGCTGAAGACCTTCAATGTCAAGCCGAAGGTAGTGGGCGGCCTCCAGGCGGAGTGTGGAGGTGCCATGGTGGGCAGGATGCCCAACGTCTTGTGGCTCGAGGGCTCCTTCATGGAGACCATAAAGGGGTGGCAATCGGGGTGGTTCTACATCACCGAGCCGCGTGACCCTAAATGGGTAGCGGCCCCCGAATTCCGATCTGGCTTCCCTACACGGCTCACCTCTTGGAAAGAGACGGGCCTAACATGGGGTAATTCGGAAGAGCTGACCGGACTCCAATCCCGCATCAAAACCTTGGTGAACAAGAAGCTTAAGCTCGTCAACATAGTCCAGGTCATGCTCATCCGCTGGATCCTCCCGTGCCAACAACAGGCCTTCAGCTTGTGGGAGTTTGATCCGGCACAACACCAAACCTTGAGCAGGCTCTTCGATACTACGTACGAAGATGCCTGGAAGGTGCTGTTCAAGGGCGCCGAGGCTCCCGCATCCGCTACCGAAGATCGCGGATTCAGCTCGCAGCGTCAAGCCGACGAGGTAAGTTATTTTACCCTTTACAGGACACTTGTTTTCCATAGTTTGACTCTATGCGGGATCTAAACTCCCCTACCTTTGACAGGCCTGGCAAAAGACGTCCGGGCAGGTTGACTGTCTGGCTCCCTTGCTAGAAGACCTAGCGGACGCCCAATTGACGAAGCTGCTGGTTCCAGCAACTCACGTGGTGCTGGAGAAGAAGGCCAAGAAGAAGGCCACGGGAACCCGAAAGAGTTCCCGACGTCAGGTGTTATCGGACTCATCGTCCGATGACTCCGAGGCGGACTCCTCCCACGAAGACGAGGAGGAGGAAAAAGAAGCCTCTCCCCCAGCGGGGGAAGAGAAGAAAAGGAAGGCCGCCCCAACTGGGGAGGCCGAAGGGTCCAAGAAGGGAAGGACCCTTCCTCCGGACTACTCCACCAACGCCGACGATGGCGAAGAGGAGTGGCCACCGAGGGCTAAGCCCCTGGCAAAATCGTAAGTGTCCGGATATCAGAATAACTCATGGCGTTTCATTTGTCGCACAGAATCTCCTAACGCCGAATATAACCCTGCAGCCTGCCCAAGGACGGGCTCGACACTTCAACGAGTGGCTCCCTGGCTTCATCGAACGTGAATAGCACTTCACTTCCGGCCGCCTCCTCTCCTCACGCTGCAGATGACGCCGAGGTGGGGTCCCAAAAGGGGCCCAACCAGGACGAGGGGGTCTCGGAGGCGCCGCAAGGCAACCTCCCGGACTCTGGGCACAAGGGGGATCAAACCCCAAAGGGCTCTAAGTCCGCCCTGGCCGACTCCGCACCGAACCTTCAAGGTTCCGAGTCCGCAGCGGCACCTTCATAAGAAGGGCGAGACTGCGACACCGGTGACCTCCGTCCAATCGGAGGCACCGGATAATTTGCTGGAGGCGCTTAACGGCGCCTCCATCAACGTGGAGCACCGCACTGTTATGAGTGTGGTGATCCAGAAAGTTTAGTCCGCCAAGGGAGGGCTGACTGAAACCTGTGCCAGCCTTCTAATAGGCTTTGAGGTATGTATTTAAGATATGTAAAATTATTACCGCATAGATAGTAGCCCTTGATGCTCAGTTTGGTGTTCGGAAAGAAAAGCCGAACTGAGGATCTAAAAAGATGTACGCAGGAGTCTAACATAAGTATGTCAATATGGGGAATGCAGACTGCGCTGCTGACCTCTGCCGCACTGACTGCGGAGGTCAATGCATTGAAGCAGAGCCTCGAGCGGTCCGAGAATGAGCTCGGCCTTGCCAAAAAGCAGCTCGAGGATAAGAAAGGTAAGTAATACCTTATGGAAATATATAAAAGATGTGGTTCCAAAAAATGACAGGAATAACATGAGAATTGCAGGGGCCACGAACGAGGTGGTGACCCTGAAGGAGGCAGTGTACAAGGCCGAAAGCAATGCGGCCGTGGAGCGCACTGAGCGAGAGAAGCAAGAGGCGCAGGTGGCAGACGTGCGGCAAGAGTTCCAGGCTCACGTGGAAAAACACGAGAGTTTGGAGCGTGACTCAAAGACTCGAGAGTCCGAGCTCGCATCGGCTCTTGAGAGCGCCAAAGCCGCTAAGGCCAAAGCCCAGAAAGCCCTCCAGGAAATTGAGGCGATGAAGAAGATAGCGGCGGGTAAGGCATCCTTCATGCAAAGCAAGCACGTGAAAGTGAATTACTTGTTACTTACCCGAATCTGGAGCTCTCCAGGAGCATTCGCAGATCTGCCCCGCAGTGTGTCTGACGCTGCCGCATTCTACTGGGCCGAGGAGGGGAGCTCGATGGAGAAGATGTTCTGGTCTCAGTATGATGAGGCCGGACACCTGGTGCCCTCGAGCGACCAGCTGAAGCAGCTGGTCGAGCTCCATAAGGTGGCTGAACAGGCCATGAAGGGCCTCATAGTTCGACTGTGGCCTGAGGAAGACATGCCTGGGAGCTACTTCGGGCTGGTGAGGCGGCTGGTGGATGCCTGTCCATGGATTGAAGTCGTCAAGCGGTCCATCTGCATCGAAGGTGCCCGTAGGGCCCTTGCCCGTGCTAAAGTGCACTGGGGCAAGATGGACGCTGAGAAGCTTGTGACGGACAGACCACCGCCGGGCAGGGAGTATCGCAATCCCGAGATGTATTATGAGAGCGCCCTGAAGGGTGCCCGTCTTATAGCGGGTGAATGCTCCAAAGATGTAATTTTTGAGTAAACTCGCATTTGTTATCCTGTACGCTGAAAACTTGTTCATATACGCTAAGCAACGCTTGTGAATTTAAAATATTACCTTCTGTGCGGCCGTTTATTAATTTTGAGAGATGGCGAGTCGTTGGCTTCTGCCCCCATGCCACGAGTGCTGGGGTGTTCGGGATAAACTTGAGCGCTCTTTTTCCTATTCTTGGGTCCTTCAAGGGAGGCGCTCAATGCAATGAACGAGGCAACGAGACTATAATGCTTGAACACTCTCACTTAGCCATAGAATTCTATAATTTTAAATTTCGGCGAAGCCCCTAGTATTCGGAAGACCGAGTTCGGGGCGCTATCCAGGCCTGGGCCGGACAAAGCCGACTCCTCGCTCTAAGCGGCATAAGTCTTTAGGGACTCAAAAACCTCTCGAATAGCGACCGGCTCTCTCCCTATCATGATGGTCAGTTTTAGCTTTCTCCACTGAGGTGCTTAACCCAGCTCAACCGGGGCACAATCACAGTGGTTCTCCCAGCGCTACCTTAGCCGATATAACGGAACGTAAGGTACCAAAACATGGGAGCCGGGCAAACCCAACTATTGACCCAAGACATGATTCGGAGCCGATGCATATAATGCTATAAGTTTGGGGTGCCGCACTTGTGAAAGTGTTCGGACTTATCACACCATATTTTGGGGTACTTAAGCCCCTGGTGTATTTGGCCGTACCAAAGCGTACGGATGCAACATGTCATAAGTGAACATATATAGATAAGAAAAAGGAATGCAATAATAGGCAAAAGTTGTGCATTGTTTATTAAAAAAGCTGCGGTAAAAGCAGAACGATACAAATAGTGCGATAAGCAAGGGACGGGACTATTTGACATGTCCCCCTCCAGGAGCGAGCTGCGGGATGATATGTAAAACAAGTATACTGCTCGTTATAGAGACCACCTGGATACTCGACGTAGCTTTCTGCTTCCCTGGCTGTTGCATCGTATGTTCGGCGATTCTACTGCCGGACAGGGCTTCTTGATAAAGGAGTCCTGAAAATAAGAAAAAGGAATTGCACAATCGGGAGCCCCTGGTGCGGTTGAGTCGCATTCTGGGCCTGCCATGGTCGTGCCCCTCCCCCCTATGCCCATGGTATTTCCAGAGCATAATTATGTACGCGTAGTACTGGTTTCGCAAGTTCGCGAGGGCCGGGGTTGGGGCTGCATTGCTACGCGTGCTCGGGACGTGCCAGACGGTCTTGTTGTAGGTTACTCTGGGCGCGCTTGACGGTGTCCGGACGTTTAATAGCCGGACTCGAGAATTGCCTTGAGAGGCTACTTTGTACTTCCGCCGCGAGAGCCACCGTATGCTCCTCCATTCGGAGAGAGCGTTCGGTGTTTCCATTGACCGTAATGACTCCTCGAGGGCCTAACATCTTGAGCTTGAGGTATGCGTAGTGCGGCACCGCATTGAACTTTGCAAATGCGGTTCGTCCGAGCAGTGCATGATAGCCGCTGCGGAACGGAACTATGTCGAAGATTAACTCCTCGCTCGGAAGTTATCCGGGATCCAAGACCACTTCAAGTGTAATCGAGCCTGTCTAGCTTGGTCTCTACACAGGTATGACGCCTTTAAAGGTCGTCTTTGTGGGTTTAATCCTTGAGGGGTCTATGCCCATTTTGCGCACTGTATCCTGATAAAGCGGGTTCAGGCTGCTGCCGCCGTCCATCAGGACTCTAGTGAGGTGAAATCCGTCAACGATTGGGTCTAGAACCAATGCGGCAAATTCGCCATGGAGGATGCTAGTGGGGTGGTCCCTTCGATCAAAAGTGATCGGGCAGGAGGACCATGGATTGAACTTTGGGGCGACTGGCTCCATCGCATATACGTCCCTTAGTGCATGCTTCCGCTCCCTTTTGGGTATGTGGGTTGCGTATATCATGTTCACCATCCGCACTTGTGGGGAGAAGCCCTTCTGTCCTCTATTGTTCGGCGGCCGGGGCTCCTCCTCGTCATCGCTATGCAGCCCCTTGTCATTGTTTTCGGCAGTTAGCTTGCCTGCCTGCTTGAACACCCAACAATCCCTGTTGGTGTGGTTGGCTGGTTTTTTGGGGGTGCCGTGTATCTGGCACGAGCGATCGAGTATTTGGTCCAAATTGGACGGGCCCGGAGTATTTCTTTTGAATGGCTTTTTCCGCTGACCAGGTTTGGAGCCTCTGAATCAGGCATTTACTGCCGTATCCTCAACATTATCGCCGCTAATGCGGCGCTTGTGCTTGCTGCGACCCGACCTGCCGTTGCTGTCCTTGGTACCCGAATTACCAGGGCTTTTGGTCATGTTGTTACTACGAGCTAGCCAGCTATCCTCTCCCGCGCAGAAGCGGGTCATGAGTGTTGTGAGGGCTGCCATGGATTTCGGCTTTTCCTGTCCTAGGTGCTGGGCAAGCCACTCGTCGCGGATGTTATGTTTGAAGGCTGCAAGGGCCTCTGCATCCGGACAGTCGATGATTTGATTTTTCTTGGTTAGGAACCATGTCCAGAATTGTCTGGCTGATTCCTCTGGCTGCTAAATTATGTGGCTTAGGTCATCGGCGTCTGGTGGTCGCACATAGGTGCCCTAGAAGTTGTCGAGGAATGCGGCTTCCAAGTCTTCCCAACAACTGATTGACTCCGTTGGCAAGATGTTAAGCCAATGCCGAGATGGTCCTTTAAGCTTGAGTGGGAGGTATTTGATGGCGTGTAGATCATCACCGCGGGCCATGTGGATATGAAGGAGATAGTCCTCGATCCAGACCGCAGGATCTGTTGTGCCATCGTATGATTCAATGTTTACGGGTTTGAAACCCTTAGGGATTTGATGATCCATCACTTCGTCTATGAAGCATAGTGGGTGTGCGGCGCCTCTGTACTGGGCTATATCACGACGCAACTCGAATGAGCTTTGTCTACTGTGTTCGGCCCGGCCGGAGTTGCCATATCTGGCGTGACGGTTATCATCATGTATCGTGGGGCGCCCACGCGATCCGTAGATCAATCTTGTTTGCCTTGCCTTGTCCTCTAGTATATCCCGCAGGTCTAGCGCATTTTCCCGCGCCTTGGTATTTTTTGAGCGGTGCCGGGGTGCGGCTTGAGTGGAGGGCCGAGAGGCCTCTCTGTCGCGGCCACGAGGTGGCCGGTCGGCCGTATCATGCGCTGGTGATGTAGGTTTAGGTGCTTCCTCCTCTAATCGGGGTATCTCTTGGAGGGGCGTTCGAGTTCATACTGTTCGGCCGCAAGGACTTCAGTCCATCTATCGGCTAGAAAGTCTTGGTCAGCTCTAAGCTGTTACTGCTTTTTCTTGAGGCTGCTTGCCGTGGCCATAAGCCTGCGTTTGAAACGCTCTTGTTCGACGGGACCCTCAGGCACGACAAATTCGTCGTCGTTGAGGCTTGCCTCGTCTTCAGAGGGAGGCATGTAATTATCGTCCTCTACCTCTCTGCCTGCCGCTCTCTCATGAGGGCTGGCTTCTCCATCCTCCTGCACTGAATCTTGCTGGAGGGGATTGTCTTCGGCACTATCTGGGGTGTTATTGTCTCCCGTGCCGAAATCACCGTTTTTGCTGTGGCGGGATTTAGAGCGGCGCCGCTGACGCCGGCGCTTAGGATGTTTCTTGGAGGGGTCATCCTCTGTTGTTCCATCGCCATTCCCATCTTTTGGGATGTCCACCATGTAAATGTCGTATGACGAGGTGGCCTTCCAGTGCCCTGTAGGCGCTGGTTCTTGGTCGTCTCCTGCATCATCGTCCATACCGTCGATGTCTTCGGAGTCGAAGTCGAGCATGTCGGTTAAATCATCGACAGTGGCTACGAAGTGGGTGGTCGGTGGGCTTTGAATTTCTTCATCGTCCGCATCCCAACCTTCCTGACCATAGTCCGGCCAGGGCTCTCCTGATAAAGAGAGAGACTTTAGTGAATTCAGGATGTCGCCAAAAGGCGAGTGCTGAAAGATGTCCGCGGCGGTGAATTCCATGACCGGCGCCTAATCGGATTTGATTGGCAGGGGCGCGGAAGGTTCAGAGTCCGGAGAGGAGTCCGACACCTTGGAGTTACGAGCCTTGCAAAGGACAGGGATGGTGTTCGGCTCAATCGCCGTAGAAATCACAGCCCCCGAGGCGGTGTCCAGCCACCCGTCCTTGATCGACGCAGTCGGCTCCGAGCTAAGGGTCGGAGCGGACACTGGTGCGGCCTCTAGGGCACTGTTCGGCAGCAGAGTTAGATCATGCCCATCGTGACAGTGTGGCGCGCTTGGCTGTGGCTCGAACCCGTCGAAGATCAAGTCTTCGCGGACGTCAGCCGTGTAGTTCAAACTTCCAAATCGACTGATGGCCAGGGGTAGAGCTTAATCTGCTCCAGATGGCCATGCTTAATTGGCCCGCAGCAAAGCCGCCAATAATCTGAAGATCTGTCCGGGTGAAAAGTCTCACCGTAGACCGCATCGTTGTTGATGATCGGAGGAGCCATCGGGCCTAAAGATGACGACACATAGGAACTCTCAATGAAAGTACCAATGTCGGTGTCAAAACCGGCGGATCTCGGGTAGGGGGTCCCAAACTATGCGTCTAGGCGGATGGTAACAGGAGACAAGGGACACGATGTTTTTACCCAGGTTCGGGCCCTCTCAATGGAGGTAAAACCCTACTCCTGCTTGATTGATATTGATGATATGGCTAGTACAAGAGTAGATCTACCACGAGATCAGAGAGGCTAAACCCTAGAAGCTAGCCTATGGTATGATTGTTGTTCATCCTACGGACTAAAAAACCCTTCGGTTTATATAGGCACCGAAGAGGGTTAGGGTTACATAGAGTCGGTTACAATGGTAGGAGATCTACACATCCATATCGCCAAGCTTGCCTTCCACGCCAAGGAAAGTCCCATCCGGACACGGGATGAAGTCTTCAATCTTGTATCTTCATAGTCCAGGAGTTCGGCCAAAGGCTATAGTCCGGCCATCCGGACACCCCCTAATCCAGGACTCCCTCAGAGGCCCTCAAGAGTGCTCCGGCTGAGGCCAAGAAGGAGGCGGACGAGGAGTGAGCCGCCCGCCGGAAACATGAAGCGAGGTTGGATAAAGTCCAACAAGAGCCCACGGATGCTATAAGCAAATGTGAGTCCTTGGAGCGCAAGGTGTTGGATCGAGACTCCGGACTTGCTACGGCGCTCCAAAGTGCGAAGGAGGCCCGGGTTGAAGCCCAAGGAGCCTGTCAGGAGATCTGAGAAGCCAAGCACATCGCGGTGGGTAAGGCCTTTAATGTGTAGAGCAAATTCGTAAGGAGAAAGTAGAACTTCTGACATGCATTTGGAGTTCTCCAGGAGCGTTTGATCTGCCCCGAAGTATTTCTGACGCTGCAGATTTCTTCCGAGCCGAAGAGGGGAGCTCAACAGAGAAGCTGTTCTGGTCGCAGTACCTTGTGCCAGAGCATCCTGTGCCCCTCAGTGATCAGCTGAAACAGCTAACCGAGGTGCATAGGGTGGCCGAACTGGCCATGAAGGATGTTATAGTCTGTCTTTGGCCAGCCGAACCCATACCGAGCAGCTACTTGGGCTTGTGAAGCGGTTAGTCGATGCCTGCCCATGGCTTGATGCTATAAAGCGGCCAGTCTGTATCGAAGGTGCCCGGATGGCCTTTGCTCGTGTCAAGGTGCAGTGGGCGAAGATGAATGCCACCAGTCTTGCAGCCGAGGGACAGATGTCACGCCCTCGATGCGACCCTATCCTAAAGGAACTCGAAGGTTCCACCAAGGATAGAAGCGCATCTTGAAGACGCTTTTGCAAGGTGGATATCATTACATCAACATTACATAATAGTGGGGATACATCCGATACATACAGTGTCACATGAATACAACAATACGACATACAAGAACAACATCCGACTACGGATGAATCATAAACAGAAAACTCAAACAATATCCACCACGCTAGCCCAGCTGCCGACCGAACCTATCCCCGATCAAGAAGCGTAAGAAGAAACTCCAAAACAAGCAACATCGCTCTCGCGTCATGATCAATTTGCATAACCTGTACACTGAATCACTGGTGTAGTAATCAGGAGCCACGAGGACTCAAAGAATCCCATTACCATGGGTATCAAGACTAGCAAAGCTTAATGGGAAAGGAAGGGGTAAAGTGGTGAGGTTGCAGCAGCGGCTAAGCATATATGGTGGCTAACAAACGCAAATGAGAGTGAGAAGAGAAACAAGCGGAACGGTCATGAAGCTAGCAATGATCAAGAGGTGATCCTGAACTCCTACTTACGTCAAACATAACACAGAAACCATGTTCACTTCCCGGACTCCGCCGATAAGAGACCATCACGGCTACACACGCGGTTGATGCGTTTTAATTCGGATTTGGTGTCAAGTTATCTACTACCGGACATTAACAAATTCCCATCTGCCACATAACAGCGGGCACGGCTCTCGAAAGTTTAAACCCTGCAGGGGTGTCCCAACTTAGCCCATGACAAGCTCTCGCGATCAACGAAGGAATAGACCTTCTCCCAGGAAGACCCGATCAAACTCGGAATCCCGGTTTACAAGACATTTCGACAATGGTAAAACAAGACCAGCAAGACCTCCTGGCGTGTCGACATCCTGATAGTAGCCGCCAGATTTCGCCTCGAGCCACGACCGGATGAGCACTACGCATAACTAGAACCAACCCTCAAGTTTCCCGAGGTGGCGCCGCAAGTGGCTCTAGTTTGGACCAACACTTAGACAAGCATTGGCCCCGGGGTTAAAATAAAGATGACCCTTGGGATGCGCGACTCCCAAGGGAAAAAGGTAGTAGGTGAGGCAAATGGTAAAACCAATGCTGGGCCTTGCTTTGGAGGAGTTTTATTCAAAGCGAATCGTCAAGGGGTCCCATAAATCATCCGACCGCGTTAGGGACGCAAAATCCGGGAACATAACACCAAGATGACGGAAACTAGGTGTCAAGAGTGGAACAAAACACTGCATAAGGCCGAGCCTTCCACCCTTTACCAAGTATATAGATGCATTAATAATATAAGAGATATTGTGATATCCCAACATAACCCTGTCCACCATGGAGCAATCTTCAACTTCACCTGCAGCTAGCAACGCTATAAGAGGGGCTGAGCAAAGCGGTAACATAGCCAAACAACGGTTTGCTAGGAAGGGTGTCAAAGGTTAGAGGTTCACGGCAATTTGGGAGGCTTGAAGAACAAGTGATAGGTAACGCAGCATAGTGATAGAACGAAGCAACTAGCATAGCAATGATAGTAGTGAGATCCAGGGTAGCGGTCATCTTGCCTGAAATCCCGCTAGGAAGAAGAACGAGTCCATGAAGAAGACGAACGGGAGTAGTCGAACGAATCCTCACAACCGCAACATTACCGGACTAAGAAGCAACACCGTAAAGAAATAAACAACATGGTAAATGCACAAGCATAAACATGGCATGATGCACAAACAAGTATGATGCATGACCGGTTTAATGAGGCATGGCATGGCAAAGTGCAACAAACAATACTACAAGTTAAGTGGAGCTCAATATGCAACGAGTTGGATATTGACAAAACACCACATCAATTATTTAGTTATCTCTCGGTTATGCTACTCATCAATATTAAATGTTGTTAAACATGGCAAGGAGTGGAGCATAATGAAACTACCTAACTAGGCAAGTTTAAATGAGGCCGGAGGAACAAACAACAATTCCGGAAAATCCCCATGTCCATATTTTAGATTCGGTACTGTTCTGCCCTAAACCATATTTTAAGGTTGTTAAACAGGAAAATAAAGTCCACCATGTTAAACTAGGCATTTTTCCACCCCATTTACATATGAAGTTTATTTACAACGGAGCAACGATTATTTAGTTATGATATAAATCATTTTTACATGGCATTTGAGCAAATTAAATCAAACAATATGTTTAAACATATTTAACATGGATGAAAGTGGCAAATTATTAATCTACACAAAATTCTAAGCATTTTACATATATAAAGTTTTTACATATGATGCATGGTTATTTAGTTATTAAATGCATGAAGTATGAGGGGTTTTCTGCAATTCTGAAAATCCTGGGATAAATGCTAAAATCGCAGACATGAAAAAAAACATGACGGGCTGAATCAAGCTGGCCCAACAGGAGGAAAAATAAAGGAGGGGTGCTGGGGTGTGGCCTCACCCAGTGGGCTTCGGCTCGATTGGATGGGAGGTTGCAGGAGGGGCGCGCTTGGCCTGGAGGCTGTTGTCCCAGGCGCGACGCGGTCAACGAGCGGGCGAGCGGGCGCGCAGGCGAGCACCTGCTCGATGGAGAGGATGCAGGGGCCGCGGCGGCTTCAGGCGATGCAGGCGCGGCAGCGGCAGGAGTTGGAGCGAGGGGAGACGACGGAGCTTGCCTGGGTGGTCGCCGGTCTCCTGCGGCGCTCGGGGAAGACGGCGCAGGGCGAGGCTCGGCGAGGATTTAACAGGCGCCGCTGCTCTGTGGACTTGGTGCGGTCAACGGCGAGCTCCTGCGTCGGGACGTCCATGGAGGCCGGGGACTTGGCGGATCCAGGCAGTGGAGGTCGTCGGGGTCCCGTTCCCTGCCGGATCGAAGTGGAGGCCGGCCGGCGGACTTGGAGCTCCATGCGGTGGCGGCTTCCATGGCTGGACTCGAAGGGGACGCAAGGGACGGGCACGGCGAGGCGGAGGGATATGGGCGGCACTGGGGCCTGCTGGTGCAGGGCGACGACGTGGGGCAGTCCTGGTACTCCAACGGCTTGGCTTGGCGACTGGCGCAGCGGTGGCTTGGACGCCGGCGACGTGGGCGACGAGATGGAGGCTGCAGACGGTCTCCTGGCGGGGGAAAACAAGGGCGACGAACAAGGCGGCTCGGTTCCCTGTTGCAACAGAGAGAGAGAGAGAGCATTGAGAAAGAGAGAAGAGAGAAACGGGAGAGGAAGAAAGGGAAGGTAGGGGCGGCGGGGCTCATCTGCAGGTCAACGTTGGCGGGCAGGCTTGTCGAAGCGGTGCGGTGACGAGGGGCTCGTGCTCTTGAACGGGAGGACGCTCGGGCCTCGAGAGCAGAAGGGGTGGCGGTGAGGTGGAGTTGGATCGAGAGGAGCTTTGGTTGGCCGGACGAGCAAACCGAGGAGGAACAGAGTGGCGGCTACGGGATGGGGATGGATCTGGGGAGGATCCCGATGAAGATGCAGGAGAGAGTGGCGGCGACGGCTAGGAGGATCCCTAGAAATTAGGGATTGGTCCAAAATGAACTAGGGGTAGACTATATATATATGGGAAAAGAGAGGAGTTGGATCATCCGATCAAAATCCGACGACCGAGAAAAGATAGGTTAGGAAAGTCTAAATAAGAAACGGAGATGTTTTGTAGATGTTAGGGGATGATCCGGATCCAACGGTGATGACAGACCGGTTCGGGTTCGGGTAAGTTTCGGACACGCACACGAGGGGTCTGTGCACTGTGAAGAGGAACACGGCGATCGCGTGCAAGTGGGTGGTTGGCCTCAGAACGGTTAACAAAGACAAGCGGTCTGACAATTGGTTAAAAGAGAGAAAGAGAGAATCGGCAACTACGAACGGATACGGGTGAAAACATGCGGATGCAATGCGTATGATGCCATGAGATGAAATGCAAGACATGAAAAAAATGCAAAACAAAAGATAAAAACCCAACCACGAAGGAAAAATCATATCGCATCTCCGGAAAAGGCAAGAGTTAGAGTTACGAATATGGAAAGTTGTATCCGGGGCGTTACAACACTCCACCACTACGAGAGGATCTCGTCCCGAGATCTAGGATGGCACCGGAAGGAAAAGGAAGAGGAAGAGGAGAGGTAAAACTAAGTTGCTTCTTTGACGAACGAGTGAAAACACAAACCTTGAGAGGTTGAGCAATTTAAAAGAAAGAGTACAACAGAGATGAACGAGATTGCAAACAATCTAGTAAAAAAGAGGAACAAGGAGTACTACAAGAACTTGACGGTTGAAAGATATGGAAATAAGAGCTTCAGGAATGAAAAGAATATGGCCACCTCGGTATAATGAGATAGTCTAGGAACAAGAATGACATAATTTGGACAGCACTCCGGTTGAAAAGAGAGGCAAAACTTGATAAGATGAAAGAACTTGAAGAGAGCACAACACTCCGGTTAAATGGATAAGCATGTAAAGAACACGATCCTCACAATTCGAGATGATGATTGAAGAGAGCAACATCACAATGTCTCCGGAAGAAACAAATAGAAGCTAGATCGTCAGAATAAGAGAACGGAGAAGGAAATGACAACTTCAGCCACAAATGAGCTTGGAAAGCACCCTTCAAGAAGGTTATAACAGAGTTGTTGGAAGATCAATATGAAAGGATATGATTCTCGTGGGCTTATGGAAACATCTCAAAACTTGAGGTGAAAATCTGCCACTAACGAAAACAATTGCTTGCTTGAGATCAACGAAGATATGAAAACTTCTTCTTCCAAGAGGATAAAGAGTGAGCTTGGGTCATGCGTAATCACCACAAATAGCAACATTCCCAATGTAAGGCTTTAGATGAAATATATCCCAAGATAACTCCAACAAAGAGATTGATGGATTTAAAATACCTCATTCTTGACAACATATGAATCATGAAACGTGAAGGAAATTGTCAAGAGTGACATAACACCACCCCAAAAGATAATGTAGAAAGAATTGCACTTTGGAATGCAAGATGAAGAATACTTGAACGCCTCAAAACAAAACATGTGTTGAGCACCATGTTTAATTTTTGAGTATAGATTGGCGGGTCGTAACTTCAAGAGAAAACTTGAAGAACAATTGAAGAATGAAAGGAATCCTTGACGAACCACCATGTAGAGCCTCAATGAAGAACTCCAGTAATAAAAGGATGATACAAAGAAAGAGAAGTTGAAAACACAAGGTGAACCCTTGCAATGATTTAGATGGAGCTTCGTGACGAGATAATTAGAGAGCTTGGAACTCCGAAAAGAAAGATGAACATCTTAGAACCGAGAATGTGATATGATGAACAAACACCGAAAAGAAGAGATTAATCAACTTGGATGAAACAAGAATAAGAATTATGTTATGCGTATCCTTCACCAATTTAATTGATGATAAGCAACGGATTTTGCATATTACTTATTCCTGTAGAAAGGATTAAAAGAGATATAGCGCAAACTTGAGAAGCTATTGATTGAACCACCGGTGGGATTTGGAAACAATGAATGAATGAATGAATGAATTGATACGATGACGAAGGAAGAGAAATCTTGAACGAACCACCGTAAGAATTGAAAATGAAAGTAGCAAAGGCACAATTCACCGGGAAGAATTGGAAAACGAATGAAGATACTTGAGGGGATTTAGATACATGAGAACGAAGAGATCATGAACTGATTAGAGGTTATTTGAATGATTCACCGGTAAGATTTGGAGAATGATAGCTACACGCTGAGAATGAAGAATTATGACATGATGACCTTCGGAGGAAAGAAATGGAAACAACTCATGAAATGCTCCGGATGGTAAGAAAAGAATTGTCACAATCAAAACAATTATGAGGATAGCATGAAGCTAGCACCATGAATCTTCAAGAGAACGGACAAGATTTAAGAGAAATCCTTCTTCGGTCTTCACATGTTGAGAATGAAGATGACAACCACCATGAATTGTATGAGATACTCTGGGAGAATGAAAAACAAAGAGGTTGAGCCAACAAGGAAAAATAATTTGAAAGCGATCTTGGAGAAGGCATATGGCTGATGGAATCCGTTCTTACGTCACACTTGAAAAGAATTTAAGAATAACTCCGGAATAATTAGAAGAGTCAGGTAAGATCCTGGGAAAAGACCTGTGGGTTAGGGCCCACTAAAAGAAAACACCGTTGAACGATTGATTGAAAGGGGGAATTGCACCGGTTGAATTAAATGGCCTTAATGAGATAACAACCTCGAGATATCTTGAACGGATTGAGAATGGAAACACAAGTCTTGTGAGATACTTCAGCACTCCAGAACAAATGAATAGGAAGAAGTGAATGATTAAGAGGTGCATCGGCATGAGAAAGCATTAGAAACGAGGAAAGGAATATGATGAATATCGAAAGCTTGAATTGGATCCACCGGAGAAGAAACAGCAATGAAGGATGATGAACTTGAAACTGTTGAGCATCTTCATGGGAAATCACCGGATAAGAACATTGAAAGAAAAGAATGAAGAGACTTCTCACAAATAAAAGGATACATGATTAAGAAATCTGAGTCCTTGAAGAAAAAGGGTGGGAGGGTGGGAAAAACAAAGGCAACTTGGGATGAACGAAACAAAAACCATTGAGAAAACTTAGAATTGATCTTGTAGATGGGGAGAATGATGGGATCATCTCGAAGAGAAGCGCACCGGTTGGAAAAGAATTAACATGACAACCTCAATGATAAAAAAGGATTAGTATTCACATAGCAATATGAGAACACCGTTTAGGAAAGGTATGGATTCAACATTTGACTTTGAAGCAACTCGAATACCATAAATAAAATAAAACAAAGGATTTGGCTTGCAGAATAAGCCGGAACAAACATATGATAGAGATTTCGTCCGAAGTTTTCGTGGTGGGGCCCACACGGGCTCAATCAGATGACACCATCATGTGCAAGGCAAGGCACATGACATCTGAAGGTGTTCCAAATCGGCATAGCCAAGGATTCTTCAAGACACAACGAGACCACTGTAAAACCAACCGTGGATAGGCGGACCACTAGACGTCGAACCCCAATTTCATATCATACATCCGTCGGAAAGATATCCTAAGAGCTACTTGAATTCCCACCTATGAAACTCCCGAAATTTTCCGGTTATGCAATCAGGTGTTGGGGATACAGGGGAAGCAATAAATATCTCACCCAAAACTAACAATACCTACATCCAAGCTGTATCCATCCGTCAACACATAACCAAGAAACCTTCGGAATCGTGTACCTCAACCTTCGAAAAGCATCCGTTATACGAGCTATGGCAATACTCCCGAACTCACCTCAGTACTGGGTTATCGGGGTTATCTCACCAACAACTGCATAAAAGAGATTTTCGATGTCGGCGTACTAAACTCAGGTATTCCAGAACTGCAACGATAAAATTATGACGACAACACCTCAGAGCTCAACTCCCCGGGACACTTCCACTAAACCCCTGACAGGAGGCACCAAGACAATGTTCTCATCATAAAACCATCGGAACGATTCCAAGATACCCGCGTGATCCTAAATTTTTTTTAGTGAAATTTGAGAAGAGAAGAGTCAAAACTCTACGTCAGGAAGCCTTACCAGAGCGATGAAGAGACCGGGGAGTAAAAAGAATTCCTAACTCTCCGATTTATATAATCCTAAATGACTCAAAACATTTTTCTAGACACAACTCGGCCGCTAAAAACGATCAATCAAGGGGGGCTCCTAAGGTCGGTCGAGGCTCTGATACCAACTTGTCACGCCCTCGATGCGACCCTATCCTAAAGGAACTCGAAGGTTCCACCAAGGATAGAAGCGCATCTTGAAGACGCTTTTGCAAGGTGGATATCATTACATCAACATTAAATAATAGTGGGGATACATCCGATACATACAGTGTCACATGAATACAACAATACAACATACGAGAACAACATCCGACTACGGATGAATCATAAACAAAAAACTCAAACAATATCCACCCTGCTAGCCCAGGCTGCCGACCTGGAACCTATCCCCTGATCAAAGAAGCAGAAGAAGAAACTCCAAAACAAGCAACATCGCTGTCGCGTCATGATCATCGCATAACCTGTACCTGCAACTGTTGGTGTAGTAATCTGTGAGCCACGAGGACTCAAAGAATCCCATTACCATGGGTATCAAGACTAGCAAAGCTTAATGGGAAAGGAAGGGGTAAAGTGGTGAGGTTGCAGCAGCGGCTAAGCATATATGGTGGCTAACAAACGCAAATGAGAGTGAGAAGAGAAACAAGCGGAACGGTCGTGAAGCTAGCAATGATCAAGAGGTGATCCTGAACTCCTACTTACGTCAAACATAACACAGAAACCGTGTTCACTTCCCGGACTCCGCCGAGAAGAGACCATCACGGCTACACACGCGGTTGATGCGTTTTAATTCGGATCTGGTGTCAAGTTATCTACTACCGGACATTAACAAATTCCCATCTGCCACATAACCGCGGGCACGGCTCTCGAAAGTTTAAACCCTGCAGGGGTGTCCCAAATTAGCCCATGACAAGCTCTCGCGATCAACGAAGGAATAGACCTTCTCCCAGGAAGACCCGATCAAACTCGGAATCCCGGTTTACAAGACATTTCTACAATGGTAAAACAAGACCAGCAAGACCTCCCGGCGTGCCGACATCCTGATAGTAGCCGCGCGTATCTCGTCTCAGGCCACGACCGGATGAGCACTACGTACAACTAGAACCAGCCCTCAAGTTTCCCCGAGGAGGCTGCAAGTGGCTCTAGTTTGGACCAACACTTAGACAAGCATTGGCCCGGGGGGGGGGGGGCTAAAATAAAGATGACCCTTGGGATGCGTGACTCCCAAGGGAAAAAGGTAGTAGGTGAGGCAAATGGTAAAACCAATGTTGGGCCTTGCTGGAGGAGTTTTATTCAAAGCGAACTGTCAAGGGGGTCCCATAAATCACCCGACCGCGTTAGGGACGCAAAATCCGGGAACATAACACTGGTATGACGGAAACTAGGGTGGCAAGAGTGGAACAAAACACCAGGCATAAGGCCGAGCCTTCCACCCTTTACCAAGTATATAGATGCATTAATAATATAAGAGATATTGTGATATCCCAACATAACCCTGTCCACCATGGAGCAATCTTCAACTTCACCTGCAGCTAGCAACGCTATAAGAGGGGCTGAGAAAAGTGGTAACATAGCCAAACAACGGTTTGCTAGGAAGGGTGTCAAAGGTTGGCAATTTGGGAGGCTTGAAGAACAAGTGATAGGTAACGCAGCATAGCGATAGAACGAAGCAACTAGCATAGCAATGATAGTAGTGAGATCCAGGGTAGCGGTCATCTTGCCTGAAATCCCGCTAGGAAGAAGAACGAGTCCATGAAGAAGACGAACGGGAGTAGTCGATCGAATCCTCACAATCGCAACATTACCGGACTAAGAAGCAACACCGGAAAGAAACAAACAACATGGTAAATGCACAAGCATAAACATGGCATGATGCACAGACAAGTATGATGCATGACCGGTTTAATGAGGCATGGCATGGCAAAGTGCAACAAACAATACTACAAGTTAAGTGGAGCTCAATATGCAACGAGTTGCATATTGACAAAACACCACATCAATTATTTAGTTATCTCTCGGTTATGCTACTCATCAATATTAAATGTTGTTAAACATGGCAAGGAGTGGAGCATAATCAAACTACCTAACTAGGCAAGTTTAAATGAGGCCGGAGGAACAAACAACAATTCCGGAAAATCCCCATGTCCATATTTTAGATTCGGTACTGTTCTGCCCTAAACCATATTTTAAGGTTGTTAAACAGGAAAATAAAGTCCACCATGTTAAACTAGGCATTTTTCCACCCCATTTACATATGAAGTTTATTTACAACGGAGCAACAGTTATTTAGTTATGATATAAATCATTTTAACATGGCATTTGAGCAAATTTAATCAAACAACATGTTTAAACATATTTAACATGGATGAAAGTGGCAAATTGTTAATCTACACAAAATTCTAAGCATTTTACATATATAAAGTTTTTACATATGATGCATGGTTATTTAGTTATTAAATGCATGAAGTATGAGGGGTTTTCTGCAATTCTGAAAATCCTGGGATAAATGCTAAAATCGCAGACATGAAAAAAAAACATGACGGGCTGAATCAAGCTGGCCCAACAGGAGGAAAAATAAAGGAGGGGCGCTGGGGTGTGGCCTCACCCAGTGGGCTTTGGCCCGATTGGAGGGGAGGCTGCAGGAGGCGCTACTGGGCTGGAGGCTGCTGCCCAGAGAGCGACACGGTCAACGAAGCGGGCGAAGCGGCAGGCGCAGCACCACCTGCCGATCTGAGAGGATGCGAGGCCGCGGCGGCTTGAGCGATCTGGCGCGCAGCGGCAGGAGTTGGAGCGAGGGGAGACGACGGAGCTTGCCGGGTTGGTCGCCGGTCTCCCGCGGCGCTCGGGGAAGATGGCGCATTGCGAGGCTCGAAGCAGAGGACGAACGGGCGCCGCGGCTCCAGGGACTTGGCGCGGTCAACGGCGAGCTCCTGCGTCGGGACGTCCATGGCGGCCGGGGACTTGGCGGATCCAGGCGATGGAGGTCATCGGGGTCCCGTTCCTTGCCGGATCGAAGTGGAGGCCGGCCGGCGGACTTGGAGCTCCACGCAGTGGCGGCTTCCATGACTGGACTCGAAGGGGATGCAAGGGACAGGCGCGGCAAGGCGGAGGGAGATGGGCGGCACTGGGGCCTGCTGGTGCAGGGCGACGACGTGGGGCAGTCCTGGTACTCCAATGGCTTGGCTTGGCGACTGACGCAGCGGTGGCTTGGACGCCGGCGACGTGGGCGACGAGATGGAGGCTGCAGACGGTCTCCTGGCGGGGGAAAACAAGGGCGACGAACAAGGCGGCTCGGTTCCCTGTTGCAACAGAGAGAGAGAGAGAGCATTGAGAAAGAGAGAAGAGAGAAACGGGAGAGGAAGAAAGGGAAGGTAGGGGTGGCGGGGCTCATCTGCAGGTCAACGGTGGCGGGCAGGCTTGTCGAAGCGGTGCGGTGACGAGGGGCTCGTGCTCTTGAACGGGAGGACGCTCGGGCCTCGAGAGCAGGAGGGGCGGCGGTGAGGTGGAGTTGGATCGAGAGGAGCTTTGGTTGGCCGGGCGAGCAAACCGAGGAGGAACAGAGTGGCGGCTACGGGATGGGGATGGATCTGGGGAGGATCCTGATGAAGATGCTGGAGAGAGTGGCGGCGGTGTCTAGGAGGATCCCTAGAAATTAGGGATTGGTCCAAAATGAACTAGGGGTGGAACTAGGGGTGGACTATATATATATGGGAAAAGAGAGGAGTTGGATCATCCGATCAAAATCCGACGACCGAGAAAAGATTGGTTAGGAAAGTCTAAATAAGAAACGGAGATGTTTTGTAGATGTTAGGGGATGATCCGGATCCAACGGTGATGACAGACCGGTTCGGGTTCGGGTAAGTTTCGGACACGCACACGAGGGGTCTGTGCACTGTGAAGAGGAACAAGGCGATCGCGTGCAAGTGGGTGGTTGGCCTCAGAACGGTTAACGAAGACAAGCGGTCTGACAATTGGTTAAAAGAGACAAAGAGAGAATCGGCAACTACGAACGGATACGGGTTTTATGAAAACATGCGGATGCAATACGTATGATGCCATGAGATGAAATGCAAGACATGAAAAAAAATGCAAAACAAAAGACAAAAACCCAACCTCGAAGGAAAAATCATATCGCATCTCCGGAAAAGGCAAGAGTTAGAGTTATGAATATGGAAAGTTGTATCCGGGGCGTTACAACAGCTCACAGGCAAGGAGCATCGTACGCCGGAGCGGTACTTCAACGACATCCTTGAAGGATCCCGCATTATAGAGGGCCTGTGTTCGAAGGACATCATTCTTGAATGAATGTATCTGTGCTGCCCAAACTTTGTATAATGAAAACAAGGAGATTGTATAATTTTAGTCTTGTTTCATCTGAAATTATTTATCATCCTTTGCGGCCATTTATCGAATCTGAGAGTTGTACAGTCGCAGCTTCAGCCCCTCACATAGATACTATGGGGGTGTTCAGAACAACACAAAAACACACTTAACCCAATGACTTGGTCCTTGAAGGAGGTGCTAGTGCGGCGAACCAGGCAATCAGACTATGCGGCTTTATCACTCTCACTTAGCCATAGGAGTTTGACAATAAGATTGTAGGCGCAGCCCCTGGTATTGTTTGGTTATCCGACCTTGGTTGGTGTAGACACCTGACCAGGTAAAAACCAGTCCTTCGTGTGACACGGAAAAAATCGCAAGAGATTTGTAGTGAGTCACCGAATAGCTGACCAGCTCTCGCCACATCATGACAGTGAGTTTTCAGCTTTCTCTACTGAGGTGTTTATTCGGCTAACCAGAAACACAATCGCAGTAGTTCTCCCTGTACTTCCTTAGCAGAACAATCGGAACATAAAGTAGTAACCACAGGAGCCGGGCAACCCAACTATTGACCCAAGACATGATTCGGAGCCGATGCATATAATGCTAGGTTCGGGACGTCGAATTGTACTGTAAAAGTGTTCGGACTTATGTTATTTTTAAGAAATGTACGTGGCTAAATGGAGCCCCTGGCAATTTTGGTCGTGTCGAGGTGTACATGATAATCGGACAAAAGAGAAGAGGGAATACACATTAGGAAATAAGCTAGTAACGAATAGTTTGGGCGAAAAATTATTTCCGTTACGGTCTGATTGATATGTCAAGACGTATTTGGGGTCGTCCGGACTCGTTTGACAGGGTCCGAGGGCTTGACTGCCGATGTGGAGTTTGGCTTGATAAGGCCCACCTGCACTTCCGCTGCGAGGGCCGCGGTGTGTTCCTCAGTACGGAGGGAGCAATCCATGTTTCCATGGACTGTTATAACACCGCGTGGTCCTGGCATTTTGAGTTTTAGATAAGCATAGTGCGGAACCTCATTGAAGCGAGCGAACGCAGTTTGTCCGAGCAGTGCATGATATCCACTGCGGAAAGGGACGATATCGAAGATCAAGTCTTCGCTTCGGAAGTTTTCGGGTGAACCAAAGACGACCTCCAATGTGATTGAGCCCGTGCAGTGGGCCTCTAAACTAGGTATTACTCCTTTAAAGGTAGTTTTGGTGGGCTTGATTCTTGATGAGTCAATACCCATTTTCCAGACTGTGCCCTGATAGAGCAGGTCAAGACTGTTGCCGCCGTCCATGAGGACTCTCATGAGGTGGAATCCGTCGATAATTGGGTCAAGGACCAACGTGGCTGAACCTCCATGACAGATACTGGTCAGATGGTCTCTGCGATCAATATTGATTGGGTATGCTAACCATGGTTTGAATTTTGGGGCGACTGGCTCTATCGCATAGACGTCCCTTAACACGCTCTTGCGCTCCTTCTTGGGGATGTGAGTAACGTATATCATGTTCACCATTTTTACCTCAGGGTGAAATTTCTTCTGTCCCCCTGTGCTTGGTGGGCGAGGCTCCTCGTCGTCCTCCTCATTGGGCGACCCTTTCACTGTGTGCTCGGCGTTTAACTTACCGGCCAGCTTAAAGACCCAACAACTTCCGTTGGTATGGTTGGTAGGCTTGTCAGGGGTGCCGTGAATTTGGCAAGGTCGATCGAGTATTTGGTCCAGGCTAGATGAGACGTCTTTGTTTCTCTTGAATGGGCTCTTCCGCTGACCGGGTTTGGAGCCATTGAATCCGGCGTTGACCGTTGTGTCTTCGGCATTGTCAATGTTGCTCCGATGCTTGTTTTTGTTGTGTTGGGGCCTGCCGTTTCTGTTTCCGGCTTCAGAAGTGACGGGGTTGCTGGTACTGTTGCTGCTACGGGCTAGCCAGCTATCTGCGCCTGCACAAAAGCGGGTCATGTGTGATGTGAGGGCTACCATGGACTTCGATTTTTCTTGGCCGAGGTGCCGGGAGAGCCATTCGCCGCGAATGGTGTGTTTGAAGGCTGCTAGAGCCTCGGCATCCGGACAATCAACAATTTGGTTCTTCTTGATTAGGAACCTAGTCCAAAATTTTCTGGCTGAGCCTCCGGGCTGCTGGACTATGTGACTGAGGTCATCGACATCTGGGGGCTGGATATAAGTGCCTTGGAAGTTGTCTCTAAAGGCATCCTCCAAGTCTTCCCAGCTTCCAATAAAGTTTTCTGGGAGGCTGTTTAACCAGTGCTGAGCTGGTCCCTTGAGCTTTAGGGGGAGATATTTGATAGCGTGTAAATTGTCACCGCGAGCCATGTGAATGTGGAGAAGAAAATCTTCAATCCATACTGCGGGATTTGTTATGCCATCGTATGCTTCAATGTTCATGGGTTTAAACCCTTCTGGGAACTGGTGCTCCATTACCTCATCAGTGAAGCATAGGGGGTGTGCGGTGCCTCTGTATCGGGCAATATCATGACGCAATTCGGATGGAGTCCGTATGCGGTTTTCGGCCCGGGTAAAGTTGTGCTTGTCACGCCAGGCCTGATGGCCGTCTTCTCGCGCTGGGGCACGCCCCCTTGATCCATAGATTGATCTGGTCTGACCGGCTCTATTAGCCAGGCCCTGTCGCAGGTCATAAGTGTATCCTGCAGCTGTTGTCTCTCTACCTTTATGGCGTGGTAGTGCAGGCTAGTGTTCAGTTTGAGTTGCCTCTCTGCCCCGACCACGTGGTGGTCAGTCAGATCCGTTGGTAGCGTTACGCGTTGGCGGTATAGTATCTGGGGCCTCATTGTCGAATTGGGGTAGTAGCTTGCACTTCGGGTAATCTTAGTTGGGCGTTTGAGGCTGTATTCCTCGGCTGCCAGGACATCAGTCCATCAGTCATTGAGCAGATCCTGATCAGCTTGAAGTTCCTGCAGCTGCTTTTTCAGGCTTCTTGCATTGGCTATTAGCTGGCACCTAAAGTGCTCTTGTTCAAGGGGTTCCTCTGGCATGATGAAGTCTTCGTTGCCGAGGCTCTCGTCTTCTTCGGAGATTGGTGAATAGTTACTATCTTCCAAACCCTCGTTCCCGATAGGATCGTCGGGGTTGACTTGCCCATCCTCCCAACCATCATGCTCGGATGGTGGTTCTATAGGGGTTTCTTGGTCTCCGGTGTTATCCGGAGTATTATTGTCTCCGGTGCCGGTGTTGCTGTTTTTTTTGTGACTTGATTTCGAGCGGCGCCGCTGGCGTCGATGATTTAGTGGTGCCACGAGAGGCTTGTCCTCGACTGGATCCTTCCCACCTTCATCGTCATCCTCTTTGGGTGTCCACCATGTAAACATCATATGTGGAAGTGGCCGTCCAGCGTCCGGTAAACGGCGGGTTCTGGCATTGCTCTTCTCCGGCATCGTCATCCAGCGTCTGATAAACGGCGGGTTCTGGCTTTGTTCTTCTCCGACATCGTTGTCCATGCCTTCGATGTCTTCGGAAGCGTAATTGAGCATGTCGGTTAAGTCCTCGATAGTGGCTATGAAGTGGGTGTGACGTAAAATTCCCCGCACTCAGCCCCTAGTGTGGGTTGGGCGTAGTTTGGCAGCGATTCTTCTGCAATGGAGAGAGATCGCATTAAGTCCAGGGCCTCATTTAAGAATGAGGTTTGGAAAGGGAAGCGAGGGTCCGTGGAGCAGGGCGGGACAGAAGTTCCAAGCTCGTATGACACGGGTATCGAGAGTTCGGAGTTGGCGTTCAGAGGCGAGTCCGGCTTGATGAGGATAGAGGGAGCCTGGCGTGACTCCAGGTATGCCGGTGATGCGACCCCTTCCGGTTCTCCGGTGCCAGGCTCTATAGCCACAGAGAGTCCGACGGGCTTTAAACTCCCGTCTTTGGACCTGGTGGTGCGCTCAGAATCTAAGGCCAGAGCGGTGATTGGGGGCTGCGAACCCTTGGAAGATCAAGTCTCCTCGGACGTCAGCGACATAGTTCAGATTTCCAAAACTGATTTGATGACCAGGGGCGTAGCTGTCGATCTGCTCCAGATGGCCAATCGAGTTGGCACGCAGTGCGAAGCCCCCGAATACAAAAACTTGGCCGGGGAGAAAAGTCTCCCACAAGGCGGTATTGTTGTAGATGATCGATGGAGCCATCAAGCCTTCTAGCGGTGGCATAGTGGAACTCTCAATGAAAGCACCAATGTCGGTGTCAAAACCAGCAGATCTCGGGTACGGGGTCCCGAACTATGCATCTGAGGATCAAAGGTAACAGAAGGCAGGGGACACGATGTTTACCCATGTTCGGGCCCTCTTAATGGAGGTAATACCCTACTACCTGCTTGATTAACTTTGATGAGTATAAGGGTTACAATAGTTGATCTACCTCGAGATCGTAATGGCTAAACCCTAGATGTCTAGCCTGTATGATTGTGATTGCCTCTAAGGACTAAACCCTTTGGTTTATATAGGCACCGGAGGGGATTAGGGTTGTACAAAGTCGGTTTACAGAGGAAGGAAAATACACATCCAGACGCCAAGCTTGTTGTCCACGCAAAGGAGAGTACCATCTGGACACAGGAGAAGACCTTCTATCTCGCATATTCACGGCCCATCAGTCCGTCCCATTTTGCATAGGCCGGCTCCCCGAGGACTCCATAGTCGAGGACTCCCTCATTGGCGACTTGGGAGTCTTTCGTATTAAGTTCAGCCTATAGTATGCAAACAACAGGAGGTGTTACAAACATCTTATTTATAAGTCCCAAGCATGTATTTTACTTGGAACTTGGGGGCTAATGCGCATTGCTCTTTTTATCGATAATTATGGTAATGAGACCCGATTGATCTTGAAAGTTTAAGCCGACCCTTGGGGGCTACAGGTGCAAAATTGATTCATTACTATTTTAAGTCCCGGCTTATCTTGGCAGTTTAAGCCGGCCCTTGGGGGCTACATGTGCAAAGTTGAAGCATTACTATTTGAAGACCCGGCTTATCTTGCAAGTATAAGCCGGCCCTTGGGGGCTACTGGATTTATCCTACAAGGCTAGCTAAAAGCCTACAGTACATTCAATTCTATCATGTCTAGTAAACTTGGCGGCTGATAAAGTATGTTCATATGAAGAGGGCTGTAGTGTTTACCTAAAAACGCTCCTTCATCAAGTTAACTAAGCCGGCTTCAAAGTCGCGGCTTGTGTGCAGGCGGTTCAGATACCCGGAGTGGATCTCTTCAGCACTGTAGTGATCATAGCTCTTTATATGCACTGACCACTTGCCTTTGTCAGCAATGGATATTTCTTCCTTGGTGCTGTGCTTTGACAAGGCAGTGAGATTGCTTGGCGCTATGTAACGAAGCCCAGTAATGGTAACATCATCAGCCTTTTCTTCCGTAGGCTTCATGGGGCTTGGCGGCTTGATGGGACTTGACGGCTTGGTAGTGACTGGATCAACGTCCATATGATCTATGGAAACATTGTGCTCTTCCAAAGGCGGATCATCAGATATGGCTTCAGGGGCATGGAAGGAAGTGTCTGTTGACTGCTTCTCCGGTTCAGATGGGTTTTCAGTGGTCTTTGTCATCTTTGATTTCTTGCTGGGCTTTGCCATAGCTATGTCAGTGAAGCACAAAGACGAGGTTAGCACAAGAATTGAATACATAATTGAAGGTAGAGATTTAACATTCTTACCTAGGCACAATCTTGAAGACTGGGACGTGAGTTCCCGTTGAGTCGCCAGAGGAGAAATGAGGCGTTCCCTGGTAATTTGAGTCGGAAGGATTATGAGGTTGTCGAAAAAAACCCGCCTTGAATAAGTTAAGTCAGAAGGATTAGAGGACAGTGTTAATGAAAATATGATTCAACGGAAAAATTATGTGCAAAACTTATAGTTGGTAGCTGGTTGAAGGTGCAGAAAGGACTATGTCCGGTTTTGCTGCACTCTGCCAAGCTTTCATTCAACAAAGCTTTGGTCACATCATTGACTTCTTCATCAGTTAATTGGATATCACAGTGGTGTTGTGGATCCTTCAAGTCGCTGTTGTACTCGCACATTAAGCCGGGGTGGCGGCTTAAGGGCGGAATTCTCCAAGCGACCCATCACCGAACAAGGTTGATGCCGGTTAAGCCGTTCGCCATGAAGGCCCTGATCTTTGAGAAAATGGGCGCGTATTTAGCCCGCTCCTTTGTATTGATCTGCTCTGGGGGACGATGTGTGTTGCTGAGCCGGTGTTCACAGTAACCCGGCAGGGGATTTTCACCCTCTGGAGATGTATCTTGGCAGTAGAACCAAGTCTGGTTCCAGTCCTTGGGATGACTGAGTGGCTTGGCATATGGGAAGGTGGCTTCTTTCCGCTTCTGAATTGAAACTCCGCCTAGTGCCAAGCTCGGCCCGTCGGTGAATTCCGTCTGCCGGTTCAAGTAATAAAATTCCCTAAATAGTTCGACAATGGGCTCTTCTTGAAGATAAACTTTGCAAAAAACTTGGAAGTTGCAGATGTTGGAGACAGAATTGGGCCCGATATCTTGAGGATGAAGCTGGAAAAAATGTAGCACATCTCGAAAGAATTTTGAGCCGTGCGGGCTAAACCCCCGGATCATATGGTCAGTGAAAACAATCACTTCTCCTTCTTTGAGCTTAGTAGGATTTTCAGTGCATGGGACCCTCCAGTGGATGTCATCTTTCTTGGCTAAGACGCGAGTCTGAACAAAATTGTTTAGATCTTCCTTGGTAACCCGGGATGCTACCCAATTGCATGAGGTAAAGGTCTTAGTCATTGTTGATGAAGGTCTGAAAAGAAAATATTGCCGGTTTAAGATTATGTTATTAAGCCGGTCATTGATTAAAAGGTAAGAACTATAAATATGCAGTGTGTTAAGACGGAGGATAGTGTTGAGATATGCAGAGCAATCTATTGTCGGCTTAAGAGGGGACTAATGGTACCTGGCGGGTTATGGCTTATCAGTTAAGCCGCCCACACAGTTATTAGTTTTTCAGATCTATGAGTGAAGGATTGGTAAGTGTTGGACAAATAGTTTTCACAGATCAGTGCTACAATTTTGGATCTACAAAAGTTCAAATAATGAGGAAAAATTCTAAACCTAGGTGGCGACAGCAGAACAATTCACGTGCTCAGATGAGATCTCCTACAGAGGGGAGGTGTTAAAATATCAAAAACGAGTGCTAAACTGATGCCGCGCAAGATAGGTACTATGCTCAGATAAAAAACTAGAAGCTATAGGGAGGAACATAGAGGAACAGAGATGAACTCCGAAGAACTCGAGCAAACCCTAATGGAGATCTATGGTGAGGAAAGAAGAGAGCTTACCGGGGCTGTTGAACAGCGGAGGCGTGCGGTAGTGTTTCTGGTGTGTTCAGGTTGATGTAGCGGCCAGGGTTGATGCAGTGTGCGAGGTCGACGGCGGCGGAGCTCGAGCGCTTGAGGGGACGCAAGGAAGAGGATGAAGATGAGGAGGCAAGGGGGGGGGGAATGGAAAAGGACCCCTGTCCCTCTTTATAAGGCAGTGGATGGATGGCATGCGCGAGAATTGAGAAGGCTAAAAATATGATTATGTGACAGCACATATGCCTCGATTTTCAGGAGGTTCATTACAAGTGAAGGTATATTGAGATTTGGGCCTCGTGTGATATTAATGCGAGATGACGTCATGGCAGGTTAGCACAATTCTGAGAGCTGATGTCATGGAAGGTTATAAGATTTCATAAGGGCTGTCGGTGAAGGATTTTTCTAAGTCAAGTATTGAAGATTGATATGAACAAGTTCACATCAACCTGGGGCCTAATGTTGGGGATATAACTTTTGGGTATGACCCGCTCAGGAGGGGCCGAGTCATACCAATGGCAGTTCATAAAGAGAAGTCCAAGAAGATGTTGAAGGTGGCGGTTCATGAAGCAAGCTTACTGAAGGCCCAAGACCCGGAGGAAACTTGAGGCCCACGGGCGTAAACCGCCATATGTTTAACTTGTATGTTAAGGAAAGTTTAGTTCTATCACCAAGCCAGACACGTTGTGTATGATCCAGCCAGGACTCTATAAGCCGTCGGGCATTAGCCTGTGTATATAAAGGGGTGATTCGGTGGCGGGTTAGGGCAAGAAACAACAACGCGAGAACTAGGTCAAGCATATTCGCTTCCTAGTAATCGAAGCCCAAGCAATACAACCTAAAGCAGGAGTAGGCCTTTACCTCATTGCGAGGGGCTGAACCTGGGTAAAACTCTCTGTCCTTTGTCCTATTTTAACCCCTTCAAGCTAACTACATCATGATGGCTCCACACCTAAGTCCTCATGCTAGGGCATCTACCGTGACAATTCCACGACAATCCCCAAGCTTAATTCCTGCTCGTCCTCGAGTAGGTAAATGATAAAAAAATAATTTATGAAGTGTGAATGCTAGCATAGTGCATAAGTTTGATCAATGATAATCCAAACACTTTTTCTAGAATCATTATATATTATGAATAGTAGCTCATCTCATAAAACTTCTCATGATCAAGTAACAAGCTATTCACATGTTAAAGCATAGACCATAAAGCTTCTTGAAAACTAACAAGCTATGTTCTTAGTCATCAAACAATTCCAATTTATCTTATTTTCAGGAAGGGTCTATGTAAGAGCTTTGATTTAGCAAATTTCACATACTCAACTATCATATAGTCTTCCATGATTGCTGACACTCAAAGCATAGGGCTTAATGTTTCATCTCCCAACTCATTTATCATATAGATTATTGTAAATAATAAAAATTCATGATCAAATATATTTGAATTGCCATATGTGCCTAGATCTTTCCCCACCACATGATACTTGCCAACTAGAGAATAACTGAGGTTGAAATGAGAAGGAATACTACTAAATCTTGTATAAAGTAAAAGATAGGCCCTTCATAGTGGGAAGCAGGGATTTGCGGAGGTGCCAAAGCTCGAAGCTTTTAAAACAGAGAGGAATATAATTTTGAGAGGTATGCTTTCATTGTCAACATAACGACCAAGAGTTCCCAATATCTTCCATGCTAAACATATTATAGGAGGTTCCCAAATAGAAATGTAAAGTTTTTACTCCCCCCTCCAGCAACAAATGCAAGCCATGGCGAGCTGAATCCTCGGGTACCCTCCATACCAGCAACGATCCGGGGGAGTTTTGTTTCATTATTATATTTTGATTTTGATTTTGATCATAGGACTGGGCATCCCAATTACCAGCCACTTTCTCGTGAATGACAAGTGAATAAACACTCATTGTGAGAATAACCCACCTACCATGGAAGATACTGACCGCCATCTGTCGCTTCATGAGCAATTTGGGCATACAAAATAGATTATTATTTGAAGATTTAGAGTTTGGCACCTGCAAATTTACTTGGAACGATAGGTAAATACCACATATAGGTAGGTATGGTGGACTCGTATGGAAGAAACTTGGTCCAAGGATTTGGATGCACAAGAAGTATTCCCGCTTAGTATAGGTGAAGGCTAGCAAAAGATCCTAAGCAAGTACCACATGTTGGAGGATCCATAACAATGTAACTTCTATACAAATATACCCAAACATAACTTATTACGTTCTCTTCCTTGTCCAACTTTAACTAATTTGCTCAAGTTCGAAATAATTAATGGGGCTCACAATCATAGAAGATGTCCAAGATAATATATTTATATGTGAAATCTCTCTTCCTTCAATATTCTTTCATGAATTGTTCAAGTGACCAATAGTGTGTTTGCTAACCTTCAATAAATTTTACCACCTATACTTCTTATGTGTGAAGTCATTACTCCCCATGGGATAAGCATATGAAACATATATTATTTCAGATTTATAATATGCAATTCATTCAACCATTTACTCATAGGATATAAGTGAAGCACAAGAGTAAATGACAAACTACTCCAAAAAGATAAAAGTGAAGATCAATGATAGTTGAATAATTATGTAGCTATGTGAAGACTCTCTCTCATTTAAAAATTTCAGATCTTGGGATATTATTAAAACCGCAAGAAAAACAAAATAAAATGACATTGCAAGGATAGCACATATCATGTGAAGAAGCAAAAACTTAGACTCAACCAAAACTGACTGATGGTTGTTGAAGATGAAAGGTGGGATGCCAACCGGGGCATCCCCAAGCTTAGATGTTTGTGACTTCTTGAAATATTAACTAGGGATGCCTTTGGCTTCCCCAAGCTTGAGCTCCCGTGTCTCCTTATTTCCTCTCATATCATGGTTTCCCTAATTCTTAAAAACTTTATCCAGACAAAACTCAACAAGAACTCGTGAGATAAGTTAGTATAAATCCATGCAAAACCTTATCATTCTCTATTGTAGAAAATCACTAAAATTATAATTTGACATTCCATACTAAATGCCTATGCATATTTAATACTCCTAGCCTCAAATAGAATCATTAAACAAGCAAACATATGCAGACAATGCAATCATAACAGCAATCTGTCTAAACAGAACATTATGTAAAGGATTGAAGATCCGTACTTATTTAAATCAAAAAATTATGACAATTTACCACACTATAGAGAATTTATCATTGCATGTTGTGTCAAAATTTCAAGCTTTTATCACATTTTGAGTTTTATAGGGAATATTTGCAATAGCGACAAATTTTCTGTTTTGAAACAACAACTCATATACTTGCAAATTGTGCATGGTGAAGACTATCCTTGACACTTTTATTGAAACAAAAGATACAAAACCTTATTATAAATAATAGCAAGAAAGACTAAACAAAAGACAATGACTCTCCAAGAAAAACACATATCATGTGACGAATAAAACTATAGCGCCAAGTAAGGTTACCGATAATGTTGGAGATGAAAGAGGGGATGCCTTCTGGGGCATCCCCAAGCTTAGTTGCTTGGGTCTTCCTTGAATATTACCTTGGGGTGCCTTGGGCATCCCCAAGCTTAGGGTCTTGCCACTCTTTATTCTCCTCATGTCGATATCTCACCCAAAACATGAAAACTTCAATCACACAAAACTTAACGAAACTTCGTTAGATGAGTTAGTATGATAAAGAGCAAACCATTCAATTTGGTACTGTCAAGACAAGATTCATAATTTTTCTCACTCAATGAATACTCTACCCTATCATTTCTATAATTTATATTGACCAATATAAGCCATGGAAACTAGAAAACAAGCAAACTATGCATTCAAAACAGAATCTGTCAAAAACAGAACAGTCTGTAGTAATATGAACAAAAACCATACTTCTGCTACTCCAAAAATTCTAACAAATTAGAACAACGTATAGAATTTGTATACCAATCATCTGTAAAAATTTCAGATCAAAAGCACATTCCAGTGAATTTTGAAAATTTCTGGACTGAGCGCAAAAGTTTCTGTTTTTGCACAGAATCCAGTCAACTATCATCCACACTATCCCAAAGGCTTTACTTGGCAATTTATTGAAACAAAAGCTATAAAACTTGATTACTACAGTAGAATAATCATGTGAACACACAAAAACAGTAGGGTAAATATCAGGTGTTCTCCCAACAAGTGCTTTTCTTTAAAGCCTTTTTAGCTAGGCATGATTATTTCAATGATGCTCACTTAAAAGATAAGAACCGAAACACAATGGGAGCATCATGAAGCATATGACTAGCACATTTAAGTCTAACCCACTTCCTATGCATAGGGATTTTGTGAGCAAACAATTCATGGAAAGAAGAATCAACTAGCGTAGGAAGGCAAAACAAGCATGACTTCAAAACATTCAACACATAGAGGGGAAACTTGATATTACTGAGATATGTAAAAGCATATGTTCCTCTCTCATAACAATTTTCAGTAGCATCATGAACGAATTAAAAAATATAGATCTCACATAAAGCATTCTTTTCATGATCCACTAGCATAGAAATTTTATTACTCTCCACATAAACAAATCTCTTCTCATTCATAATAGTGGGAGCAAATTTGTTGGATTCAGGGCTCCGCAGACCCAAGGAAGGTTCGAACTCTGGGGCGTGTGCAAAGAACTCAACCTCTCCAGCCAGCCAACGCGTATCTCTCACGGCCTAGCTTGATAAATTGGAAAGGAAATGGACGTGGGAGTTTACCCAGGTTCGGGCCACCTTGCGGTGTAAGACCCTACTCCTGCTTTGTGGTGGATTGGCCTCGCGAGGGGCTGAGGATCAACTAGTACAGAGGAAGAACTACCTCAGGAGGTTCGTTCTTGTGTTGGTGTTAGCTTAAGAGGTCCCTCCCCTTCCTACGATGGTGGCTAAGCTATATTTATAGTGGCCTCGGTACTCTTCCTCCAAAACGAAGGCGGCTAAGGATCCCATAGTGGCCGATTTTGAAGGGGGACAAGTAGTACACCCTATCCTGAGGAAAGGTGGTCTTCGCCTGCAAAGCTTCTGGTTGTGACACTGTGGTGTGCTCGGTGATGACATCCATCCTGCTGTCCTTGCGGCCTTGGTCTTATTGCATGGGAATGGAAACCTTTTGCTGATTCCTCGGGACACCGCGCCTGCACCTGCGTCCTTAGCACCAAAGAGGAAACCTGCCTCTCTACGCCCGCTGGTGCTCGCCTATCCTTGGTCGTCATGGCTTGTGTCGCCTCAACCTTAGGAGGTGAGCGCTTGCGTAGGAATCTCCGCTCCTCGGGAGGCCGCTCCCTCCGGAGGTCTTGGTGTCGTCCACCTCGCGAGGCTTGGCCCCTCGCGAGGGTCTTGCCTTGTCGATGCTGAAGATGGGTCGTGCTAGGCTGTCGATGGAGCCACGCCGTGGGCTGCAGGCAGGCAAGTCTGGGTACCCTGGTTCCCAGAACGCTGACAATAGCCCCTGGGACCAAAGCACGCTCGCACTTGGCTTCGAGGCAAAGCCAAAGGCAAGGGCGAACGCTGCTGGCCTAGATCGCCAGCGGACCGAGTTGACGGATGGCGCTTGATGGGACGTGGGCGTCTCCACTTCTCCACGCTGCCTCAACAACCGTTTGATTCGATGTTTTCCTGTTAAAAATGCAACCCGACCATCATTGCCCGCCGTGCTTGCCCTCTGCTCCCTCTCTTTCCTGTGAGCTTGTGCGTCCTTCTCCAGACTCCATGCCAGCGGCAAACTACCTCCGCCGCCATGGCTCCAATGTCGAAGAATAAAGGGAAAGCTCATGCGCCCGAGGAGCTCTCACCATGGTTGGACCCTGCGCTGGGCCGGTCGACGGTGGTCAACCAGGAGGGGCTGGACAAGGTCTGTCAGGCCCTTGTAGCCAACTCCAACGAGTGGAAGGTGACGACGGTCTGGCCTGCCTCTTGGGCCTTGATTGATATGGAGGCCACTGAAATCCCCCTTCATCTCCACGCTCTCCTGGCCGGCCTGGTCCCCGCTTTCTCTAATTTCTTCAACGTCGTGATTTTGCATTACCAGATGCAAGCGCTGCATCTGTATCCCGGATCCATCATCCTCCTCCCCGCCTTTTCCTTCTTGTGCAATGATCTTGTGGGCATTGCCCCGTCCGTGGCCTTGTTCCACCTTTTCATCTCGCTCCGCCTAGTCAATGGCAGACAATGCTCGGGGTGCATGTCGTTCCAGGCAGTGACGACGACAGCTGGTTTCGGCATCGACTTCACACTCCGCACAGATGCAAGAGGATTTTGGAAGTGGTGGGTGTATGTGGATGCCACTGTGCTCACCCCCTGCTCCTTCCGCGGGTGCTGGCAGTGCCAAGCTTTGGCTGGGGGCACGTGGAGCTTGCTGACCGGCGGCTCGCTCATGTCTTGTCCAGGCTGGTCAAGCTGAAGGAGGTAGGGGTGACGGGTGATGTATACTACGCAACCTTCTTCTTGTAGACTTGTGTTGGGCCTCCAAGTGCAGAGTTCTGTAGGACAGTAGCAAATGTCCCTCAAGTGGATGACCTAAGGCTTTATCAATCCGTGGGAGGCATAGGATGAAGATGGTCTCTCTCAAATGACCCTGCAACCAAATAACAAAGAGTCTCTTGTGTCCCCAACACACCCAATACAATGGTAAATTGTATAGGTGCACTAGTTCGGCGAAGAGATGGTGATAAAAGTGCAATACAGATGGTAGATATAGGTTTTTGTAATATAAAAATATAAAAACAACAAGGTAGCAAGTAGCAAAAGTGAGCGAAAACGGTATTGCAATTCTTAGAAACCAGGCCTAGGGTTCATACTTTCACTAGTGCAAGTTCTCTCAACAATGATAACATAATTGGATCATATAATAATCCCTTAACGTGCAACAAAGAGTCACTCCAAAGTCACTAATAGCGGAGAACAAATGAAGAGATTATTTAGGGTATGAAACCACCTCAAAGTTATTCTTTCTGATCGATCTATTGGGTAATTCCTATAAGTGTCACAAACAGTCCTAGAGTTCGTACTAAAATAACACCTTAAGACCCATCAACCAAAACCCTAATGTCACCTAGATACTCCAATGCCACCACAAGTACCCGCGGGTTTGATTATACGATATGCATCACACAATCTTAGATTCATCTATTCAAATCAACACAAAGAACTTCAAAGAGTGCCCCAAAGTTTCTACCGGAGAGTCAAGACGAAAACATGTGCCAACCCCAATGCATAAGTTCACAAGGTCATAGAACCCGCAAGTTGATCACCAAAACATACATCAAGTGGATCACGTGAATATCCCATTGTCACCACAGATAAGCACATGCAAGACATACATCAAGTGTACTCAAATCCTTAAAGACTCAATCCGATAAGATAACTTCAAAGAGAAAACTCAATCCATTACAAGAATGTAGAGGGGGAGAAACATCATAAGATCCAACTATAATAGCAAAGCTCGTGGTACATCAAGATCGTGCCAAATCAAGAACACGAGAGAGAGAGAGAGAGAGAGAGAGAGAGAGAGAGAGAGATCAAACACATAGCTACTGGTACATACCTGTTGGAAATATGCCCTAGAGGCAATAATAAAATGGTTTTTATTATATTTCCTTGTTGATGATAATTGTCTATTGTTCATGCTATAACTGTATTAATCGGAAACCGTAATACATGTGTGAATACATAGACCACAACATGTCCCTAGTGAGCCTCTAGTTGATAAGCTCATTGATCAATAGATGGTTATGGTTTCCTGACCATGGACATTGGATGTCATTGATAATGGGATCACATCATTAGGAGAATGATCTGATGGTGAAAGCACAAGTGCTCCCTGGGAGATTTTGGTAATTAATGTCAACATATCTCTTGTTGGACTAACACTTTTACCTAGTATGTTTCAGATAAGTTCAACAATGAACTGGCATGGACTAGAGGATGTGGAACCCCTTCAAGATGCTAAGGACAATGGATTGGATCAAGCTCCAAGCACAAGACTCTACTCTTTCTATTTTAGTGATCCAAGATCACATTGAGTCTATAGGAAAAGATAATACTATCAAGAGGGGATGAGGTGTTGTTTAATGGCTTGCTTGCTCAAAGTGCTTAGTGATATGCTCCAAAGCCCTCAACTACCTTCTCACATCCACATATGACCTAAACCAAAAGTCAAACTCGGCCCCACTGATTCTTTCTATCCGGCGCCACCGAGTTCAGATGTCATAGCCACTGCCACAAACCCTAGGCAAATCGGTCTCACCGATAAGGATCTCAGTCTCACCGAGATGGGATTTCAATCTCTCTGCATGTATCTATTACCAAAATCGGTCTCACCGAGTTTGCGTAACCGGTCCTACCGAGATTGCAATGTAAACTCTCCGTCTCCTTTTTGTAACATTTCAGTCTCACCGAGATGAGCGAATCGGTCCCACTGAGTTTGCCTGACCAACTCTCTGGTTGGCTTATCACCAAAATCGGTCTCACCGAGTTTGTGTAATCGGTCTCACCTAGATTACGTTATGCCCTAACCCTAACCATATCGGTCCTACCGAGTTGCATGTCGGTCCCACCGAAAATCCTAACGGTCACTAGATTTGCTGAATCGGTCCGACCGAGTTTCTCAATTCGGTCCCACCGAGATTGGCAAGTTGTGTGTAACGGTTAGATTTTGTGTGGAGGCTATATATACCCCTTCACCTCCTATTCATTCGTGGAGAGAGCCATCAGAATGAACCTACACTTCCAACTTACATTTTCTGAGAGAGAACCACCTACACTTGTGGTTAGGCCAAGATATTCCATTCCTACCATATGAATCTTGATCTCTAGCCTTCCCCTAGTTGCTATCCACTCAAATCTTCTCTCCACCGAATCCAAATCCTATGAGAGAGAGTTGAGTGTTGGGGAGACTATCATTTGAAGCACAAGAGTAAGGAGTTCATCATCAACACACCATTTGTTACTTCTTGGAGAGTGGTGTCTCCTAGATTGGTTAGGTGTCACTTGGGAGCCTCCGACAAGATTGTGGAGTTGAACCAAGGTGTTTGTAAGGGCAAGGAGATCGCCTACTTCGTGAAGATCTACCGCTAGTGAGGCAAGTCCTTTGTGGGTGACGGCCATGGTGGGATAGACAAGGTTGCTTCTTCGTGGACCCTTCGTGGGTGGAGCCCTCCGTGGACTCGCGCAATTGCTACCCTTCGTGGGTTGAAGTCTCCATCAACATGGATGTACGATAGCACCACCTATCAGAACCACGACAAAAACATCCGTGTCTCCAGTTGCGTTTGCACACTCCAATCCCATCCCTTTACATTCTTGCAAGTTGCATGCTTTACTTTCCGCTGCTCATATACTCTTTGCATGCTTGCTTGTTAGGTATTGTTATTGTTAAACTTGTGCCAAAACTCCACTTAAACTTAAAGATATCAAAAACTGCAACTTTTGGTCCTTAGTGTCTAATCACCCCCTCTAGACACCTCTTCTCGATCCTTTCAATTGGTATCAGAGCCTTGGTCTCCATTGCTTTGGTTTAAACGCCATTGGAGGAAGATGGATGAGTCTAGTTTGGGGAGTCTTAGACATAGTGTAACATCCCAAATTTTCAATTTGGAATGTTATACTTAGATCATCATTGCATATCATATTTTTGTTGCATTGTTGGCTTGATCCTAGAAATTCTACGCAACTCAAGGACCCATGGAGAGAGTTGGGGATTTCGTTATTTTCATATTTGAGTTTTCTCAAATTTTGAAAATAGGATCATTTGATTTTATTTATTTTGTCGTCAATTATTTCTACTACCAAAAATTCAGAGAGGGAATAAAATGACTTTCCCAAAATAAAGAAATAATGAAGATTTAATAAAAAAATCAAATAAGATTTATTCTGGAGTTTTTCGCCTTTTTATTTGAATTTAGGAAAAATGCGCGTTTTTCAAAATTGCATTTAGGCCCCAAATAAATGTTCATCCTGTCTGGACTGATTTTAGAAGCCGGGGAAAATTTATTTCGGGATTTTTGGAGTCCGTTTAGTATTTCTTTTTATTTTTCTTCTGAGCGGAATTATTTAAAAAAACGCGAACCAACCTTGGGCCGTGCCTGAGTGGGACTCCCGGGCGCTTTTTAAATAGCGCCCCCAGCCCCCACAGTCCGTCGCCGCCGCCGCCCAGCCCACTCATGCATGGCTGCCCACCCCGCCAAACCCTAACCTAATCCATGGCCATGCCGCAGACAGATCCGCCATTGCCGCTGCTGCCGTCGCGGAGCCGTCGCCGGACCCGCCGCCACCGCCGCCGACCCTGCCGACCCGCCGCCGAGGTTCGCCGCCGCGTCGTTTTCCGCGCCGCCGGTTTTTTTCAAAAACCGACCGGTTTTTCTTCGGTTTTTTCGGTTTATTTTTTTGATCGGTTTTTTTGGATCGGTTAAATCGCGAGCGTTCGCTCGTTCGTTCGTTTTAACGAACGTGTTCGTCAGATTAGGTTAGTTAACGAACGTTCGTTCGTTAACCCGTTCGTCGTTTTTCTTTTTCTCGGATTTAATCCGCGATTTTCTGATCGCGATTCCTGATCCGATTTTCATTTTAGTATAACTTTTCGCTCGTTTATCGGAGTCAAGCGATTCAAGCGCCTGGAGTTTCGTCTCAAAACCGTCTTTCCGAATAATCAACTTAAACAAGTTTTTGCTTCTGTAAAATTTGACTTAGATCCAGATTAGTAAAACGAAGCTGTTTTCTTTCGCCGTTTGACTTCCGTTGCTTCGTTTGTTTTGTTTCTTTTTGCAAACCAGAGTTCTTAAGTTGAACTTTCTGGTTAGATCATTTATTCAAGTTTTACTTGTGCATTAGATGAGTACTTATTGTATGTTTGATTGTTTGTCTGCGATAGAATACCCGGAGTGCGCCGCCTGTTACTTCGAGTCTCTAGGTTTCGCGGATCATCAGCAAGGCAAGTAACACTTTGATCATATCTTTTCTCATATCCAGTTTTTATGCATTATATCAATCCTCAAACATTGCATTATTAGGATATAATTAAATTGTGGGTTATGGGAATTAGTTGAGGTAGTACCTATTACCTGTTTTATTTTCAAACCCCTGGGAGTTACTTCTACGTTTGCTTATTATGCCATGCTATGCTAGTAGTCGTGGATTGGGTGAGTGAATTTCCATGACAGATGTGAGATTGATAATTAATGGTTTATTTAAGGTGGCAACTTAAACACACATCTGGGTGGATTGAGGCACCTGGTTTCCAGGACTTGCCTGTTTTTCTTTGAACCGCCACCCAGGCTCAAAGGGATCATGAGATTATTCAAACTAGAAACTTACGTGTGCAGCCACAAGCCATTATGGGCTCTGGCATAGTTGATTAAGTTGTGCGAACTCTTACGGGTGGACTAGCAGATGTAGGGGAAAGTAGGTGTACCGGTCTACCCTTTATGTAAGGTGCTAGCGCTTCCAAAAGACTATGTCTCGGTCATCCGTTTCTCAAACATCATGTAGTGCGAGGAATCAAACGGAGGCGATCGAGTCTTGTGGGGAAAAGTGCGCAAACCTCTGCAGAGTGTATAAACTAATCATGGTTAGCCATGTCTCTGGTTATGGATGTTTTGAGTATCTAGTACTTGGATATCATATGAATCTCATCATGTTATTTTAATTAATATTGTTGGGTTTAATGAGTACTTTTAATTGGGATTGAGAATGCTGTCAACCATTCTCAATGTTTAACAACCACCATGATAGTTAAATAAATTTATTCCTTTATAGTAGGGAAAAATTGGCTTCATGCAAAACTGTAACCACAGAGCTTTCCACCAGCCAAATATGCATGTAGTATAGCTTATTCCATTGTTATTCTCTATGTGTTACATTGCCAACATATTCCATGTGCTGACCCGTTTTTGGGCTGCAATGTTTCATGTTGCAGACTTTTCAAACGATGAGTAAGGTGCTTTTAGGTCGTGGTTCTATACTCAGTGATGCGGTTGGAGTTGATGGACTCGCTTATCTTCCAAGTCTTCTGCTGTTATCGTATTTAGATGGCCTTAAGCCATATTTATTTCAATAAGCTCTCTCTTGAGACATTTGATGTAATAAGTGTGTGATTGCTACTCTGTTATAAATCCTCCAAGTACTGTGTGGTGTCAGCATTACTGATCCAGGGATGACACTGAGCACAGAGATTAGACTGTTTGAGGTCTGGTCGCTACAAAGATGGTATCAGAGCACACGCTGACTATAGGACACGGCCACTAAGCTAAAGCCCTAGATCACTACTCTTTCTCCTCATTTCTGACTCCTCATATTTTCTATTCTTTAGGATGGCGGATGCAAGGATCAAGTTCACACAACCATATGAAAAGTCACCTTCTGGATATCACTTGAAGGAAGGCACTAGATACCTGAACATAGGAGTACCAAGCTTCACTGGAACCTTCAACGCCACTTTACCCGAAGAGGAGCGCTGGAAGATACAAGTCTACATTCCAGGAAGGACATTTGCACCAGTCACGGAGCCGATAGAGTTTACCTATGATGCACCAACATGGAGCTTAGGAGAGAGCATGGCAGCTCACATCGCCATGGGACGAATTGGAGAAGTTTACCACAACGATCTCAAGAATACTATCTATCAGATTTGTGGGCGCCAAGATGAACATTGGGAGATGATCAACACCAGGAAGGACAGATCAATCACAGCTTATATTTAGGAGTTAAACCAACACATCCGACGCCAGGAGAATCAGATGTGCGCAGATATGGAAGATCTGCAGAAGGCTACGACCAAGATCAAGGAGCTAGAAGAAGAACTCAAGGCTACACGTAAAGACTATATGGAAGAAATCGTCGCTCTAGTAAGACAGAACGGCGACCTTAAGGAGAAGATTGGAGTATTCATGGGAGGTCCAGCACCCAGAGGAGAAGAGGATGAACCTACTTGTCCAGATAATTATATCATCATCGACGACACCGACTCGGATCCCGATGTCAGCGATGATGACTATGTTGATGAAGCTGGAGCAGATATCATGGAATCTTCATCGGAGCAGTTTTTCTAGTTGATCACCATAACAGTAGTAGAATTTTCCACCATTTAATTAGTTTTAGTCCAAGCACTTTTGTAACGATAGTTAGACCGTTGTATGCCCTTGTTTGAATTGATTGGAGTGATATTGTGTGCTTTTGTGTCATGTGCATATGGGTAGTGTTATCTCACTAGACCTCATTCTATTCTTAACTCTCCTCTTCTCTTTAAACACTCAGATGCCTCCGAGACGCGACCCTGAATTTGTTTTCCTGCCGGAGATCACTCAGTTGATTCAGCAGCAGAATACCTTGATTCAAACATTGGTACAGAACCAAGGCAACAACAACAACAACAACCCACCACCACCACCTGTTGACCATCTGGCACGTTTCTTAAGGGTGAATCCGCCGGTGTTTTCCAGTAGCACCGAGCCGATAGTAGCAGATGATTGGCTCCGTAAGATAGGGAGGGAGTTGACCACTGCAGGATCTACAGATGGAGAAAAGGTGAAGTTTGCCGCACATCAGCTTGACGGACCCGCAACAGCATGGTGGGAGAATTTTACAACCACTTACCCTGTAGACACTGTCACATGGAATCAGTTTCAGCAAGCCTTTCGTACTGCCCATGTTTCAGCAGGAGCTATGGCCATGAAGAAGCGTGAGTTTTGCAACTTACGCCAAGGAGGACGGATAGTTGGCCAGTATGTGGATGATTTCAGTAAGCTAGCACGTTATGCCCCAGATGACGTTGCTACGGATGCAGCTAAGCAGGAGAAGTTTCTAGAAGGACTAAATGATGAGCTGAGCATGCAGTTAATGGTAGCCACTTTCAATAACTACCAGGAGTTAGTAGATCGTGCTCTTATGATTGAAGGAAAGCAGCAACAGATTGACAATCGTAAGAGGAAGTATGGACATGGGAAGTACAATTCTGGAGCTCAGCAGAAACTACGCTTTACCCCGAAGTAAGGAGGGCAATTTCAGCATACTCACGGAGGAGGCAGCTCGCACAATCATAATGGCACAAAGAATGGAAACGGGAATGGAGGAAGCAATGGACAAAACCACACCAACCCGTCAACACCATCCATAGACCTGAGCCATATCACTTGTTATAAGTGCCGTAAGATGGGGCATTATGCAAATGATTGTCCAGAAGCCCAAAATGGAAATGGCAATGGAAGCTCAGGAAAGAAGCCGAACCCTTTCAACAGAGGACAAGTGAACCACGTTACCGTGGAGGAGGTTGAAGCCCAGCCAGACGCAGTAATAGGTAAGTTTTTGGTTAAGGCATTTACTACAGTTGTTCTTTTTGATACTGGTGCACCGCATTCATACATATTAAGGGGATTTGTGGATAAGTTTAGCCTGCCCACTAAGACTCTTAAGACACCCATGCTGGTAAGTTCACCGGGAGCTGAGTTTATGGTCAGTCAAGGATGTTTTCAGGTGCCATTAAGTATAGGAAGGCATGTTTTCCCCACGGATTTAATTATACTGGAATCCCAAGGTTTGGATGTAATTCTTGGTATGGATTGGCTGGCGATGTATGGAGGAAACATTGATTGCGCCAGTAAGACAATTTTGCTTACGACACCAGAAGGAAGAAGAATCAAGTATGTATCACGACATGAGCCGAGGAGGGCACATGTAAATTCCTTATCAGGAGTTGTGCAGGAGGAAGTACCAGTGGTAAGGGATTTCCCCGATGTATTTCCAGAAGAGTTGCCAGGCATGCCACCGGATAGAGACATCGAGTTCCTAATTGAACTACTGCCAGGCACTGGGCCAATATCCAAGAGACTGTACAGGATGCCAGCCCAAGATTTGGAGGAAATTATGAAGCAGATTAAGGAGTTGTTGGACAAAGGTTTTATTCGCCCAAGTTCTTCGCCTTGGGGATCACCAGTACTTCTGGTGGAGAAGAAGGATGGATCGTTAAGAATGGTTGTTGATTATCACGGATTGAATGAAGTAACAATCAAGAACAAGTACCCACTACCAATGATCAATGATCTGTTTGATCGGTTGCAAGGAGCTAAGGTGTTTTCCAAGATCGATTTGCGATCAGGGTACCATCAGTTGAAGATTTGGGAGCAAGATATACCGAAGACGGCTTTTACCACCAGGTACATGCTGTATGAGTATACCATTATGTCATTTGGTCTGACTAACGCCCCAGCCTACTTTATGAACATGATGAACAAGGTGTTTATGGAGTTTTTGGATAAGTTCGTCATGGTGTTCATTGATGATATTTTGGTTTACTCGAAGAATGAAGAGGAACATGAAGAGCACTTGCGTTTGGTACTCGAGAAGCTCAGAGAACATCAGCTATATGCCAAGTTCAGCAAGTGTGAGTTTTGGCTGAAGGAAGTTGGTTTTCTCGGACATGTTATATCCGGAGAAGGTATAGCAGTAGACCCCACTAAAGTTGCCACTGTGACAAACTGGGAAGCACCAACAACAGTTGGAGAGATAAGGAGCTTCCTTGGACTCGCAGGATACTACCAGAGATTTATTGAAAATTTCTCGAAGATTGCGAAGCCTATGACCGAATTGTTGAAGAAGGATACCAAGTTCATTTGGACTGAGGAGTGTGAGGCTAGTTTCCAAGAGTTGAAGAAACGTTTCGTTACCTCACCCGTGTTAATTCTGCAAGATCAGACCAAGGATTATGAGGTGTATTGCGATGCTTCACGTCGAGGACTTGGAGCAGTGCTTATGCAGGAGGGAAGAGTTGTTTCGTATGCTTCACGACAGCTTAAGCCTCATGAGTTGAATTATGCTACTCATGATTTGGAGTTAGCAGCCGTAGTGCACGCACTGAAAACGTGGAGACATTTTCTCATTGGAAACCATTGTGAGGTGTATACGGATCACAAGAGTTTGAAGTACATCTTCACGCAGAAGGAGTTAAATCTCAGGCAGAGGAGATGGTTGGAGCTTATTAAGGATTACGATATGAGATTGCATTATCACCCCGGAAAGGCTAACGTTGTAGCAGACGCATTGAGCCGCAAGAGCCATGTCAACACTCTAATGACCGGAGGTTTACCAAAAGAATTAGCCGAGGAATTACGAGAGCTATGTTTGGAAATAGTTCCGAGAGGCTTTGTAGCAGCATTGGAGATTCAGTCTACTTTGATGGATAAAATCAGAGAAGCCCAAAAGACAGATAAGGAAGTTGCCTCTATAAAGGAGAAAATGAGCGAAGGGAAGGCTAAGGGATTTTGTGAGGATGAGCACGATACCCTACGGTTTGAAGACCGTGTTTATGTGCTCAATGACCCAGAGATCAGGAAGTTGATTCTGCAAGAGGCACATGATTCACCATATTCGATTCACCTCGGAAATACCAAGATGTATTTGGATTTGAAGGAAACTTTCTGGTGGACCGGAATGAAGAAGGATATTGCAGAGTATGTAGCAGTTTGTGATGTATGTCAGAGGGTGAAGGCAGAACATCAGAAGCCAGCAGGATTGTTACAACCATTGCCTATACCCGAATGGAAGTGGGACAAACTAGGCATGGATTTCATCACGGGATTGCCCAGGACTCTTTCAGGCTGTGACTCGATTTGGGTTGTAGTCGATCGTTTGACGAAGGTAGCTCATTTCATCGATAAAAGGCTACCTACAAAGAAGCCCAAATTGGCTAAGATATACATGACAAGGATTGTATGTTTGCATGGAGTTCCGAGGAGTATCGTATCGAATAGAGGAACCCAATTCACCTCGAAGTTCGAAGCGATTACACGAAACATTGGGAACCAAAGCTAGAGTTTAGCACTTTCCATCCACGAGATGATGGATGACCGAGAGAGTCAATCAGATTTTGGAGGTATGCTTAGAGCTTGTGTTTTGGATTATGGATCAAGTTGGGATGACAACTTGCCATACGCGGAGTTTTCTTACAACAACAGTTATCAATCCAGTTTGAAAATGGCCCCTTTCGAAGCCTTGTATGGAAGGAGGTGTAGAACACCATTGTTGTGGGATGAAGTTGGAGATCGCCAGTTGTTTGGACCGGATCTGATTAAGGAGTATGAACAGAAAGTAAAGTTGATTCGCGATAGGCTCAAGGTAGCCCAGTCTAGGCAGAAGAGCTATGGAGATTCAAAACGCAAGGAGACAGAATATGAAGTCGGAGACAGAGTTTATCTTCGAGTATCTCCGCTTCGAGGAGTTAAGCGTTTTGGAGTTAAAGGAAAGTTAGCGCCACGTTTTGTGGGGCCATACAAAGTTTTGGAACGCATGGGAGAAGTAGCATACAAGTTCGAATTACCCGAAGGATTGTCAGGTGTTCACAATGTGTTCCATGTTTCACAGTTGAAGAAGTGTCACGCAAAGATGGCTGATATACCACTGAGAGATACTGTGCCACTGGAAGCGATTCAGTTGAAAGATGATTTGACCTATGAAGAGAAACCAGTTAAGATTCTGGAATATGCCAGACGAGTCACCCGCAGTAAGCTTATCAAGTTTTGCAAAGTTCAGTGGAGCCACCACACCGAGGAGGAAGCCACCTGGGAGCGAGAGGAAGATCTGCTCGAGGCTCACCCACACCTCTTTGCTAGCCAACCCGAATCTCGAGGGCGGGATTCATCTTAAGGGGGGTAGGTTTGTAACATCCCAAATTTTCAATTTGGAATGTTATACTTAGATCATCATTGCATATCATATTTTTGTTGCATTGTTGGCTCGATCCTAGAAATTCTACGCAACTCAAGGACCCATGGAGAGAGTTGGGGATTTCGTTATTTTCATATTTGAGTTTTCTCAAATTTTGAAAATAGGATCATTTGATTTTATTTATTTTGTCTTCAATTATTTCTACTACCAAAAATTCAGAGAGGGAATAAAATGACTTTCCCAAAATAAAGAAATAATGAAGATTTAATAAAAAAATCAAATAAGATTTATTTTGGAGTTTTTCGCCTTTTTATTTGAATTTAGGGAAAATGCGCGTTTTTCAAAATTGCATTTAGGCCCCAAATAAATGTTCATCTTGTCCGGCTTGATTTTAGAAGCCGGGCAAAATTTATTTCGGGATTTTTGGAGTCAGTTTAGTATTTCTTTTTATTTTTCTTCTGAGCGGAATTATTTAACAAAAACGCGAACCCACCTCGGGCCGTGCCCAAGCGGGACTCCGCCCGGGGGCGCCTTTAAATAGCGCCGCCCCGAGCCCCCCCAGGCCTATCAGCCGCCGCCCCACCCACTCGCACTTATGCCACCACCCACACCTTGAAAAACCCTAACCCTAACTCATACCGCCGCCGCTGCCGTCGTCCGGAGCGCGGCCGATGACCACCGCCGACCCACCGACCCGCCGCCGAGGTTCGCCACCGCCTTGTTTTCCGCGCCGCCGGTTTTTTTTCAAAAACCGAATGGTTTTTCTTCGGGTTTTTTAGATCAATTTTTTTCGGTTCGGTTAAATCGCGAGCGTTCGCTCGTTCGTTCATTTGAACGAACGTGTTCGTCAGATTAGGTTAGTTAACGAATGTTCGTTCGTTAACCCATTCGTCGTTTTTCTTTTTCTCGGATTTAATCCGCGATTTTCTGATCGCGATTCCTGATCCGATTTTCGTTTTAGTATAACTTTTCGCTCGTTTATCGGAATCAGGCGATTCAAGCGCCTGGAGTTTCGCCTCGAAACCGTCTTTTTGAATAATCAACTTAAACAAGTTTTTGCTTCTGTAAAATTTGACTTAGATCCAGATTAGTAAAACGAAGCTGTTTTCTTTCGCCGTTTGACTTCCGTTGCTTTGCTTCGTTTGTTTTGTTTCTTTTTGCAAACCGGAGTTCTTAAGTTGAACTTTCTGGTTAGATCTTTTATTCGAGTTTTACCTGTGCATTGGATGAGTACTTATTGTATGTTTGTTTGTTTATCTACGATAGAATACCCGGAGTGCGCCACATGTTACTTCGAGTCTCTAGGTTTCGCAGATCATCAGCAAGGCAAGTAACACTTTGATCATATCTTTTCTCATACCCAGTTTTTATGCATTAGATCAATCCTCAAACATTGCATGATTAGGATCTAATTAAATTGTGGGTTATGGGAATTAGTTGAGGTAGTACCTATTACCGGTTTTATTTTCAAACCCCTGGGAGTTACTTCTACGTTTGCTTATTATGCCATGCTATGCTAGTAGACGTGGATTGGGTGAGTGAATTTCCATGACAGATGTGAGATTGATAATTAATGGTTTATTTAAGGTGGAAACTTAAACACACATCTGGGTGGATTGAGGCACCTGGTTTCCAGGACTTGCCTGTTTTTCTTCGGACCGCCACCCAGGCTCAAAGGGATCATGAGATTATTCAAACTAGAAGCTTACGTGTGCAGCCACAAGCCATTATGGGCTCTGGCATAGTTGATTAAATTGTGCGAACTCTTACGGGTGGACTAGCAGATGTAGGGGAAAGTAGGTGTACCGGTCTACCCTTTATGTAAGGTGCTAGTGCTTCCGAAAGACTATGTCTCGGTCATCCGTTTCTCAAACATCATGTAGTGCGAGGAATCAAATGGAGGCGATCGAGTCTTGTGGGGAAAAGTGCGCAAACCTCCATAGAGTGTATAAACCAATCATGGTTAGCCGTGTCCCCGGTTATGGACGTTTTGAGTATCTAGTACTTGGATATCATATGAATCTCATCATGTTACTTTAATTAATATTGTTGGGTTTAATGAGTACTTTTAGTTGGGATTGAGAATGCTGTCAACCATTCTCAATGTTTAACAACCACCATGATAGTTAAATAAATTTATTCCTTTGCAGTAGAGAAAAATTGGCTTCATGCAAAACTGTAACCATAGAGCTTTCCACCAGCCAAATATGCATGTAGTATAGCTTATTCCATTGTTATTCTCCATGTGTTACATTGCCAGCATATTCCATGTGCTGACCCATTTTCGGGCTGCAACGTTTCATGTTGCAGACTTTTCAAACAATGAGTAAGGTGCTTTTAGGTCGTGGTTCTATACTCAGTGATGCCGTTGGAGTTGATGGACTCGCTTATCTTCCAAGTCTTCCGCTGTTATCGTATTTAGATGGCCTTAAGCCATATTTATTTCAATAAGTTCTCTCTTGAGACATTCGATGTAATAAGTGTGTGATTGCTACTCTGTTATAAATCCTCCAAGTACTGTGTGGTGTCAGCATTACTGATCCAGGGATGACACTGAGCACAGAGATCAGACTGTTTGAGGTCTGGCCGCTACACATAGAGTGCCTATACTTGATGGAGAGTATTTTTATGAGTGAAAAAATGAGATGCTTGTGATTTTCAATGAATATCATTTGAACAAGTACATTGCTAGCCCTTGTGCACCTTATGTTGATCCTATGCATCCTACCCTTGATGAGTCAATTAACATGATTCGTAATCTTAGAACTGTTAATCTTATCACTAGAGGCTTGCCTAGAAACTTGATTGGATGTTTGCCTACTATTAAGTGTGCCTACACTATATGGAAATTTCTAGAGGAACATTTTCCAAATTATTCCTTGAAAAATCTAGATGAAAGTCTCCATAAGTCCATTGCCTTGAGTAAGATGAATTCCAATGATCCTAAGTTTGGTGATTATCTATTCGAGCTTACACACCTCATGCATGCCAAAGGAGATGTTGGAATTATTAGTGATATTATTTCCAAAGCTATTAAAATTCATAAAGAAGATCACTGTCAAACTCACTCTAACGAATCACCCTCTCTAGGATTTGATCCACCACATGACGATGTTGAACATGGATACTATGACAAGGATGATGATAGTGACTTTGATCTTGATGAAGCAGTGAGACACTTTGGTCTTATGGCAAATCTTCGGGGATATATGGCAGGAGGAAAGGAATGGGTTCTTGATAGTGGATGTACCGATCACATGACCGGAGATAAAGATATGTTTCGTGAGCTTGCTGAAAACGATGGTCCTTGAAAGTATGTCACTTTTGGTGACAACTCAAAGGGTAAGGTGGTTGGCCTCGGTAAGGTGGCCATATCACATGATAGCTCCATACAAAATGCCATGCTCGTTGAATCTCTTGGCTACAACTTACTTTCAGTATCTAGACTTGCTGATTTCAGTTTCAATGTTCTATTTACTGAAGTAGATTGCCAAGTGTTTCGTAGAGATAATCATAAAATGGTCTTTACCGGTATACGCAGAGGTGATCTTTACATAGTTGATTTCACAAAAAAGGCTCAACCTAGAACTTGCTTTATTACTAAATCCTCTAAAGGTTGGTTATGGCATAGACGATTAGGTCATGTTGGCATGCGAAACCTTGACAAGCTTATTAAAGGAAATCATATCCTTGGCGTTAACGATGTCATATTTGATAAGGATAGACTTTGCAGCGCTTGTCAGGCAGGTAAACAGGTTGGAGGAAGGCATCCCGTGAAGAACATCATGACCACAAGGAGGCCACTCGTGCTAATTCACATGGATCTTTTTGGTCCCAACGCCTACAAAAGTCTCGGTGGAAATTCTTTTGGTCTAGTTATAGTTGATGATTTTTCAAGATTTACGTGGGTGTTCTTTCTAGATGATAAATCGCAGGTCCAAAAGATCTTCAAAAACTTCGCTAGGAAGGCCCAAAATCAATTTGAAGTGAAGATCAAAAAGGTTCGCAATGACAATGGAATGGAGTTCAAGAACGCAAATGTGGACACCTTTCTTGACGAAGAAGGGATTTCACACGAGTTCTCGGCTACGTACACACCTCAACAAAATGGAGTTGTTGAGAGGAAGAACCAGACGCTCATCAAAATGGCAAGAACGATGCTTGATGAGTACTAGACGCCGAAGCACTTTTGGGCGGAAGCGGTTGAGACAGCTTGTCATGCAACAAATCGCTTGTATCTTCACAAGCTACTCGGCAAGACGGCATACGAGCTCCTCACCGATAACAAACCCCAAGTTGGATACTTTCAAGTATTCGGCTCAAAGTGCTACATTCTTGATAAGCATCATCGTTCTAAATTTTCTCCTAAGTCTCATGAAGGTTTCCTACTTGGTTATGGCTCAAACTCTCACACATACCGTGTCTACAACAATTTCACCCGAAAGGTTGAAGAAATGGTAGATGTGAAGTTTGATGAATCTAACGGCTCGCAAGTAGAGCAATTGCCAATTGATGTAGGAGACAAAGACCCCTTGGAAGCAATCCAAGACTTGTTTATTAGCAAGATTTGTCCAACAGAGGTGAAGGAGAGTACCTCGTCCGTCCAAGTGGAAGCTTCTACCTCACGACAAGGTGAACTAAGAGTTGATACAATAGCATCCACAAGTGGGACACACCAAGATGAAGAAAACGGGGAAGTGCACCAAGATGAACGCCAACAACCTCCTTCTCCACCACGTCAAGAGAACGACAACGTCAACAACGAAGAAGGCCAAGAAGAAGAACAACATGAAGAAGATGTTCAACGAAGATCCAAGCAAAAGCTTTCACGACTTCGAGCAAGAATTGCTAAAGACCATCCCGTCGAGCAAATCTACAATGATATCCAAACCGGGAGAATCACTCGCTCAAAAACTCATTTAGCTAACTTTTGTGAACACTATTCATTCATCTCTAGCATTGAACCTATGAAGGTTGAAGAAGCATTGGAAGATCCTGATTGGATAAATGCCATGCATGAAGAGCTACACAACTTTGAGAGAAATCAAGTTTGGACATTAGTTGAGAAGCCCGACAACAACCAGAACATCATCGGTACCAAATGGGTGTTTTGCAACAAGCAAGATGAAGATGGACAAGTAGTTCGCAACAAAGCATGTCTCGTCACCCAAGGCTACACTCAAGTCGAAGGCATGGACTATGGTGAGACTTATGCTCCCGTTGCTAGACTTGACTCCATTCGCATCTTACTTGCCTATGCTAATCACCATGATATCACCTTGTACCAAATGGACATTAAAAGTGCTTTTCTAAATGGTGAAATAGAGGAGGAAGTTTATGTCAAGCAACCTCCCGGCTTTGTCAATCCTAAGAAACCTAATCATGTTTACAAACTTCACAAAGCCCTTTATGGTCTTAAACAAGCTCCTAGAGCATGGTATAAATGCTTGACCAAGTTCCTTATTGAAAAAGGCTTTGAAATTGGAAAAATTGACTCTACTGTTTTTACTAAAAGGGTTAATGGAGAACTATTTGTGTGCCAAATCTATGTTGATGAATTATATTTGGTTCAACTAACCCTCATTTTAGTGAAATGTTTGGAAAGCTAATGTCAGAGAAGTTTGAGATGTCTATGATGAGTGAACTCAAATTCTTTCTTGGTTTGCAAATCAAGAAAACTAAGGAAGGTACCTTTGTCTCTCAAACAAAGTACACCAAGGACTTATTCAAGAAGTTCAATATGCAAGAATGCAAAGGTATGACTACACCCATGCCTACTAGTGGACATCTTGATTTGACCAAAGATGGTGAACCGGTCGATCAAAAGGTTTATCGCTCTATGATTGGTTCATTGTTATATCTATGTGCTTCACGTCCCGATATTATGCTAAGTGTGTGCATGTGTGCACGATATCAAGCTGCTCCTAAAGAATGTCATCTTAAGGCCGTGAAAAGGATAGTGAGATACTTAATCCATACACCAAACTTTGGCATTTGGTATCCAAAGAGGGCCTCTTTCGATCTTGTTGGCTACTCCGACTCGGACTATGCTGGTGACAAGGTTGATAGAAAGTCCACTTCGGGTACTTTTCAATTTCTTGGTAGATCTCTTGTATCTTGGTCTTCCAAGAAACAAAACTCAATATCCTTGTCCACCACCGAAGCGGAATACATTGCCGCTGGTTCATGTTGTGCTCAATTGCTTTGGATGACCCAAACTCTTAAAGATTATGGGATATATGTGAAACAAGTTCCATTACTTTGTGACAATGAAAGTGCTATCAAGATTGCTCACAATCCCGTGCAACATTCTCGAACTAAGCATATTGAAGTTCGTCATCATTTCATTCGAGATCATGTTGCCAAAGGGGACATTAATTTAAGCATGTTCGCACCGAAAAGCAATTAGCGGATATTTTCACTAAACCACTTGATGAGAAAGTGTTTTGCAGGTTAAGAGGTGAATTGAACATCATTGGTGCCTCAAACTTGGAGTAGGAACTCCATTTGATACATGCAAGGCATGAGCCTATGACTAATCCTCGATATTTCTCTTATGATGACTATCTTATGTCTTGGATATATTTGCACCTTGCATGTTATCTAACCCTTGTAGGAACTTGGATGACTCTAAATCTATGAGATTGCAACTCATTCAGATCTTGAGCGATCTCTACATCACCAAGTCTCTACACAATGGTGGTTGAAGACAAGGAAGCACGGAACCATTCAAACATATCCTTTGACAAATTTATTATTGAAATTCATGATTGTCATTTTGGATACACAAGTTCTCTTCCTTGCAAAAACTAACTCATGTAGGTAGATGAACTCAAATTCCCAGTTGTGCTCCCAACTCTTGATGAGCTACATCAAGCTTGAGCAACCCACATAAGTTCAACTACATGATCACGATCAACACCACCACCCAAGGTATGTTATTCCATCTTAGAGAAGCTTTACTCCAAGTCATGAGTCAAAGCAACTCGACAAGATGTGAATACATCAAGATGCTTAAATGAAAAATGGTAACCCCATTTTGAGCTTAAACGATGAGTATGACCTATGATCAAGTGATCTCACTACTCCTAAGTCAATATACTCTAACATAGGTGACATTGTTGCAAACCAATTCTAGACGAAGTTCTCTTGTGTTCTTTTCTGTGCTCTTGCATTTGTATCATGCATATTTGTTTCCCCTTTCAATCAAAAAAAACTTCATCTAGATTTCTTTTCTGTTTCTGTTTGTTCTGCATTCCCTGCATGCAATTCTTTGAAAATCTTTCAGTTAATTCCTTGCAAATCCTTCTGACATCTTACTTGTCTAGTGAGGTAAGGAGACAAGTGTTTTCTCTGCGATGAACTCGGTCTCACCGATTTGATGCCTTCGGTCCAACCGAATCCTTTCGGTACAACCAAAACATACAACTCGGTGCCACTGATGTCACTACAGGAAAGACAGCTTGCCACTTGTTTTTGCATTCGTTTTGATCCAGCTCCACTCAATGAATCTTGTCCTCGACTAGCATCACATTCAACTTACTGCTTTGTTCTGTGACTCAAGGACCAAACCCATCATGACAAAAATCCAGAAGAACCCTTCTTGGAAATTGATGTCAAAGGGTGAGAGAGAGATCACATCAAAGCTTAATCATATCTATAGGGGGAGAGAATACTCAAGGAGAAAGAGTAATCATCAAGGACCCCAGATGCTTGGTGTTCAAGAGGAGAGAAGTCACATGTCTTCAAGAGGGGAAAGACATGTTCATATTTGCTTGTTTGCATTAGCTCTGTTTATTTTCTTTGAGCTCTGATTTTCTGTTCCCTATCTCCTCCCAGTATCCCATGCTAGATTCAGGGGGAGCAAGACATCTAAGGGAAGTAAGTCCTTAAATTCTTTGCACATCTTTACCTTTGGGGACATGTCTATATCCAATGTGGTACTTAGTACTCACTCTACATGTCATCCCAGTCCTGGTACTCTTGTGGTTTCTTTTGTTTGCTCTGGCCAGTAGGTGTATCTGTGTTATCTAACCTTGTTTACGCAGGTTCATTCCATCCTAAGCCAACTCAAGACCACAAGGTAAGTATATGCATCACAGTCATGTGTATGAGAAATTCTTGCTGATGTACATACTGTTTGCAAGAAGGACTCATGAGCATGAAGGTACATTCCCATATTCACATCTTTTGCTCTCATGCATATAGCCAAGATACATGTAACACATTGCTTACTCTGTCATGTTTATGCATTCACATGCTCCTATATTCCATATTCACATGATTGCATACATGTAGGGGGAGCCTATGCATGTTACATGTCTTTCCAAAGATTTACTTGCTATTCTCTATATCTTTATCTAAAGCTTTGATGTATGTTGTCATCAATTACCAAAAAGGGGGAGTTTGAAAGCACAAGTGCTCCCTGGGTGATTTTGGTAATTAATGTCAACATATCTCTTGTTGGACTAACACTTTTACCTAGTATGTTTCAGATAAGTTCAACAATGAAGTGGCATGGACTAGAGGATGTGGAACCCCTTCAAGATGCTAAGGACAAAGGATTGGCTCAAGCTCCAAGCACAAGACTCTACTCTTTCTATTTTAGTGATCCATGATCACATTGAGTCTATAGGAAAAGCCAATACTATCAAGAGGGGATGAGGTGTTGTTTAATGGCTTGCTTGCTCAAAGTGCTTAGTGATATGCTCCAAAGCCCTCAACTACCTTCTCACATCCACATATGACCTAAACCAAAAGTCAAACTCGGCCCCACCGATTCTTTCTATCCGGCGCCACCGAGTTTAGATGTCATAGCCACTGCCACAAACCCTAGGCAAATCGGTCTCACCGATAGGGATCTCGGTCTCACCGAGATGGGATTGCAATCTCTCTATATGTATCTATTACCAAAATCAGTCTCACCGAGTTTGTGTAATCGGTCCTACCGAGATTGCAATGTAAACTCTTTGTCTCCTTTTCGTAACATTTCGGTCTCACCGAGATGAGCGAATCGGTCCCACCGAGTTTGCCTGACCAACTCTCTGGTTAGCTTATTACCAAAATCGGTCTCACCGAGTTTGTGTAATCGGTCTCACTGAGATTACGTTATGCCCTAACCCTAACCATATCGGTCCTACCGAGTTGCATGTTGGTCCCATCAAAAATCTTAACGGTCACTAGATTTGCTGAATCGGTCCGACCGAGTTTCTCAATTCGGTCCCATCGAGATTGGCAAGTTGTGTGTAATGGTTAGATTTTGTGTGGAGGCTATATATGCCCCTCCACCTCCTCTTCATTCGTGGAGAGAGCCATCAGAATGAACCTACACTTCCAACTTACATTTTCTGAGAGAAAACCACCTACACTTGTGTTGAGGCCAAGATATTCCATTCCTACCATATGAATCTTGATCTCTAGCCTTCCCCAAGTTGCTTTCCACTCAAATCTTCTCTCCACCAAATCCAAATCCTATGAGAGAGAGTTGAGTGTTGGGGAGACTATCATTTGAAGCACAAGAGCAAGGAGTTCATCATCAACATACCATTTGTTACTTCTTGGAGAGTGGTGTCTCCTAGATTGGCTAGGTGTCACTTGGGAGCCTCCGACAAGATTGTGGAGTTGAACCCAGGAGTTTGTAAGGGCAAGGAGATCGCCTACTTCGTGAAGATCTACCGCTAGTGAGGCAAGTCCTTCGTGGGCGACGACCATGGTGGGATAGACAAGGTTCCTTCTTTGTGGATGCTTCTTGGGTGGAGCCCTCCATAGACTCATGCAGCCGTTACCCTTCGTGGGTTGAAGTCTCCATCAACGTGGATGTACGATAGCACCACCTATCGGAACCACGACAAAAACATCCGTGTCTCCAATTGCATTTGCACACTCCAATCCCATCCCTTTACATTCTTGCAAGTTGCAAGCTTTACTTTCCGCTGCTCATATACTCTTTGCATGCTTGCTTGTTAGGTATTGTGATTGTTAAACTTGTGCCAAAACTCCACTTAAACTTAAAGAAATGAAAAGCTGTAACTTTTGGTACTTAGTGTCTAATCACCCCCCTCTAGACACCTCTTCTCGATCCTTTCAGATGGACAAGACCCAATCCTAAGCATAGCACACGATCGTGTAGTTCATTTGCTAGAGCTTTTCTAATGTCAAGTATCATTTCCTTAGACCATGAGATTGTGCAACTCCTGGATACCGTAGGAATGCTTTGGGTGTATCAAACGTCACAACGTAACTGGGTGACTATAAAGGTGCACTACAGGTATCTCCGAAAGTGTCTGTTGGGTTGGCACGAATCGAGGCTGGGATTTGTCACTCCGTATGACGGAGAGGTATCTCTGGGCTCACTCGGTAATGCATCATCATAATGAGCTCAACGTGACTAAAGAGTTAGCCACGGGATCATGCGTTACGGAATGAGTAAAGAGACTTGCCAGTAACGAGATTGAACGAGGTACGGGGATACCGATGATCGAATCTCGGGCAAGTAACATATCGATGGACAATGGGAATTGTATACGGGATTGATTGAATCCCGGAAATCGTGGTTCATCCAATGAGATCATCGTGGAACATGTGGGAGCCAATATGGGTATCTAGATCCTACTATTGGTTATTGGCCGGAGAGGTATCTCGGTCATGTCTGCATGGTTCCCGAACCCGTAGGGTCTACACACTTAAGGTTCAGTGACTCTAGAGTTGTAATGGTAATAGTATGTGGTTACCAAAGGTTGTTCGGAGTCCCAAATGAGATCCCAGATGTGACGAGGAACTCCGAAATGGTCCGGAGGTGAAGATCTATATAATGGACGAAGGGTATTGGAGTCCGGAAGTGTTTCGGGGGTACCGGGCTATGGCCAGCATGATCGAAAGGTGTTTTTGGGGGCCCCGACAAGTGTTGCAGGGCCTCATGGGCCAAGGGGAGGAGTCAAACTAGCCCACTAAGGGGTTGTGTGCCCCACACCCATTCCCACGTTGCTTGGGGAGGTGGGGCGCCTCCACATGGCTTGGGAGGCAAGCCTCCACCTGCTTGGCTTGGGGGGCAAGTCTCCCTAGGGTTTCCCTAGGGAAATCCAATCCGCCTTAGCCGCCGCCCCCTAGGGGAAGCCCTAGGGCGCCTCCTCCTACCCCTTCCCCTATATATAGTGAGGGAGAGAGAGGGTATCCGCACCCTGACATGCCCTGGTGCTGCACTTCCTCTCCTTCCTACACCTCTTCCTCCTCCGCAGTGCTTAGCGAAGCTTTGCCGGAGAACCACAAGCTCCATCGCCACCACGCCGTCGTGCTGCCGGAGTTCTCCCTCAATGTCTCCTCCACCCTTGCTGGATCAAGAAGGAGGAGACGTCCCCGGGCTGTACGTGTGTTGAATGCGGAGGCGCCGTCCATTTGGCGCTTGGATTGGATCTTCCGTGATTTGAATCGCTGCGAGTACGACTCCATCAACTGCGTTCTTGTAACGCTTCTGCTTAGCGATCTTCAAGGGTATGAAGATGCACTCCCTTTCTCTTGTTGCTAGAATCTCCTAGATTGATCCTGGTGACACGTTGTAACTTTTTTGAATTATTACTACGTTCCCCAACAGTGGTATTAGAGCTAGGTCTATGTGTAGGTTCTATGCACGAGTAGAACACAAGTAGTTGTGGGCGATGATTTGGTCAATTTGCTTATTGTTACTAGTCCTATCTTGATTCGGCGGCATTGTGGGATGAAGCGGCCCGACCGACCTTACACGTATGCTTACGTGAGATAGGTTCCACCGACTGACATTCACTTGTTGCATAAGGTGGCTAGCGGGTGTCTGTCTCTCCCACTTTAGTCGGACCGGATTCGATGAAGAGGGTCCTTATGAAGGGTAAATAGCAATTGGAATATCACCGTTGTGGCTTTTGCCTAGGTAAGAAACATTCTTGCTAGAAACCCATAGCAGCCACGTAAAACATGCAATAACAATTAGACGATGTCTAACTTGTTTTTGCAGGGTATGTTATGTGATCTGACATGGCCAAAAGGATGTGATGAATTATATATGTGATGTATGAGATTGATCATGTTCTTGAAATAGGAACCACGACTTGCATGTTGATGAGTATGACAACCGGCAGGAGCCATAGGAGATGTCTTAATTTATTGTATGACCTGCGAGTCAATATAAGCGCCATGTAATTACTTTACTTTATTGCTAACCATTAGCCATAGTAGTAGAAGTAATAATTGGCGAGACAACTTCAGGAAGACACGATGATGGAGATCATGATGACGGAGATCATGGTGTCATGCCGGTGACGACGGTGATCATGCCACGCCTCAAAGACGGAGATCAGAAGCGCAAGATGATATTGGCCATATCATGTCACTTTATGATTTGCATGTCATGTTTACATTTTATTTGCTTAGAACAGAAGTAGCATAAATAAGATGACCCCTCACTAAAATTTCAAGAAATGTGTTCCCCCTAACTGTGGACCATTGCGAAGGTTTGTTGTTTCGAAGCACCACGTGATGATCGGGTGTGATAGATTCTAACATTCCCATACAACGGGTGTAAGCCAGATTTACAGATGCGAAACACTTAGGTTGACTTGACGAGCCTAGCATGTACAGACAGGACCTCAGAACACGAGAGACCGAAAGGTCTAACATGAGTCGTATGGTAGATGCGATCAACATGGAGATGTTCATCGTTGATGACTAGTCCATCTCACGTGATGATCGGACACGGCTTAGTTGATTCGGATCATGTATCACTTAGATGACTAGAGGGATGTCTATCTGAATAGGACTTCATTAAATAATTTGACTAGATGAACTTAATTATCATGAACTTAGTCTAAAATTGTCTTTACAATCTATCCTGTAGATACAATGGCCCACACTAATGTTGCCCTCAACTTCAACGCGTTCCTAGAGAAAACCAAGCTAAAAGACGATGGAATCAACTATACGGATTGGTTCCGTAACTTGAGGATCATCCTCATAGCTGCCAAGAAAGCATATGTCCTTGAAGCACCGATAGGTGACACACCCATTTTCCAAGCAACTCAAGATGTCATGAATGCCTGGGAGTCACGTAGTGATGTTTACTCCCTGGTTCAGTGCGGCATGCTTTGCAGCTTAGAATCGGGGCTACAAAAGCATTTTGAGCAACACCGAGCATATGAGATGTTCCAAGAGCTGAAAATGGTTTTCCAAGCTCGTGCCCGGGTCAAGAGATATGAAGTCTCCAACAAGTTCTATAGTTGTAAGATGGAGGAAAACAGTCCTGTCAGCGAGCATATACTCAAAATGTCTGGGTTGCACAACCGCTTGTCTCAGCTGGGAGTTAATCTTCCAGATGACTCGATCATTGACAGAATTCTCCAGTCGCCTCAACCTAGCTACAAGAGCTTTGTGATGAACTAGAATATGCAGGTGATGGACAAGTCCATTCCTGAGTTGTATTCGATGCTGAAATTAGCAGAGGTGGAGATCAAAAATGAACATCAAGTGTTGATGGTGAATAAGACCACTAGTTTCAAGAAAGCCAAGGGAAAGAAGAACTTCAACAAGGACGGCAATGGAGTTGCCGCGCCTGGTAAGTCAGTTGCCGGGAAGAAGCCAAAGAATGGACCCAAGCCTGAGACTGAGTGCTTTTATTGCAAGGGAAATGGTCACTGGAAGTGGAATTGCCCCAAGTACTTAGCGGATAAGAAGGCTAGCAACACCAAAGGTATATATGATATACATGTTATTGATGTGTACCTTAGCAGCGCTCGTAGTAGCTCCTGGGTATTTGGTACCGGTGTAGTTGCTCACATTCGTAACTCAAAACAGGAGCTGTAGAATAAGCGGAGACTGGCAAAGGACGAGGTGATGATGCGCGTTGGGAATGGTTCCAAGGTCGATGTGATCGCCATCGGCACGCTACCTCTACATCTACCTTCGGGATTAGTTTTAAACCTCAATAATTGTTATTTAGTACCAGCTTTGAGCATGAACATAGTATCTGGATCTCATTTGATGCGAGATGGCTACTCATTTAAATCCGAGAATAATGGTTGTTCTATTTATATGAGAGATATGTTTTATGGTCATGCCCCGCTAGTCAATGGTTTATTTTTATTAAATCTTGAGCATGATGTTACACATATTCATAGTGTGAATACCAAAAGATGTAAGGTTGATAATGATAGTCCCACGTACTTGTGGCACTGCCGCCTTGGTCACATTGGTGTCAAACGCATGAAGAAACTCCATGCAGATGGGCTTTTGGAGTCTCTTGATTATGAATCATTTGACACGTGCGAACCATGCCTCATGGGCAAAATGAAGAAGACTCCGTTCTCGGAACAATGGAGCGAGCAACCAACTTGTTGGAAATAATACATACTGATGTATGCGGTCCAATGAGCGTTGAGGCTCACAGTGGCTATCATTATGTTCTCACCCTCACTGATGACTTAAATAGATATGGGTATGTCTACTTAATGAAACACAAGTCTGAGACCTTTGAAAAGTTCAAGGAATTTCAGAGCGAGGTAGAAAATCAACATGACACGAAAATAAAGTTCTTACGATCATATCGTGGAGGAGAATATTTGAGTCACAAATTTGGCATGCACTTAAGGAAATGTGGAATTGTTTCACAACTCACGCCGCCTGGAACACCTCAGCGAAATGGTGTGTACGAACGTCGTAATCGCACTCTATTGGATATGCTGCAATCTGTGATGTCTCTTACCGATCTATCGCTATCATTTTGGGTTATGCTTTAGAGACTTCCTCATTCACTTTAAATAGGGCACCGTCTAAATCCATTGAGACGACACCATATGAATTATGGTTTGGGAAAAAACCTAAGCTGTCATTTCTGAAAGTTTGGGGATGCGATGCTTATGTTAAGAAACTTCAACCTGAAAAGCTCAAACCCAAATCGGAAAAATGCATCTTCACAAGATACCCTAAGGAAACTATTAGGTATACCTTCTACCTCAGATCTGAGGGCCAGATCTTTGTTGCCAAGAATGGATCCTTTCTGGAGAAAGAGTTTCTCTCGAAAGAAGTAAGTGGGAGGTAAGTAGAACTTGATGAGGTAACCCCTCTTGAACCAAAAAGTAGCACAGCTTAGGAAGATATTGCTGTGGTGCCTGCACCGACTAGAGAGGAAGTTAATGATGATGATCATGGAACTTCGGATCAAGTTACTACTGAACTTCATAGGTCCACAAGGACACGTTCCACACCAGAATGGTATGGCAACCCTGTCCTGGAAATCATGTTGTTAGACAACGGTGAACCTTTGAACTATGAAGAAGCAATGGCGGGCCCGGATTCCAACAAATGGCTTGAAGCCATGAAATCCGAGATAGGATCCATGTATGAGAACAAAGTATGGACTTTGGTGGATCTGCCCGATGATCGGCAAGCCATAGAGAATAAGTGGATCTTTAAGAAGAAGACTAACGCGGATGGTAATGTGACCATCTATAAGGCTCATCTTGTCGCTAAGGGTTATCGACAAGTTCAAGGAGTTGACAACAATGAGGCCTTCTCACTCGTCGCGATGCTGAAGTCCATCCGAATCATGTTAGCAATTGCCGCATTCTATGATTACAAGATCTTGAAAATGGACATCAAAACCGCATTCCTTAACGGTTTCCTTAAGGTAGAATTGTATATGATGCAGCCGGAAGGTTTTGTTGATCCTGAGAATGCTGACAAGGTATGCAAGCTCCAGCGCTCCATCTATGGGCTGGTGCAAACATCTCGGAGTTGGAACATTCACTTTAATGATGTGACCAAAGCGTTTGGGTTTATACAGACTTATGGAGAAGCTTGTATTTACAAGAAAGTGAGTGGGAGCTCTATAGCTTTTCTCATATTATATGTGGATGGCATACTATTGATGGGAAATGATACAGAACTTTTGGAAAGCATAAAGGCCTACTTGAATAATTGTTTTTCTATGAAGGACCTTGGAGAAGCTGCTTACATATTAGGCATCAAGATCTATGGAGATAGATCGAGACGTCTCATTGGTCTTTCACAAAGCACATACCTTGACAAGATATTGAAGAAGTTCAATATGGATCGCTCCAAGAAGGGGTTCTTGCCTGTATTGCAAGGTGTGAGATTGAGCATAGCTCAATGCCCGACCTCAGTAGAAGATAGACAAAAGGTGAGTGTCATCCCCTATGCCTCAGCCAAAGGATCTATTATGTTTGCCATGCTATGTACCAGACCTGATTTGAACCTTGCCATAAGTTTGGTAGGGATGTACCAAAGTGGTCCCGGAATGGAACACTAGATAGCAGTCAAGGATATCTTGAAGTATGTGAGGACTAAGGATATGTTTCTCATTTATGGAGGTGCCGAAGAGCTCGTCGTAAAGGGTTACACCGATGCTAGCTTTGACACAGATCCGGATGACTCCAAGTCACAAATCGGATACGTGTATATTTTGAATGTTGGGGCAGTCAGCTGGTGCAATTGCAAGCAAAGCGTCATGGCGGGATTTACATGTGAAGCAGAGTACATAGCTGCTTCGGAAGCAGCACAGGAGGCAGTCTGGATGAAGGAGTTATCACCAACCTAGGAGTGATTCCCAATGCGTCGGGCCCGATGACTCTCTTCTGCGACAACACTGGAGCTATTGCCCTTGCCAAAGAGCCCAGGTTTCACAAGAAGACCAGGCACATCAAGCATCGCTTCAACTCCATTTGTGAATATATTCAAGATGGGGACATAGATATTTGTAAAGATCATACGGATCTGAATGTCGCGGGTCCGTTGACTAAACCTGTTCCACGAGCAAAACATGATCAACATCAGAACTCTATGAGTGTTCAGTTCATCACAATGTAACTAGATTATTGACTCTAGTGCAAGTGGGAGACTGTTGGAAATATGCCCTAGAGACAATAAAAAAGGTTATTATTATATTTCCTTGTTCATGATAATTGTCTATTGTTCATGCTATAATTGTATTAACTAAAAACTGTAATACATGCGTGAATACATAGACCACAACATGTCCCTAGTGAGCCTTTAGTTGACTAGATCTTTGATTAGATGGTTGTGGTTTCCTGACGATGGACATTGGGTGTCATTGATAACTGGACCACATCATTAGGGGAATGATGTGATGGACAAGACCCAATCCTAAGCATAGCACAAGATCGTGTAGTTCATTTGCTAGAGCTTTTCTAATGCCAAGTATCATTTCCTTAGACCATGAGAATGTGCAACTCCCGGATACCGTAGGAATGCTTTGGGTGTATCAAACGTCACAACGTTACTGGGTGACTATAAAGGTGCACTACAAGTATCTTTGAAAGTGTCTGTTGGGTTTGCACGAATCAAGACTAGGATTTGTCACTCCGTATGACGGAGAGGTATCTCTGGGCCCACTCGGTAATGCATCATCATAATGAGCTCAATGTGACTAAGGAGTTAGCCACGAGATCATCCATTACGGAATGAGTAAAGAGACTTGCCGGTAACGAGATTGAACGAGGTACGGGGATACCGACGATCAAATCTCGGGCAAGTAACATACCGATGGACAAAGGGAATTGTATACGGGATTGATTGAATCCCCGACATCATGGTTCATCCGATGAGATCATCATGGAACATGTGGGAGCCAATATGGGTATCCAGATCCCGCTATTGGTTATTGGCCGGAGAGGTATCTCGGTCATGTCTGCATGGTTTCCGAACCCGTAGGGTCTACACACTTAAGGTTTGGTGACGCTAGAATTGTAATGGGAATAGTATGTGGTTACGGAAGGTTGTTCAGAGTCCCGGATGAGATCCCAGACGTGATGAGGAACTCTGGAATGGTCCGGAGGTGAATATCGATATATTGTACGAAGGGTATTGGAGTCCGGAAGTGTTCCGGGGGTACTGGGCTATGGCCAGCATGACCAAAAGGTGTTTTCGGGGGCCCCGACGAGTGTTGTGGGGCCTCATGGGCCAAGGGGAGGGGGGCAAACCAGCCCACTAAGGGGTTGTGCGCCCCCACAACTTTTCCCACGTTGCTTGGGTTGGTGGGGCGCCTCCACCTGGCTTGGGAGGCAAGCTTCCACCTGCTTGGCTTGGGGGGGGGGCAAGTCTCCCTAGGGTTTCCCTAGGGAGATCCAATCTGCCTTAGCCGCCGCCCCCTAGGGGAAACCCTAAGGCGCCTCCTCCTGCCCCTTCCCCTATATATAGTGAGGGAGAGAGAGGGAAGCAGCACCCTGACACGCCCTGGTGCTGCACTTCCTCTCCTTCCTACACCTCTTCCTCCTCAGTATTGCTTAGCGAAGCTCTACCAGAGAACCACGAGCTCCATCACCACCATGCCGTCATGCTGTCAGAGTTCTCCCTCAGCTTCTCTTCCCCCTTGCTGGATCAAGGAGGAGACGTCCTCGGGCTGTACATGTGTTGAACGCGGAGGCGTCGTCCGTTCAACGCTTGGATCGGGTCTTCCGCGATTTGAATCGCCGCGAGTACAACTCCATCAACCACGTTCTTGTAACGCTTCCGCTTAGCGATCTTGAAGGGTATGAAGATGCACTCCCTCTCTCTCGTTGCTAGAATCTCCTAGATTGATCTTGGTGACATGTGGGATTTTTTTGAATTATTACTACGTTCCCCAACAATACCCTCAGCCCCCAGGTTGTACTACTCCCTCCTCGTCATGGAGAGCGCCAAGATGATGAAGATGGCCATCGGTGATGGATTCCCCTTTTGGTAGGGTGCAAGAACAAGGTCCCGATTGTTTTTTTGTGGCTATAGAGGCTTGCAGCGGCAGAACTCTCGATCTAGGTTTCTTTTCGGGAGTTTCTATATTTATAGGAATTTTTGGCATTGGTTTCATGTCATGGGGGTGCATGAGTCAATGACAAGACCGGAGCACCCTCCCGGGGGTACGACGTGCCCTCCACCCTTGTAGTTGACTCAGGACTCATCTGGCCCAAATCTTTTGCTTCGGGGGCTTCTTCTGGTCCATAAAAAATCACTGTAAATTTTTAGGTCATTTGGACTCTGTTTGGTATTCCTTTTTTGTAAAACTCAAAAACAAGGAAAAACAGAAACTGGCACTGGGCTCTAGGTTAATAGGTTAGTCCCAAAAATCATATAAATAGCATATAAAACATCCAAGATAGATAATATAATAACATGGGACAATAAAAAATCATAGATACGTTGGAGACATATCAAGCATCCCCAACCTTAATTCATGCTCGTCCTTGAGTAGGTAAATGATAAAAACAGAAGTTTTGATGTGGAATGCTAGCAAGTGCGCAAGGTTGATCAAAGATAATTTCAATCACTTTTTCTAGCATCATTATATATCATAACAGTAGCTAATATCATAAAGCTTCTCATGATCAAGTAACAAGTTGTTCACATGTTAGAGCATAGACCATAAACTTTCTTGAAAACTATCAAACTATTCTCTTAGTCATCAAACATTGCAATTCATTTATTTTTAGGAAGGGTCTATGTAAGAGCTTTGATTTAGCAAATCCCACATGCTCAACTATCATATAGTCTTCCATGATTGCTACCACTCAAAGCATATTTTTAGAACAAATAACATCCATTAAACCACAGAGAAAGATAGGGGCTTAATGCTTCGCCTCCCAACTTATTTATCATATAGATAATTGTCAACAATAATAATTCATGATGAAATATATTTGAATGGCCATATATGCTTAGATCTGTACCCATCACATGATGCTTGCCAACTAAAGAGTAGGTTGGAATGAGAAGGAATACTACTGACTCTTGCATAAAAGTAAAAGATAGGCCCTTCGCAGAGGGAAGCAGGGATTTGCACAGGTGCCAGAGCTCGAAGCTTTTAAAACAGAGATGGAAATAATTTTGAGAGGTATGCTTTCATTGTCAACATAACAACCAAGAGTTCCCAATATCTTCCATTCTATATATGTTACAGGCGGTTCCCAAACAGAATGGTAAAGTTTTCACTCCCCCACCACCAACAAGCACATTCCACGGCTGGTCCAAAACAACAAGTATCGTCCAACTATCTACAATCCTGGGGGAGTTTTGTTTGCAATTATATTTTATTTGATTTGAGCATGGAACTGGGCATCCCTGTTACCAGCCATTTTCTCGTGAATGATGAGCGGAGTCCACTCATCATGAGAATAACCCACCTAGCATGGAAGATACCAACAGCCCCTAGTAGCTACATGAGCAATTCGGGCATACAAAACATATTATTATTTGAAGGTTTAGAGTTTGGCACATGCAAATTTACTTGGAACGGCAGGTAAATACCGCATATAGGTAGATATGGTTGACACTCATGGAAGAAACTTGGTTCAAGGATTTTGGATGCACAAGCAGTATTCCCGCTTAGTACAGAAATTTTGGCTAGCAAAAGATTCTAAATAGCAAACACCACATGTTGGAGGATCCATAACAATATAACTTCTATACAAATATACCCAAGCATAATTCATTATGTTGTCCTCCTTGTCCAACTTCAACTAATTTTCTCAGGTTTGAAAATATTTAATGGGGCTCACAATCATAGAAGATGTCCAAGATAGTATATTTATATGTGAAATCTCTGTTCCTTCAATATTCTTTCATGAATTACTCAAGTGACCAGTACTATGTTTGCTAACTTTCAAGAAATTTACACCTCTACTTATTATGTAGTCATTACTCCCCATGGTATAAGCATATGAAACATATATAAATTCAGATTTATGATATTCAATTCATTCAACCATTTACTCATGGGATATAAGTGAAGAACGAGAGTAAATGACAAACTATTCCAAAAAGATAATAGTGAAGATCAATGAGTAGTCAAATAATTATTTAGCTATGTGAGGACTCTCTCTCTCTCATTAAAGTATTTCAGATATAATGTACTTTATTCAAACAGCAAGCAAAACAAAATAAAATGACATTGCAAGAATAGCACATATCATGTGAAGAAGCAAAATCTTAGGCTCAACCAAAACTGACCGATAGTTGTTGAAGAAGAAAGGTGGGATGCCAACCGGGGCATCCCCAAGCTTAGATGCTTGAGACTTCTTGAAATATTAATTAGGGATGCCTTGGGAATCCCCAAGCTTGAGCTTTTGTGTCTCCTTAGTTCCTCTCATATCACAGTTTCCCTAAATCTTTAAAACTTCATCCACACAAAACTCAACAAGAACTCGTGAGATAAGTTAGTATAAATCAATGCAAAACCTTATCATTCTTTACTATAGCAAAACACTAAAATTATTATTTGATATTGCCTAATAAATGCCTCTACATATTTAATACTCCTATCCTCAAATATAATCATTAAATAGGCAAACATATGAAAAACAATGCAACATAACAGCAATCTGTCTAAACAGAACAGTCTGTAAAGAATGCAAGAGGAATCATACTCCCCTTACTCCAAAAATTATGAAAAATTTACCACACTGTAGAAAATTTGTTGTACCTTACTGTGTAAAAATTTCAAGATTTTATCATGTTCTAACTATTCACAAATATTCAAAACATAACAACAAACTTTCTGTTTTCAAACAGCAACATAAAGACTTGCAAAATAAGCATGGTAAAGGCTATACTTGACATTTTTATTTAACTAAAAGATAGAAAACATGTCTCTGAATAACAAGCAAATATAAACAAAAGAAAACGACGCTCCAAGCAAAACACACATCATGTGGTGAATAAAAATATAGCCTCAAGTAAAGTTACCGATAAACGAAGACGAAAGAGGGGATGCCATCCGGGGTATCCCCAAGCACTACTAGGAAAACCCTTACTAGTAGTGCTGGTTTTTTTTGCTATCAGTAGCGCTTGCAGACGTGCTACTGCTATGACACTACAACTATTTTTTAGCAGTAGCGCTTGTTATTCCCAGCGCTACTAGTAACTGAAGCTAGCAGTACTACTATTCCCTTCATCGCTACTGATACTTATCTGCAGCGCGTGTAGCTAGCCAATGCTACTATTATTTGAGTGCTACTGCTAAACTTTACCCCACGCCACTGCTAACTTTTCTAGTTTTTTTGGGTTTTGGCTCTGTACACATTTAAACAGATCCACCGTTTATACAATAACATGCATCTTCAGTGAAAAGCAAGTGAGTCATCGATGAGCCAAAGTTATTAGAAGTCTCGACATGTCTCAAGTATCTCATCATCATCAATCATGGCCGAACACATGTCTCGAAATAGCGTTACAAGTCATTACAAGTTCCCAATACATGCAACTACATGGCCACATACTCATGTTTCATCATCTATGTAGACTTTGATGTGACTGCATAGAAGATAAGAGCGATCACGATGATCAAAAGCGGCAGCATGTAGTAGTTTTTGTGGCACTGGTTCTGAATGCCCTGCTGTGCTATGAATCTCAAGTAACTAGCTTCGGCTTCCGCTCTGCTATCAAACACTTTCTGGCTTCCACCAGAGAAGCCAGAGACTTGGGTCTGACACTCTGGCCACTCATCATACACACCTAGAACATGCCCTACATACACGGCATGCCACTTCCTCGCCATCGTTGATCTATATACCTGTCAGAGATGCACACACACACACACACACACACACTCAGACAAATATATATATATATATCATGAAGCGAATTCAACAAAACAATTATGAAATAGAAGAAACATATATAGTAAACATAGTTAACAAATTTCATCGTACCGAATTTAATTAACTAGAGCGCGGCACCATACATCTAATAGTTTCGTCATACTGAGACATTCGAAGTTTTGTCATACAGAAAGTAACAAGTAACTAAACAGACACATTGTTTTTAGGAAGTGCACTCTTCCCATCTATCCATATCCGGGAGGATGGACCCAAGCCTAGTGAAAGGCGTCATGTCCTGACGCTGTAGGGCAATGCGGGTTTGGACATCAATTCGCGATATTGGGCCATCGTAGAACATCCCATTCTCTTTGAGGACATCTTTCATGATGATGGATGCAATTTCCTGCTGGATCCGGTAGAAACCATTTCGAAGTCGATTATCCGGCATGGCTCCAAGTGCTTCGGCCCATCTCTGGATATGGGTATTGAATGAAGATTTCATGCAAAGTGATTGCACATCCCTTCTGTATTCCATCATTAGATGGATGACGTAGAATCCATCATTCTCACTTCTTGATGGTTGCTGAATGCAACATAATTCAGTCTTGTGGTCGAAACAGAGCCCGACCTTATTTGTTGTTTTGCATTGGATGTAGCCACCCCGCATGCTGAAGCCCAGCATAGCTCTGTCCAGAACATACTTTATGTGTGTGTAATCTTTCTTATGTATGTTTTTCGACGGGTCCAAATATAGAGCGCAGGAGTAACATGGGTAAAGAACGATGAGAATGGCACGTCACCCCCCGCTGCGCGAAATACACGATCAAGTTAGCCTCCATGCATGCAAAGTAATTATTGAAATGCATGAAAGGATGTATGTGTTATAGTGCTATCCGCGGATGACTTACCCGGGATGATAAGGTAGGAGAATCATTTGTTTGTCCTTATTGCTGACCAAGAATTCTTCGATGTACTGACTCGCATATTGACGGTTGGCGTCGTTGATTGACAAGAAGCCCTCATGCATGTAGTATGGGTCCGCGACCGCAAGACCGGTGACTTGCTCTCTCCTGACGATGTAGTTCATGTGCAGCGCATACATGCGAACGAACATAAAATCGAGTGTCCTCATTTGAAACATCTGGAAGATGTAATCAAACCTCGGGAAGAAGAGGTCCGCGGGGAATGTGTGGACATACATCTTGCAACTGCTTGGCACATGAACCATATAAAGTGGGTATCCTGGATCATCCGAGGCGAGGAGGCTTCTCTCTGTCGAAAGCACATGGTCATGGAGTCTCCTGAGATCCCATGTTATGCTAGCTAGTGCATTCGCCGGTACCATTGGCTCTCCCACGACATGGATTAATGGCGCATGTTTCATCGGTACACTGTCAACCTTGGTCAAAGGCAGCTGGTTGCTAGAACCAACATTGCCAGCTTTATTGGATTTTCTCGCCGTTGGTCTCTTCCTCTGCTTCTTCTTGGTGGGTTGAGGTGCTGGTGGGTCTGTCAAACCCTCCCTGAGCACCACCCCTAGTGTTGTCGGGCTCAACATTGGATGACTCTGGCTAATTAGTTGAGCTTGGGTGGAACCGGCATCTGGAGGCGTGTCCTGCGAGGATTGCAAGAACAAAGACTTCTTGCACTTCCAAGGATGTTTCGGCTCTAGTACATGCTTCTCATATTCATATGGTTGACTCATTGTTACTTCGTTGTCATAGCTGGTAGTGAAATACTGGTTAGGGTCATCATTGGTCTCCTCCATGTCATGATCCATATCCTCTTCCATGGGGCAGATGGCATAATCTGCCGGAACGGTTGGCCCTAGAGGGAGTCCTGGACTAGGGGGTCCTCAGACAGCCGGACTATATACTTTGGCCGGACTATTGGATTATGAAGATACAAGATAGAAGACTTCTTCCCGTGTCCGGATGGGACTCTTCTTTGCGTGGAAGGCAAGCTTGGTGATTCAGATATGTAGATTCCTTTCTCTGTAACCGACTTCGTGTAACCCTAGCCCCCTCCGGTGTCTATATAAACTGGAGGGTTTAGTCCTTAGGACAACAATCATAACCTCATAGGCTAGACTCTAGGGTTTAGCCATTACGATCTCGTGGTAGATCAAGTCTTGTAATACTCATATTCATCAAGATCAATCAAGCAGGAAGTAGGGTATTACCTCCATAGAGAGGTCCCGAACCTGGGTAAACATTGTGTCCCCCACCTCCTGTTACCATTAGCCTTAGACGCACAGTTCGGGACCCCCTACTCGAGATCCGCCGGTTTTGACACTGACATTGGTGCTTTCATTGAGAGTTCCGCTGTGACGTCGAAGATAGGATTGATGGCTTGCCTTGTTATCAAGGACAACATCACCTCCGGGGGAGCCCTGGCCTCAGGCCAAACCCTCCGGCTAGGCGGCTTTATCATGGCTGCCCGTTCGGCCGTTGGGCCAACGATGACCTCTCAAGTCATCGAAAATCGCCTCCGCATCAGCTCAGAATACTCCGAATAGATGGATCCGACGAAATTGTCATATTTAAACAAACTCATGGATCGCATGGCCGCCTTGGGAGTCGCTACGGACTATGATCGGATTGGGCTTAAACCCATCAGAGAGAAATTGAATCTCCACCAATCACCCATCAGATAGCGGTAGTGGAGGAGTAACACGACGAATCTCCCCCTATGTTGAGGACAAACTATGTTCGGATCGCCGAGCTCGCAGAGCCGGATACTCGCCCGTGAGAAGAGATGCCCCGTATTCCGAACTTAGAATCGGACCGTGGGCCTGAAAAGTTGGTTGATATCCTGGAGTCCAAACTATTAAGCTTGGAAGTTTTTCAAGGTCCGGATCCCAGATTTGGTCAGGGTTCGGACTTAAATCCACCCACCCAACCAGTTATAAGCGATCCTACCTACATCAGACAGTAGTCCTAGGAAACGGTCCATCACTTTTGGGCCAGATTCCTCCTTTTCAAGGACAAGATCAAAGACTGCCGCGATGAAGACGCAATCTCATTATTCTGTAAAAATTGCACGGATGAGGGAATCCTCAATGCAATCAATCGCCATCATGTATCACACTTTGCTGACTTGGCAACCATAGTACAGAAGTACTGCGTGGTGGAAAGCGCCTGGAAAACTCAGGCAGCCTCTTGCGAGCCACATGTTTCCACTAAACCCCTCGTCCAGACAAAAAGGATGCACCCTCGACGGTCGCTCGATCCAATACCAAAAAAATCAAAGCCCATTATGGGGCACGGAACCATTCTGGAGGGATGGCTCGATAGGCCATGCAAGATACACACAACACTGGATACCGTACCAACCCACAACCTTAGAGCATGCTGGATACTCTGGCAGGTGGCCACGAGCGGCGAGGACCTCCTCACCAAAAATACCGCAGAGCAACATCCCACAGAAGACAAAAACCCTACAGTATTGATAGTCTTCGAGACTTTCGCCTCGAACAGTAGGCGCAAAAGGGCACTCCGCGGCCTCGCCGAAGTCTGCCAAGTTGCAGCAATAAACCCGTGGAATGACATGGCCATAACTTTCAATGCCAGTGATGAACCAAAATTCAGAACAGTCTGGGCACCTGCCGCATTGGTCCTCAGTCCAATTGTGGACAGCTTTCAGCTTACCAAAGTGCTCATGGACGGCGGCAGCAGACTATACCTCATTTACGAGGAAACTCTCAACAAAATGGAAATAGACAAGAGCCGCATTGAGCAAAGTAATACGACCATCCGAGGAATTATTCCTAGTTGGGAGGCGCGACGTGCGGGAAAAATCACACTCGATGTGGTATTCGGCACGCCAGAGAGTTATCGGTCCGAAGAGATAACCTTTCAAGTGGCCCCTTTCAACAGTGGATATCACGCCCTGTTAGGGCGAGATGCATTTGCAAGCATCCAAGCTATACCACATTATGGTTACATGAAGCTCAAGATGCCCGGGCCCAATGGAATCATCACTCTTGCCAGTGATCCGGACATAGCACTCCGTGCCAAAACAAAACCGCTGCCTTGGCCCTCGAGGCATTGTCCGAAGCCCTCGCAGCCGAAGAATTAATTGCATTGTGCTCCATGGTGGATAGGGTCGACGTGATACTTGATAAGCGATGCAAATCCACCTCCTTTAAACCAGCAGATGAAATAGTCAAATTCCAGGTCCATCCAACGGACTCGACGAAGATAGCATCCATCGGGGCATAGCTGGACCCCACGGTCGACGCCGCACTGCGGGCGTTCCTATGCGAAAACTGGGACATATTTGCCTGGCACCCTTCTGATATGCCAGGAATCCCACGCAGGCTGCCCGAGCATAGCCTAAACATATTGAAAGGATACAAGCCGATCAAGAAAACATTACGGTGCTTTTTAGACCCAAACGACATGCCATGGGAAGGGAGCTAGCCAAGTTACTCGAGGCTGGATCATCAGAGAGATAAAACACCCGGACTGGCTAGCAAACCTGGTGCTGGTACCAAAGAAGGATAAATCCTCGCGCCTATGCATCGATTTCAAAGACCTCAACAAGGCTTGCCCCAAGGATCCTTTCCCCTCCCCCGCATTGATCAGATCATCGATGCTACCACAGGACACGAGTCACCGTGTTTCCTCGACGCATACTTCGGATACCATCAAATCAAGATGAAGGAGTCCAATCAAGCCGCAACGGCATTTATCACCCCATACGGGCCTTTCTACTTCAACACCATGCCTTTCGGGCTTAAAAACGCCGGTGCCACCTATCAACGCATGATTCAAACATGCCTGGAGCAACAAATCGGCAAGACAGTTGAAGCATACGTGGATGACATAGTCATTAAAACTAGACACGTTGAGTCATTAATAGACGATCTGCGTATTACATTCAACAACCTCCGAACATACGACATCAAGCTCAATCCAAAAAAATGTGTCTCGGCGTCCCCGCCGGAAAGCTTCTGGGCTTTATCGTTTCCAATAGAGGAATTGAGGCAAACCCAGCTAAAATCCAAGCTTTGTCACAGTTGGCTACGCCAACAAACCTCAAACAAGTCCAAAAACTATCCGGATGTGTGGTAGCTTTGAGCCCCTTTATCTCCAGACTAGGATAAAGGCATTGCCACTCTATCGCCTTCTCCGACGCACCGATCACTTTGAGTGGACGGATGCGGCCATGGGCGGATTGGAAGAAATAAAAGCTCTTCTAGCAAGCAACCCAGTCCTAGCTGCGCCAAACGTCGGTGAACCCATATTATTACACATATCGTCCACACACCAAGTTGTGAGTGCGGTACTCGTCGTCGAACGAGAGGAGGACAGACACAAATTCCCGCTTCAGAAGCCGGTATACTACATATCCACTGTCCTGACACCATGCAAATCCCGGTACCCTCATTACCAAAAAATAGCATACGCGGTCTTCATGGCATCCCGGAAGCTACGCCACTACTTTCAAGAGTGCTCAATAATGGTATCCTCCGAAGTACCTCTCAACGACATAATAAACAACCGCGACGCTACGGGCCAGATTGTCAAGTGGGCCATTGAGCTCCTCCCTTTTGACATATCATACAAACCGCGCCGGGCCATCAAATCTCAAGTATTGGCCGACTTCGTCGCCGAATGGACAAAGGCTGAACTCCATAAAGAGTACGACACATATTCCAACTGGATCATGCACTTCGACGGCTCCAAAATGCTGGCAGGCCTAGGGGCAGGTGTTGTCCTAACATCCCCCATGGGAGACACTGTTCAGTACGTCCTACAAATATTATTCACGGACTCCAACAATGCAGCCGAATACGAAGCCTTATTGCATGGTCTTCGGATGGCTGTCTCCATGGGCATACAATGCCTGGAAGTGTGCGGGGATTCAAACATTGCAATATCTCAAATAAACAGAGATTTTGATGCCAAAGATCTGAAGATGGCGGCTTACCGTAATGCCGTTCTCAAAATGTCGGCTCGGTTTGAGGGGCTCGAGTTTCACCATGTGGCTCAAGAAAGCAATCAAGCGGCGGATGTCCTTGCTCACATCGGCGCCAAGCGCGACCCCGTCCCACCTAATATCTTTTTGGAAAGGCTCTTCAAGCCATCCATGGTGTGGCAAGGGGAGAGCACCAAGACCAATCCGGATCCGAATACAACCCCAGATTCCGAACACACCGACATCATCGGGGGCTCAGCTACCGAAATTACACCATCGGCCCATCTCATCATGGCTGTCATCGCCCCATGGACCGAACCCTTCCTGGCCTACCTTAATAGGCGAGAACTTCCTAAGGACCAGAATGAGGCACGCTGCATCGTGCGGCTCTCTAAAGCCTACAAGGTTCACAAGGGAGAACTTTAAAAGAAAAGCGCTACCGGAGTACTTCAAAGATGTATCTCTGAGGAAGAAGGGCGGCAGCTCTTGGCTGAAACTCACGCCGGCCTCGGTGGTCACCACGCCGCGGCTCGGGCCCTTGTAAGCAAGGCCTTCCGTACAGGTTTCTATTGGTCGACGGCCCGAGCGGACGCACAAGACCTTGTCCAACATTGCATCGGATGCCAGCTTTTCGCAAACCAAAGCCATATGCCACCCACCGCTTTACAAACAATCCCCATAACCTGGCCTTTTGCGGTCTGGGGACTTGATATGGTCGGACCCCTTAAAGGAGGAAGCCATAAGAAAAAATATATGTTGGTAATAGTGGATCAATTCACTAAGTTGATAGAGGCCAAACCAGTTAAAACGGCCGAAGCCGGGCCAGTGATAGACTTTATATCCGGTGTTGTGCACCGTTATGGTGTTCCACACAGCATCATCACCGACAACAACTCTAATTGCACAGCCGATGAGGTGAAGGCCCTGTGTGCCAATCTGGGCATCAAGCTTGACTACGCCTCTGTCTATCACCCACAAACCAACGGTCAGGTCGAATGCACCAATGGTCTTATTATGAGCGGCATTAAACCCAGGCTAGTGCGGTCTTTGAAGGAATCAGACAAGCACTGGGTCGAGGAGCTCGACTTTGTACTCTGGGGGTGCGGAGCACGCCCAATCGTGCAACCGGATATACACCTTTCTTCATGGTGTACAGCGCAAAGGCCGTGTTGCCCTGCGACATTGTTCATGACTCACCTCAAGTGCGCATGTACGAAGAGAGAGAAGTCGAGCTTGATTGGCAGGATGGCTGAGATGCCCTGGAGGAGGAGCTCGATGTCGCAAAAGCCCGTTCTGCATTCTACCAACAACAGGCCTATAGATATCAAAGCAGAGAAGTACGTGCCAAGACTTATAATGTTGGCGAACTCGTTCTACGCTTGCCGGAAAAGAAAAAGGACAAACTCAAGCCCAAGTGGGAGGGTCCCTTCATCATTGACGATGTTCTCACCGAAGGAGCGTACCGCCTGCGTGATGCATCAGACAACCTCCTGGAGCCGAACCCATGGAACGCGGCAGACTCCGAAGATTCTACGCCTAGCACCGGACTCTTCGTTCGTCCCCTTTTCTCCCCTTTCTGTTTCCATTATTTATTTTCTCTATCTTCTCACCTTCCTTTTTTTAGAGATGTAAAGCTTTTGTACGGCTAAACCGTACACCTATGATGCATACAATTCTTAATATGTATGTCAATTATACCTGGGGGCTTCTCGTACAGAAGCTTATTATTATTTTTCAAGCATCAAGCTCACCACATATGTGTCTTTTCCACGTATGTACCTTTTCTTCGCCATTATATGTATCGATATGACTTAAGTTTTGGCCAAGCTGGGTTGCCTGGCTCCTGTGCTTATGCCCTACGTTCCCGTTAGTTCGGGGTATAAAGGGAGCACCTCTACGATTGTTACTGCCGGGTCATCCGGATGTGTACCTCAGACCGGGTGAAGCCGAAAGCTAGCGTTCTTACCGGAATATTTAGTCGGCGGACTAAAGATGTTTTTATTTGTCACATTGTGAACACCCATATGTTATGTATGCTATGGTTTTCTCAATCATAGTCCAGACGTGCACGTTAAACGCCTGTCGACCCTGGGAAAGGAACCCTTAACGGAACTATTCTCTCTAGAAGATGTTTCTTACTATCAAAATGTAATATAACATAACTAGCCGGATACTTGTCTGTTCAAGCAACTATGACCCCTACGCCTGGTTTCCACGCATACCCCGGTTTATATTACTAAGCGGGTATTCGGAAGCACTCTGCACCTTCGGTTCCAGAGGTTGAAGCGAAAAGGTCTGCCATGACAAGCGTTTTTTACCATTCAGCTAGAGACATAATTTGTCAAATGAAGTACATAGTCACTTAGACTCAAACACTTCTTCCTCTATGCCATCCAACAAGCCATCTAGCCTACAATCCTGTTGGGAATACTTGGCAGCTACTTGTACTTGGTAATATACCAAGCTAATGGGAATTTCTTCTCCATTTGACCCTATAGGTCCGACCCGGGCCATGTGATTCAAGTCAAGCTTGGTATATCGAGTTTTCACCATCGCCCAGGCTTCTCGCGCACCTTCCCGGCAGGCTGATATCTTCCATAATCGGAAGCGCCACCGTGATCCCTTGTATAGATGTACAAGCCCCTCCATACTTCCTGGAGGAGAGTCGGATGGCCATAAGGCCTTGGCCATACTTTGCATCGCCTGCCGAGCTCGCTCGTGCATTTGCGTAGTAGATCGCTCAACGATCCGGACACCTCCTCTTCGGGAAGGCCCATCAATATACCTACAGACATAATTATTGTCAATTTCTTTCCTTGCCAACTATTTAAAGGTAAGTCCGAACACATACTGAATATGCCGCCCCGCAGCTTCTTATTCTCCTTCACAGAGTCAGCTAGCTGGGCCCGCACATCTTTTAGCTCTTCACCGAGCTTGGTGTTGGCATCTTGCAATTTGTTCTTCTCCACCCTGACTTTTGTCAGTATACATTCGCTCGCAGCCAGTTGCCTTTGAGCTCTTGGATTTCCCGCTCGTGCGACTTCCGATGCCTCTGTCACAAGATTTGCACCTTTATTAATACTCATGATATATGATCATGTTTTCTCAATAGAGGGGAACATTACCAGATGCTGCCTTCTTGGATTTCTCCAGTTCGGTGGTAGCAGCAGTTAGCTGGGCTTGACACTCCTTCATCTCTTGAGGCAACATGTCTTTCTTATCTTTGAGCACCTGGTTATACATCGATCCTTAAATCAGTTTCTTAAACTGCTTCAAGTTTCGGGGGCTACTGGGATATAATTATCAGAATTGTGCAAGTATGAACTTACCCACACATCCTTCAAATACTGATCTATGGCTCTGGAAAGCCCATCTCGAGCAACTCGGATGTATGCATCACCCGAGTTGAAGGCATTGAAGGCCTCTTTTGAAAAACCAGGGTCGCGAAGAGCGGCCCACCGACGCCGATGATTCATGGTGCTTTCCACTTCGGAGTTTGTGGCTGATACTTTATCTAAATCCTCTGCAGAAGGACAATCTGGTGTCACTCCCGCGTTAGCCTCAGTCCTTGTGACAGGGTCCGGAATCCGGCTAGTAGAGGCATGACCGGCAGGATGCCCGGACACAGTCCGGAGAATGTTTTTCCCTTATAAGACACAGAGGATAGTGTCATACTTTAAGATGACGACCATGGGGCATATTTAAAGCCATACCTCTTCAATGAAGGCTCCGCCATATCACTATTTGCCTTCCTCTTCGAAGGTCTGCCCTTCGTAGGCGCCGCCTTCTTGTGCTTCACCTCAGGTGCTGCATGGCGCGTCGACCGCCTCCCCTTTAGAGCATAATATAGTGCGGTGGGTAAGGTGGAAGGGGGAAATTCTCCCAAAGGACAAGTCTCCTAATTACTTACATGCAACGCAGGGAGGCACTAGGATAGTCAGCAATGATGGCTACTTCGGTGTCGTCACAGCTCGCTTGGTAAAAGACCCCTTCCCCGAGCTCCACGAATATATCTGGATCCTCTTCAAATCCGGGATCAAGGGCCTGGTTGTGGTCCTCTGGCTGTGGTGCGGGGCTGTGGATCTCCCTGGTGACTTTCCACTAGTCCTGTTATAAATGATGGATTAATATTTATGATAAAGGATTCAGGGAGTTGATGGAGTAGAGCAGTGGGATAGAAACTCACCCAGCTGGGAGGGTTGTACATGGAAAATCCATCCCTGGGCTTAATATGGGTGAAGTACTCCTCCTCCCTCTTGTATAAACCGGATAGTATTTTCGCCAAAGCAGCGAAAGTGTCCGGACCCTTCCGACCATAGCGGGTGGCATCATCTTCTCCATTGAAGTGACACATAGGGCGCCCTTGGTATTGGAGTGGCTGAACCCCTCGCATTATGGATATCGCTATAACCTCGACTATTGACAATCCGGATTAAGCGAGTGTCTTTATCTTGCTCATCAGTTGGTGGACTTCCATACTATCCTCCTCCTTAGGGCTCCGAGGATGCTAGTTGAGGCGCTTCTTCAATGGAGTACTTGAATATTCGGGAAGACCCCTCCGGATTGGGTCAGGAAGGGAAACATCTTCAACATAAAACCATTCTGAAGGCCATTCTTCGGATGCCTTCTTTGGCGCGCCGGATAGGTATCCGGTTCCGGCGAAGTGCCATATCTCGGCTCCGCCCACTTGGAATATCGATCCCTCCTGATTATGAGGGACGAGGCAAAACAGCTTCTTCCATAACTCAAAATGGGCCTCACAACCTAGAAATAGCTCGCAAAGACCAACATAACCCGCAATATGCAGAATGGAGGTAGGTTGAAGTTGTGCAGTTGGAGGCCATAGTACTCCAGAAGCCCTCGGAGGAATGGATGGATTGGAAATCCAACGCCTCTCAACAAATAGGGAACAAAACATACTCGTCCCCCTGGACGGGTTGGGGAACTTCTCTGCCTGCTCCCCACCGTCGAAGGAAGCCAATCTGGTTCGTACGGGGACTAGATCTGCAGGAGGAAGGAATTCCTGGGTCTGCAGCTTCACCAGTTGGCTGTGGGATACGGAACACTTTTCCCAATCACCCTCTTTGGGCCCGTGAGGGCGCGAGGAGGAGCTGGGAGCGCTAGCCATGTTGGGGTGGTTTCTGCGGGCAAGCTCCGAGTATTCCTCATTTGGGGGAGATGGTGTGGATTAGATTTGAAGATCCCGGTCTCTTTAAATAGACAATTTTCTCATGGTCGGGGTGGTAAGTGCAAAAATGCCCCGACCTCTCACATTCGCTCGACACGTGGAAACTGAAATTGTGAAGGTGCAGAAGCCGAGGAGCGCGACTTTAAATGGAAAGCCGGATACTGCTCTTTAAGTCAGGTACTTTGAAGTATTCGGAGAAGGCACCCTCCTGGAAATGCCGAAGACAATCTGTGCGCCGGACTCATCGTCATTGAAGCCTGGTTCGGGGGCTACAGAGGGAGTTCTGGACTAGGGGATCCTCGGACAACCGGACTATATACTTTGGCCGGACTGTTGGATAATGAAGATACAAGATAGAAGACTTCTTCCTGTGTCCGGATGGGACTCTCCTTTGCGTGGAAGGCAAGCTTGGCGATTCAGATATGTAAATTCGTTTCTCTGTAACCGACTTTGTGTAACCCTAGCCCCCTTCGGTGTCTATATAAACCGGAGGGTTTAGTCCTAGGACAACAATCATAACCTCATAGGCTAGACTTCTAGGGTTTAGCCATTACGATCTCGTGGTAGATCAACTCTTGTAATACTCATATTCATCAAGAACAATCAAGCAAGAAGTAGGGTATTACCTCCATAGAGAGGGCACGAACCTGGGTAAACATTGTGTCCCCCGCCTCCTATTACCATTAGCCTTAGACGCACAGTCCGGGACCCCCTACCCAAGATCCGCCAGTTTTGACACCGACAGCCCTCCTTCCTCGTGTCTCTCATTCTCAGCAAGAAGCAGAGACGATGGTTGTACTTGTGTAGGTGAGGTTGTGGTCATACCTTCCTGTGGTCCCATTGGTGTGCTCCCGGTCACAGGATCGGCCAATTGTTGCATTGGTCAAGCTGCATGGGGGTCTCACCATCCTCTCCATCGGTTTGTATCGGACATGGGAAACCCTCGTAGCCCGCTTTCACACTCGCCACGGAGACCTTTAAGGCGTTATCAGGCATCTGCCGGTGGTGGAACAATCGATCATGGGCTTCACTATAGTACCCTTCCCCACATCCACCAACCCGCCCTTCATGTGGTAAAGGAGGGTGCACGGAGTGGAGTTGGCCTACAAAGGCATATACGTGCGGCGTCAGAGATCCAAAAAGAATGGCAACTAAAGATTAATTAATTAGTTGAGTTGATGAGGGTGCGATGCGTATTTACCGTGAGGGCATCTAGCTTAGCCAACATCTACGGCGCGATATTCAAGCGAGAGATGGAGTTGGGGCTGCTGTGAGAGCTGGGTGCACGAGCAGGTGCTGGAGTAGGTGCGGGTGCGGTTGCCATACTAGGTACGGGTATGGGTGCGGTACCTGTGTTCATTGAGTTGCTCCCGGTGAAGCTAGGCATGGGAAAATCAGTTGGTGCCGCGTTTGGATTTTGTTGCACCCAGGTGACCACAGTTGGAATCAAGCTTGTAAACGGAGCTACCATATCATGTCTACAGGCAGCTACCGCTTCCTGGATTGCCTCAGCTTTGGTCTCAGCTTTAGTTTTCTCCATCGCCCGCGCCACCTTCTCGTTGATAGTAACTTGACTAAACTTCTTTCTCTGTCTTTTAGCCTCGGGGTCCTTGTTATAATAGTACTTCCACGTAGCGCCGTCCCCGGCGGCGTGCACATGTCCATATTGCGGCCACTGGCCCGATGGTTGTCCCATCATTATGTTAATGGCCCGGTTGAAAGGAGTGTCCCACTTGTACTTCGCCGACGACTGAGTTGACTGAGTCGACGAGTCGCTTTCGACAGCAAGCTTGTGTTGCTCTCTCTGTAAAATGGACCGTGAATCATTTAGAAATGCGACTAGAATGTAGTAGACTTCATTGATCAGAAGCTAATATGCAAGGTGGTAAAAGGATAATTGCCAGTAATCTCATGAATTTCCTTGTCGGCCCGTTGGTGAAAAAAATATTTTTTTGGGGTCCCACGAAAATCGGGCCCTGATGAAGTCGTGCTCCTGATGGTCGGTGAACTCAGCTAATGGGTCTGGGATCCCCTGACGTTCACGTTCTGCGTCCTCCTTAGCCCACACGAGCATCTTTCCCGTGTAACCACGACTTCCAAGGCGGTGGTTCCCCATGTTCTTTTCCTGCAGCTGCTTGTCTCTCTCCGACCTGGCCTTGGCAGCTTCTTCATTGCAAGTCTCCTTGAACTTTTCAAAGTCCTCTATCGTAATTTTTGGATTGTCTACAACAATATTGGCGTAGGTTTCATGGTCTACTTCAATCGCCTTTTTCACCCTTGTTTTCCAAGCACTCAATGCGTTGCTGAGGGCTTTGTTGTTGATTTTTTTCATGGCATCATCATCCCATGGGTTGACATCGTCATTCTAACCGGGGAACAGGAATGTTGCGTGCAACCTAGTTAGGAGCAGCTTCTTCAAATGTTCATTCTTTCGTATTTTTCTGGTGTTGATGTTAGCAGTATCTTGTAGTATGCATGCTAGTTGGTTCCCGTAACAAGCTGCCACTTCCCGCGGCTCTATTGTCTCGAACTTGCCAGGGTGCACCGCCGTGACCACGAGTCTTCCGGTGTCGAGCTCATATGGGTGCCATGTCCTCTTTTCCTTCTTTCCCTCACTGGCTTGGGAGGTCCCACCTTCCGTGCTTTTGTTAGCAACATCATCAGCGCCAGTCTCAGTGCCGGTGTCGTTGGCGGCATTAGTGTCGGCGCCAGCGCCACCACCGTCGTCCTCTGTCATGACAAGGGGGTCCTTACACCCAGCTTGCTCTCTCTCGTGATCCGCCAGAAAGTCAAGGTAGGCGTGTGCTCGACCTAATTGGGACTGAGAAGCTCCGGCCTCATCGGTGTTGGTCATGTTTCCTAGGGTTCAATGTCGTACACTACAAAAAAAGTACACTTCCGTGATGATCCGTGTTTGTCACAGTAGGTCACATTTTTTGTCATGCATGTACATCCATGACGATTTTATGACAGAATCAAGATAGTCATACGTATGCTGTCGTAGAAGTGTTCCGTGACATTACCAAAATTATCATCACGGAAGTGTCCACTTCCATGACGATAAATCGCGCGTCACAGAAGTGATTTCGTCAAGGGTGACCAACACGTGGCATCCACCGTAATGGAACGCTGTTAAGCTATCAGGTCCGGTATTGGATCCGATAACCCGTTAACAGCCCGGACCAATGGAGATTTTCCATGTGTAAAATCATCATTGGCTGGAGGAGACGCGTGTCAGCTCCGCGTTGGCACAGGTGTCACTCATCCAATGGGCGAGACGCGCTTATGATATATTCACACGTGGACCGGCCCATAAAGTTTAAATGGGCCAGCCCAACTAAAGGCCCACAAGATTTTGGGGACCATAATGGGCCGGCCCAGCTAAAGGCCCATGAGATTTTGCGGACCATAATGGGCCAGCCCAGCTAAAGGCCCACGAGATTTTGCGGGCCATAATGGGCTGGCCCAGGTAAAGGCCCACAAGATTTTGCGGGCCATAATGGGCCGGCCAAGGTAAAGGCCCACAAGATTCTTATGGATCATAATGGGCAGGCCCAGCTAAAGGCCCACAAGATTTCGCTGACATTAATGGGTAGGCCCAGCTGTAGGCCCACAAGATTTTGAGGACCCTAGTAGCCCGGCCCATTAACTGGCTGCCATGTTTTGGGCCAAATGCCATCCCATATTTGATCCGGTCCATTAATGGCCTGTCACGTTCTGGGCCTAATAATGGCCCATATGAGATCCAGCCCGTTAAAAGCCTACCACGTTCTGGGCCAAATTACGGCCCAGATCAGGTCCGGCCCTTTAAGAGGCTTTGGGCTAAATTATGGCCCATATCAGATTCGGCCCATCAACTGGACGCTATGCTTTTGGGCCCACTTGCTAGCGGCCCATTTAGTAATTCGGCCCGCTATTAGTTTTGGCCTGTTAAGGGCTCGTTTAACATTTCGGCCCTATATTAATTTCGGCCCGTTAAAAGCCCGTCATATAGTTGGGCCTAACTACGGCCCGGTTTGCATCCGGCCTGCTCGCAGCCGATATCTGATTCGGCCAAACAAGGACCGAGACAATTTTGGCCTATTAAAAGCCCATGATTTGATTTGCACAATCATGGGTCGGTCCATTTCCTCTTTGCCGCCCGTGAGCTGTTCGCACGCTTTGTGCCCAACCTACTTCTCACCTCCTAAAGCCCATTGAGTTTTCTTGCGAAAAGAGGGTCGGGGGTTACTCAGCCTATTAAAGGCCCGAATCTACTAGTGGGCCAGTTTACTTTTGGCCTTTTAACGGACCAAGATGATGGGGCCCATGATGCGGATCATACATCGTGATTGTATGACGGCCCGATTATGTACTGTAATTTTACGGTTTGGCCGGTTTACTGCGAAGACGGGATATATATACAGTAAAATAACTGCAGCATCGAGAATAAGAAAAAACCTAGATTATACAATAAAGAAATTACGACATATTGCATCCGCTGGGCATCAAAGTTCGCCACTATGATAATAAAGCACAAGCAGATAGCAGATTACATACACTAGGCATCAAAGATCGCCACCAGTGCAAATAAACACGCCGACAAAATAATATACAAAACCGACAGCGCTTCAATAGAGTTCAAGAAAGGTTATCCCTGCTAGGGAGCTACAGCGCAAGCAGCTGAGCAAGCTGATGAGACTGTGCTTATTCAACACTTATATCTTCCTCACTCTGAAAGATAAACAAGCAGACAGATGACACGTTTTGCACATAAAAGTATCAGTGCTGACAATTCATCACATTTCTTCTTGATTTAATAAAGTGACACAATTTAAAATTGCATTAACACAATATGGTATTGTTCAGGTCAAGACATGGCAGGAAATGACATTGTGAAGTAGTTGGCAGCTTCACGACACCACTGGATTACAGATCAAGAACTCATAAGTATCAATGGTTAGTGTGTTGTCAATTTATCCCATTTCAGATTGGCAAATAAAGAGACGGTTTAAATAAGAGTATAATGATATGACATTGTTCATAGTTAAGACATTGCAGAATATGACATTGTGCTGTAGTGGGTAGGTTCACCACACCACTGGATTACGGATGGAGAACAGAAGCATACATGCAGTGCAAAAGAAGATCGCTTGCTCTGTATAGTTTAATTTACATGGTATGAAGAAGGAACTTGGTTGTACAACTGAAAACTTAAATTGAGAAGGGCAAACTTTTGTTTATGAACTACATAATAAACTTTAAACATGCAATTTGATGCAAACACCAAAAATAAACAGCTGTTGCAGTCATGCCTAACCAAATATACAGAACAAAGTTTGAAGGCTTGAGAAGGACAAACTTACATTATTGGTGAAGACATGCTCTATAAAACCCTTGTCCATGCCGATGGGGGGGGGGCAATTTAAGAAGTTTACCACAGAATCTTCTTCATAAGCATTGCCTCTATTCTACATTTTGTTAAGAGTAAATATAGATGTGATAATATACGAAAAAATGGAGAATATTTAAGATAAGATGAAGAGTGATGCTACATAACCAAGTAGCTATAAATATAAGTGCAGCGATACAGGCAAAAGGTACAGCCAAGAGCAATGCATAGCTAAACTTCTTCAGTACCAACCTTATGGTAAGAGTAAATATAGATCTGATGTGTAGAAAATGGAGGGCAAAGGAAAATAAGTTGCAAAGTGATGGTACATGAACAACTAACTGTCAATATAAGTACACTGATAAAGGACAACATGTCCTTACAAGAACAATGCAGAGCTAAAAAAATTCATTGGCATTGGATACATTCTACACTAATGTAACCATTCACACAGATCAGATAATTTGGAGCGAACAATTGATAAGCAAGCTACCATGCATACTGCTGTCACATAATGAACCAGGTATGTATGCAAGTACAGTGATACATGACAACATGTACTAACAAGAGCAAAGCAGCGGGTAGCATATTTGCGATACCCTATCATTCTTTTCAAACCAGAATTCTTCTTCGAGCAGATTTCTTGCAAAAAAAGTTCCGTAAGGCACATGCGGAAAAGTACAAGTTCAAATTGTCATGTGATTTCATAGACAGTACCTCACCCTGGGAAAGAGACCAGTGCATAACAAGGTTTTTCCATTCAATGTCTTCTAAATTTAGCACAGGAGTCTTCACCGGAAATTCGTTTATAGACTTGCCATCAAAGCGTGATTTCCTCAGGTAACACCGATACTACTGCAATGCTTCCTTGAAAAGCACAAGCAAGCTTTGCTCGTCATGACTATCCAGATTGACCCTCGGCTAGTTACAACAATGTCATGTAAATCATTGTTGTGTTCAATCAGCAGAAAACAGGAAAATAATAACCATGAATAATAGCACTTACACTTAAGTTGGATAGGATGATGTGAAAATGGTGTTTGTCTTCACTATAATCTTCCCATGATGGGAATATATGCACGTAGTCCCTAACAATATAGAAAGCATTGTCTTTTAAACTGGGAATAAATGGAATGGGGTTCCAATCTGCAGGAATTGGCCGTCTCTGCAGTTGCGATAGGTCTTCGGTCGATGGACTTGCTGTAATTTTTGTTGGAGTGGGATTTTTCTATGGTACGGCTGGTGCTATGGCAAATGAAATCGATATACCTTTTGCTGGAGTGCAGGTCCTGTGTGGTGGGGCTAGTGGTGTGGCCAGTGAAGTATGGGTACAGTCTGCTGGAGTCGGTCCTACATTTTGTGTCACTGGTTGTACAACCAATATAAGTGGGGTGCTGTCTGATTTCTCTGGCACCACCACATTTTTCAAGGACTTTGCTAGTGCTCCTTCAGGTTCGGCAATCACCCTCTTCCTTTTTGATGTCTGATGCACAAGAACAACATTTGAGTGAAAAAACATGGTATGATGATAGATGGAATATGTATTGATAATGGATGGGCATGGCATCTCGACATATATGATGAGTAAACTAAGCAGATGGCGGTGCAACAAAGTAGAAGAAATGCAAGACAACATATGCAAGATACGTGCAATCAATAAAACCTTGCCAAATTAGAACAGACACCTTGATGGGTGAACAGGACAAGCCATCTGCCTTTGACTCCTCAAGGTTAGAATAGTCATTAGGATCATATTCCGAACAAGAATCCACAGGTGGGGAGCGTATGAGTTTCATTGCATCCAGAATGGCACTCAATGCCTTGGTGCCAATTTTGTAAGTCATTGTAGTGTTTAGCTTCAAGAGTGGACTACTGCTAGTGCGACACAAAGCAGCTACACAGATCATAGTGTAGATATAACGGGGAAAATTGTAAGCATCACAGTAAAATCGGCAAAGTGGAACTTGCTGGAATATATGTGCTAGTACTGCCGGTATGGCTAGAAAAGCTTTGGATACCAGTTCTCTTCAACTAAAGGTGCGGTACTGTTAATATCAGTGTAACTCTCAAAGGCGACACAGCTCCCCGCATTTCCTTGCTATTCTTATAGGATTCAAGTGGGCAGGTCACTACAAATCCTATTCCTATGTTTACAAAATCCTATGAATCAAAGAGGCTCAAAGTGTCCATCACAACCGACCGTATAGACCTCTACACTGCAAATGTCCTGCCATCTTCATTACAAGGAACATATCAGACTATTATCATACTCCTCCATTCCAAAATATAAGTCTTGGTAGAGATTTCCACTATGGATCACATACAGATGTATCCAGATACATTTTAGAGTGTAGATTCACTCATTTTGCTCCATATGTAGTCCATGGTGGAATCTATACAAAGACTTGTATTTAGGAATAAAGAGAGTACATGTTAAAGAAGAACGGAAGAGGAACATGGTGAAGAAGAGCAAGCAGATTTTGGATAATAAAATGTTAGTTGCGTAGTGCCCACACATGATGAACCGGAGCCAATTAAGAATGCAACTCCCAGCTGTCTCTCGACCATTTTAGGCGGTTGGATGAAGATCCTATGTCTCCTAACCCTTCTTCTTCCTTGTCTCCAATTCTTCCCATACAAAACACCGCACGGGCCGCCGGCCGGACCACCGGCCCCCACGGCCTGTGTTCCTCCGCCACCCCCACCCCACCCCGCCCCCACCCACGTCGAGTTTTCTTCATTCGATGAGGCCCCACAACCACCCGATCCCCTTTGTTCGCACCGGCGGACTCCGGCGAGCTCAGAAAAATCGACTGACCCAATTTTGAATTTTAGTCTATAGTGATTTAACTAGTGTGGAATATAAAAGGAGGAATATAAAAGGGGAAAACCATAAGCATTAGGAGTATAGTGTTGAGCATGCCATGGTGGATCTGAAGGTGCAAACCGGACAAATGCAACTTCGCAACCAAGACAAGAAATCAGAGTAAAGCAGTGGCGATCTATTTTCTTGCTGCGGTAAATAAGTTGAGCAGATACGAAAGAGTACCGCCTCTGGTGCGGCGCCGTGTATGCATCTACTGAGAATTTGACGGTGCTGCGGTAGCGATGGTTGTCGGCAGTGTGGAAGCAGATCTAGGAGGGTAGACGGTGGCGGTGGGGCGCGATTGACGAGACAGTCATAGGAGCGGCGCCGGCAAGGTGGATGACGGCGGGGATGAAGCGAGAGGACGGGATGCAAGGATCCCGTTCCGAAGCCGTGGATGAGAGAGGTCGATCTCTTGTAATGGACGGCGGTGTCGGGGTATCAGCTCCGGCATGGTAGAGGAGGACGGCCGTGGATGGGGTGGCGGACGGTGGTGGACGGAGGAGGCTGGGGTGGAGAGGGTGTTTTGGCGCCCACGGAGTACGAATGGGGAAAAGGGAGGTAGAGAGGAAGGGGGGAACCATGTATTCAGGGTGCGCTTGTCTCAAATGCGAGGAAATTTACAGGCTCAGCCCCCGTTTCAAATTCCCTACATCACAGCAATATTAGTCGGTTGGGGATAGGACGGTAATCTCGCATACACCGAATATTTGCCGACGAGAGTTTGTTTTTTGTGCCCATTGTGTATGAATATGAATCGGGGGGAGTCAATTTTGGTCGAGGACACACTGTGTTTTGGCGCCCACCGTGTATGAATCCGGGTGAGAGGCGGTTACGTCACGTTTGGGTGAAATTACAAACCTACCCCTATCAAAACCTATAGAAATCCAGCAGATAGGCTTTGCGTGGCAGGGATAGGCAGTAGTAATTTCCATCTCGCAGATTTTGGTTTCGGGCGGTTACTGCGACTTTCCCCGCTTCGTGCAAATTTTGCAGAGTGCATGTTTACCGTGCCAACTCAATTCAAATCTCGTTTGTATTCTATTTTTTTGGGCGGGATCCATTTTCGATTTTGCTATATACATCATTTTTTATATATACTTTCAAAAGCACAACACCATTTATACATAAATATGGTTTACAAATGGCATGATCTCAGATTCATATGGTTGTATCCATCAATTTGGAGTTTCAAATATTTGAAACCACTTTATGTTGAAATCCAATATATGCATTCCTCGCTAACTGTCTCCAATTAATGTGTGTTTCATGCGGGGTTTTTTCTTCTCAAACATGTATAATGTGTGTCACACACGCAACATATAGTGTAATCCCGTTTAGACATTAATTGCATATAAACCATGCATTGTTTGTAATTAAAGAATCTATGGATCACCAATATTGATAAACTATATAACATTACACGTGTGCCCAAATTCAAATGAATATGCATGTTTGATACACAATTTTTTTATGATATTATCGATGTCATGATCTCCATTTTAAATATTTGAATCCACTTCAATCCAGATATTCGTCTCATATAGCTATCACTCATGCTTATATAGGACTATCTCTCTGGACCTATACGCGTTCATCGTCTCTCAGGTATCTCTCGTGCTACCTGTATGTCGACAATGATCTTTTATCTTTGCAACACACTGACGGTACTCTCTCCCTCGACCTTCATCACTCTATCTCTCTCTAAGTATATCTCGCTCCCTGCTATGTGTCTCTAACTATGATTCTCCATGTGGAATCTCTTTCTCTCACACAAACACAAAACTTTGTCTCCCGGGGTCTCATTTCTCTCTACTATTCCCATGTGTGCCACTCGCACACCCCTCATACAGAGATGTCTTTCGCTCCTTAGATATGAGAACCTATGACTCTTCCTCTTAAATATCTCTTTCTCACACACAAACACAAACTCTGTCTCCCAGGGTCTCATATTTCTCCATTGTTCTCTTGTATGTCGCTCACACACACTCTCTCTCCCTAGAGATATCTTGTGTTCCCTCATATGTCTCTCTAGCTATCACTCTCGTTGTGAAATATCTTTCTCTCTCGCAGACACAAAACTTCGTCTCTCGGGATCTCATTTCTCTCTGATATCTGTTTGTATGTGACTTGCATGCACCCTCTCTCTATCTCTCTCACACCCACACACATAACTCAGCCTTCTGATCCACTCGACTCCTATCTCTAACGCATAGTAGCTAGCATATTTTTCTTTCTATTTATCTGTTTCTCCATCAACCTTCTTTCTCGCCCTCACTCTTGCTTCCTATCACGGACACTACATATGTTTCTCTCTACATGCAGTCAAGTGCCCTCTTTTTATCTTTCTCTCTCACACACATATATAACTTCACCATCTGAACCACCCGGCGATCATCTCCAACACTCAAACAAGCGGATGCCCCTCTAGCTAGCATCTCCATCTCTGTATATATCTGTAGTTTCTCCGTCAACATTTCTTTATCGCACGGAGTCTTGCTTCCTATCACCCACACTATATATGTCTCTCCATATATATGCATTTATAGGTTGATCTCTTTTGCACAATCGTTGTGCCTCACTCCCTCTGCTCGCCATAGATGCATGCTCCAGCCCACGCCACTATCTCTTAAAGACAAAAACACATGCTCAATTGTCGGGTCTTCTTCCCTACATTCTCACATGCATGCATATTATCATACCGATCGTCTCTCCCATGTCGTTGATCTTATGACTTATGTCTTCTTTCTTTTATCTCGATCATGCGCGCACGCATACACATACATCCCATGTATACATGTATACCTCTCACACATGCACGTTCAAGGTCACTATGTCTCCATACGTACTTAATTACCCTCAACCCTAACGCCACATCGAATCGTTCTCCTCTTGTGTGCACATAACTTCCGCCTGGATGGGTAAAACACACACTCACACTTAACAATCCCCTTCTAGCTACCCCCTCTCACTCTTCCCCTATATCCCCGAAACCAATAAGACCATCCCTTTGTTTAATTCCCGCCCGCATGCACCATCAATATATAGTAGTCTTCCTTGGTGTCTCTTGAACAAACACGTTCTCTTGATGTCGACTCCTCTCACGCGCACACACCTTTTCTTCCCTCTCTACTGGTATTTTGTCTCTCGCACCCATCGTTGATGGCCTCTTCCATACACATCACCTCTCTATGATGAAGCCATGCACACTTAAATTACATCCGCCACTGAGGACCCCGCGACACACACACACACACACACATACACACACACACGCATGCACGCACACCCACCCACCCACCCACACACACACACACACACTAAGACTCCATCTCTCTCTCATACACACACACACACGCACGCACAACCACCCACCCACCCACACACATACACACACACACTAAGACTCCATCTCTCTCTCTCTCTCTCTCACACACACACACACTAAGACTCCATCTCTCTCTCACACACACATGCACACACACACACCACAGACACACACACACTAAGACTCCATCTCACACACACATGCTCTAGGCGGAGCATTTGTTCCTACCACCCTTCATCCAACCTTACCCGTATGATAAACAATCACCTTAATTTACTTGTATAACATGGACAAATTGCACTTTACTTTAGTAGTCAGCAAACTTATCATTTGTGCCCTTATAAAAAAATGAGTTGGCGATGATGGTGTGCCTGCCATCTTGTAATATAGACCGCGTGATCTATATCTGACGGATAGAAAGCAAACTATCATAATTTTACAAAATATACCCGCACCTCTCTCCACATCCTTATCTCCCACAACCTCATTACTCAGCAATTAAAAAAGGAAGTCTCTGGAACAATCTAGCATGGTGGCCGCTGCCGCCTGCTGGCGCTGTCCATCCCCATGCCTCCGCCCATTACGACCACCAGTCACCACCATGCTCCACTCCACCTCACCTTATCTCTCATCTTTCATTTTTTCAATGACATTCTCGAGATACCAGTTTTCCGATATAATTCTCGAGATATCATTAGTTTTTACACATGGGATTACTTCTGCATGGGTCAATCACAACAGGTGTTTTGTAAAAAAATGCATATTGATGTTCCGTCCAATGCACGAGCATCTTGCTTGTAATTATATAACGCAAATCACGAGCAGGAAGTGACATTTTTTTACACAACCACGTTAACATGGCCACGTAAATCACTAGCTAAAGTAAATACCATTATACTTATATCCCAATGCAAAAGGTTGAGTACATGTCCGAAGAGTGGAGTCGCACGCACGCACTCTGTCTTTCAGAATCTCTCCCTCTCTCTCTCTCTCACACACACACACACACCAGTTACGCGACGCCCACTTAAGCAGACACGTAGTTACAATTTGTGCACCCGCGGGTACACTTGATGCTGTGCATTTATTTAAGCCGGAAGTTGAACCCAAACAGTAGCTGCATTCATTCCCCTCCCGCCGACTCTTCTCTGGCCGCCACTGCCCGGTAGCCATGGCCCGGCCGAAGGTAACAACATACGCCATACTCCCGCCGGAGCGGCGCTTTAATATGGAAATTTTAGTGGTCATGCATGCACCTTTTTATGCTAGCACTCCTATATAAGGGTTGACCGGTCGCTTCCCGCGGACGTGCGCGGGCGGTGGAAGAGGAAGGAGAAGGGAAGCGAGCTGTAGAGTAATGTTTTTTACCAAAATTTCTTAGGAAACTGAGTGCAATAATTGAGTAGTTTTGCAAACTACCAGTACTACACCTGAAACGGTTCAAAACCTATACTCCCTTGCCAGCGCATGCTTCCCGCGTGAAATGGTCAGCGTTGCCCTGGAGCGTTAGTGCCACATTAATGCCCGACCAGAGTGGAGGCGAACTCTCACTGGCGCCGGCTTTGAAGTGGCGCGACGGCCGAGAGAGCGCCGCTTCCCGATGCACGCGACTGCTCTACGTCGAGACTGGCCATAGGCCCTGTTTGGATCCATGGTTTAGAGTTAGTTTGAGCTAGTTGGGGCTCAAATAGCCCTAAAGTATCCAAGCATGAGGGTTTAAATTAGAGCAAGTTGCACCGAACCCACCAAAAAAACTATCCCACCCAAGAGGTGCTAACTGGAGACAGTTCTCAATGGGACCACTGAAAAGTCACTTTTCTTTCTCCATCAAGTGCATTTATTGTCAATCTAACCCTGTCACCCAAACACCTCTTTGGCTATAGTTAGTTCAGGGTTAGTCATGAGTTAGTCTAACCTCTAGCTAAGTTAGAGTATCAAACAGGAGCAGTATAGGACATGCAAGTTGCTCAAAGCATACAGTCAAATTTGTACGTGAAAGGATTTTTTTCTTTTTGAAAACGGAACATGAAAGGAATTTTTTTTAGAATGCTCTTGGCATGTCGCTAACATGTGATGAGTTAACCAACCTCAATAGACGGCAAAAACGCCAGCCCGCCGCACTTTGAGAGAGACGAGGAGGGAGAAGCGATACAGGCTACTGGATTACTAGAGATAGGTGTCGTACAGACGCCAAGAAATATGGTGATAGCGTGGGTTAGCCATGTAGTACTCGTATGATGTAACTACACTGGGCTGCAGTGTTTCGTACTCTTCCAGTCCACTGTGGAGATGATTTATTGATTTTATATCGCTGAATAATATTAAATATTATGAGTGCAGACGCTCCACCACGAGGTTCCTTGCTCCTTCTCGGTTGTCGGGAATCTATGTTCTTCCACTCTATTTTTTTATGTGAGCTTTGTTTATCCTTTTGCCAACACGCGAGACATCTAGCATCAAGGTGCACGTGTTATGCAAGGATCATTCCATCTATATGAAGAACATGTGGGACTGGAACTACGAGATGGACATGTACCCAGGAGTGGACGTATGAACCTGAGTAATGTAGCATAGTAAGTGAAGTAGAAAGGCACAAATGGTATGAACATGCGTGGCATATAGGGTGTGTTTGGTTGCATTCTCATCTCAGCATAGTTGTTCCCTCTTCATGCATGCTCAACTCAACACCCCTCTTCATGCATGCTCTCTTCATGCATGCTTCTAGTGTATTTGTGCTAAACTAGTGTGGACTCATGCACCCTCCATACACTCTACCAAACACCCAAAAGTGGGTCGAGAAGGGAACTCTTAGGCGGCATTTGTCTCTTACTACGTACTACCACTAAGTGTTGTACGTGCAATGCACGGTGATGTTATGGAGTACGTGCCTAAGTACTCTACTACTACTATATTAGTTGGAGGCACATATTAACTTTTATATTTGTTTACGTGTATGCCCCGAGACCTTCCAACTAGACGTGTCTTTCTCTCCAGGTTGCACTTTGTATCGTTCATACCACTAAGTACTACTACGTGTGGTCTCCGACCCAGAAGTGGAAGAAGTGGAGACGTTCTACCACGATGTTTTTTTGCGCTGGGCTCTACCACGTTGTTCATGTCCTACTCCTTTCGATGACGTGTGGGACATCCAGCACGTGCCATGTTTGGCACTCTTTGTCGTAAGAGTTGAAACGCTAGCATTCATCAGAAATAAAAAATAATTATAAATCAGCAGTGATACTATTTTTTTAGAACCAATCAGCAGTGATACTATACCACGTGGTTTCCTTGCTCCTTGATATCGGAAAGAATACTTCCATTTGCCAACATGTGGGACGTCGACCATCCTGGTCCACTTGCCATGCACGCTGAACTCCAAGGGAGAGTCACCCCGGTCGTCGCGCCGCAGTAACAATGACTAATGAGCCGTCAGATCACAGGCCCACTTCCCACTTTGAAGTTGCTCGGACGAAGGAACCATCATGTCTTCGTTGAATTCGGCTTCTTGAAGAAAACTACTATACCAGCAGTACTGCTAGCTACAGTAGTTACTCCAACAAAGGCCTCCTTTCGTTCATCGGATAGGAGTTTTATAGGAATATGAAAATCATAGGAAGTGAGATGACATGCATCTCAATTCCTATAGAGAAAGAGATGCCATTTGATGCATAGGATAGCAATTTTTCCATTTAGTCTAGGCTAATGTACTGATAATTTGCTCTAAAAACTACAGTAGTAACTATTAGTACTGGTACATGCTCATACTCAGACACAGACACACACACGAACTACTAGTACTACTACTTCTCACATGCTGGCCAGACACCGTCATTCTCCTTCCCGGCTTTGTCGGCGACACCCCACCGTGCTTGGATCTCCGCCGACCTCTCCACAGCAGCGCGTGCATCCGCTTCTTTCCTTCGACGGCGGTCCTCTCTTTTCTTGAGTGCTTTCTAACTTTTCCGCTCCCTCTGTGCGGCTTTGGCCGCCTCTTGATCTACCGCCCATTCGGCCTTGGCATCTTCAAATTCCTCCCACATAGGTGTGAGGTCGCGAGCGGCGATGAACTCGGCACGGCGGTATGCCATCACTTCCCTACCATTTTGTGTGCGGTCATGGGCGGCAAGGAACTCGGCGCGGCGGGGTGCCATCGCTGCCTTACTGGTTAGTGTGCGGCGCGGTGGCATGAACGACACTTGCTGGGAGCTCTGGGGTGGAGTGGCCGGACAACCGTATAGTGCATTGGTTTGTCAAGAGCTCAAGGACAGAAGACGAAGGAAATTTGGATTCCCCTTCAATCCTGGTCATTTATTACCGAGTAAAATGCATTGGTGGTCATCGAACTTGTCTTGATAGCTCACTTTGATCATTGAATCCGAGATATGGTGATTATACGGTCACTGGCTCAGCGTATAGCTCCGTATTTGTCTGGTTGACCAATCAAACAGTCCGCATGTGCCTCATCAGCTCGTGTTCTTTATCTATCTATGCGGGCCTACCTGTAAATGGAGAAAGAAATACTGTAAAACCAAAATTATGCGTATGTGGGGAATCAAACCATGGACTCGTCGCTGCAACGTACCCTCGTCAGCCAAATGAAAATGAAATACTTCGCGTCAGACGCTCATGTTGTCAAAGCATGCTAATGCATGCACATCACCCTCTAAATCAAAGTACTGCTCATGGCGCAATGCAAACGGCGAGCCCATCACCTGCGCGCCCTGGAGGTGCCTGACATTACTGTTTAGACGTTTGATGGAGGCCTACGTGAACGCCGAGCATGTATTCACCTGGCTCAACACAAATGGTCATACTCGAAGTGCCTTGCTCATGTATATCGTCCATCACAATGACAATCTATAAAACAACCTAGCTAGAGAGGTTACTATGGTACGGAGTATGTATTATCGTGAGCGACCGATCTTAGTGCCACTGCACACGAGTGTGTGTCTGATCGATTCGTCCATTATTCGTAAGTTATGCATGGTTGTGTGGTGTCTATGGTGGTCGTCGAAGGCTAGCTGGCGACAAAAGCGGTTGTCAATACGTGTCGCATATGCTTCAAAGGCTCGTCATCCATGAGTTCACACTTTACCACCATGCCAGCTTCTGACCGTCCTGGCCTACCGAAACCCCTTCCATTGATAGCGCATGCTTCCCGCCTGAAACGGTCACCATCTCTCCAGAACGTCAATGTCGCATTCACTGGACTTAACTATAGGTGCAATTGGTGTGTCACTAACATGCGGGCCAGATGCTCGTTGGGACCACATGTCAGTAACCCAACGCATCTGCAGTTAAGTCACTGAAGCAGCATCCGAATTCATGCCCGATGAACCTACTCCGGCGCCAGTTGTCCATCCGTCGGCAGCGGCTCATTGCCATTCACCCGCTATATTAACTTGAGCCCCAGCTCCCAGCCATAGCCAAAGACCCACACTTATTCTCCTTCGGTCCCTTCCTTCTGTCGGCACCACTCCAACCATGGCCTCTTGGCGCTCCAAAGCTCTCTTGGACGTACTGTCGCAGGAGTACACGAGGGACATCGGTGGCTCCACTACGGGCGCGCTCCAAAGCTCTCTTCGACGTACTATCGCAGGAGCAAACGAAGGAGATTTCCGGCACCCTCCCGGCCGCCCTCCGCCGCCACGACCACGAAGCCGGTGCGCGTGCGCGGGCGCAGCCGGCAGCGAGGAAGAGTAGTACACGGTAGGTCGCCTCCGCTCTGGTCCCAGGAAGGCCACCGCTACTCCACTCAGTCGACGCCAATCTTGGTGGGGTAAACATCGAGGGCCGATTAGCCGCGTGACAGCGATGTGGAGGCGGAAATCTTCAGAACCTTGTGCTCCGGAGGAGGAGGAGGTTATCAAGGCAGATGAGGAGGAGGCAAAGGCAATGGCCAGCTTTCTCGGGTTCATGGCCGGACATGGTGGTCGGGCGCTGGTGGTCGTTTAGATTAGGTTTACAGTAGGTTTTAGCATGGTTTGTGCGAAATATGTAATGAACTTTGTCCAGTTTGTAGGAAAAGTTTTCAAAATGTAATTTATTTCATCCGGTTAATTCGAAATTTGCTTTGTTTGCATGAATTTTGTCCAGTTAGTTCATATAGTTGTCGAAAGGTATACGGGCAGCACCGGATGGCATCCATCAGTGTCCTCGAACAGAGGCCGGTGTAAATTTGTGGGCCATCACTGGAGATGCCCTAACTATCATGCTATAATCGCTAACATTACTCCATTATTTGGCAGGGAACAGTTATCCCTCGATCAAAATCAGATCTGCGGTGTTTCACACTCCTCCCGCGTAAGAGTGTAAAATCTTGCTTACATAAAAATGGAGCAAGTGGACGACACTATAGCACGTCATATCACTCAAACTAGCCTGCCTAACGAGCGGGAAAGCACCGCCCTCGTCATTTTGTTCTGGATTTCTATCAATCGATCACGCGAAAATGTTACACTTTGCAAGTTCTAAAGGAAAAGGCGGCACACTTATGACTCGTACGCGTCGCACCCCCGACAGTCTGGCTCGCATGCCGCTCACCAAAGGGGACACATGTTGTCTTGCAATTTCACTGACATGTGGGACTGTAATTGAATAAACTATCGATAGCCGACATCTAATCGCTCGGCGGGCGTCGGCTGAGAAGAGAGAAACGGGGAGGGAGAAGAGATCGCCCGCCCGCCGCGCATGGACTCCAAGAAATATATGGTGATAATGTGAGGTGGGCCATGCTGGAGTTCGGACCGGTTTCGGAGCCCGTTCTGACCGCTCTGGCCCCTCAAGACGCCAGCTGCCCGCCGCATGCATGCATAGCAAGTAGTACCAATAAAAAACTAGGCTATAAGCCCGCTTATGTGGAGGAGAGAGAGGCATTGACAAAGTCAAGGAGTGGTCTCTGCAAGAGCCCGTCTCTACACGTGCTCCTAGGTATAAAAAATAATTCTAAAAATGGCATAAAAAACAATTGTGAGGAAGTGAGAAAAAGTTGTAACCTTATAGTCAATAGTATGGTAGCATTACATGAGGAAGGACAAGTTCACTGGGCTGCCGTGTTTCACACTCCTCCGTCCTAATAGTGGAGACAATAGCTTTCATCAAAAATAAACAATGAATACTCGTTGCTCGTCCTCTATATCAGAAAGAATACTTTCATTCGCCGACATATGGGACATCGACCATCCGGTCCACCTATCATGCACAAAATTATCCTGGTCTACCCCGGTCGTATCGCAGGCCCAACCTTTCCCACTGTAAGTTGTTTAGACGAAGGAACCATCATGACTTCGTTGAATTCCGCTTCTTCAAGAAAACTCACTGTACCCGCACTACTGCTACCACACACGAAGACATGACAGCACTGTACCACGTCATATCACTGAAACCCACTAGGCCAAACTAGCCCGCCTAGGTCATCTATTTTGGAACGGAGGGAGTACGTCTCTGCACTGCTATGATTTTGTGTTGTACGTCTCTATACTTTTGCTACGATTTTCCTACCCTATGAACCAAATGAGGCCTGAATGTATCCGTGTCGACTATTGTCTGATCAATCGCTGAGCCTACAAATTTAGGAGCTTAGGGCTATTGGTCGATCGACGATGGATAAGTATAAGCGTACCACGAGCTCATCAGCCCCAACGTTTCTCTTCGGTGAGTGTTTTGCAAGTACTATAGCTCGCACAGTAGCTAGCCTACTCACACCAAGAATCATCAAACAAGCCCTGCTGATATGATAAAGAATTTAAACTTACATCTAAGCATGCCATATATTACATCAAAAGCTGGTGAGGATACATCTATTTCCATAACTCGGAGAGGGTTCGCATGATTCACTATCAAACAAAAGTAGCAAGTACCGCCCACACAAGACAGTGCACTAGCCATCGTTCTGGTAATTAAATACAGGGCAATTCAAACTACGCTGAAGGATTAGCGTGACCAACTATTTCTTGTCATCGATCTCTCGAGCAATGACCACAGCACGGACAGCGGCATGGGAATCGATCTTTGGGGCGATGTCCACAGGATGGACAGCAGCATCGGAATCGATCTCCGGGGCAATGCCAATAGGACGGACCGCGACATCAAAAATGATCTCTGGGGCGTTTTCCATAGGACGGGCCGCGACATTGGAATCATCAAGGACGTCCACCGACTCCTACACAACCCTAACATATTAGCAAGCACATGGCAAAAAATCAAAAACCACAACTATGGTAATAAGGCATTATTTTGTACCTTGTGCAGCTCATCGGGGGATCTCATCCCTCTGGGGCCATCTCCTCGTCCTCGATGGGGGACATCACCTTGCCAGGGGAATACTGCTTCTCAACGGCGAATATCTCCTCAAACTCAGCCTTGAGCCTCGCATAGGTGGCCATCAGAGTTTCTGGGGTAGGCACGGTGGGGCCCTTGCTGTTCTTCCAACTTTCTTTGAGGAGTTTGTCCGCTAACGTCGTCAACTCTTTGGCCAGTGCTTGTTTCTTGGAGTTCTTCGTCTTCATGGGTTGGCCCGCCAACATGGTCAACTCGTTGGTCGGTGCTCGCTTCCTGGAGATCGCTGTCTCCAGTGGGTTGTCTGCCGACAACTCTTTTCCTAGTGCTCCAGGATCCATCAATGAACTGACAAACAAAAAGCAATCGAAAGGAAACCACAATCTCAATGAAAACGGGAAAAGATTAGGCTGTGAGAATCGGTCGATGCTTCGCAAAAAGAAGATTTTTGGAATGAAAATATAGTAGCATAACTGATTCGCCCACCTTTCCTTCGCTTGGTCATGTAAGAAAAATGGCGAAGTGAGTAGCACAGGTGAGGTTTTCTTCAAGAAAGGGAAGAAAGTGCTTCAACGAGCGTTCCTGTGAAATGATGGTTGCTTCGTACAGTCCAACTTGAAGGCCGCCTTACCATTGCTGGTAAAGGTGTGGGTTTTGTGATATGATGGGTCATGACGGCCACACCGAGGTGACAGGTGAGTCTCGACTGTAGCACCTCGCTGTGATTTGGTGGATGGCACGCGGACCCGGATGCTTTGATGTCCCACATGTAGATAGAGTGGCTAGTCATATAGGAGAGCTCAATATTGTGCACCGTGACCAAGGCGGAGAGGAAAATGAGAGAACTACGTAATTAATGCATGAGTTTAATTAGGGTAGTTTTGTAAAGTACGAGATACATTCCTCCAATCGCAAAATGCCTTGGTTCATGAGATTTGAGATTTGAGCCCTATAAACCGGAAGGGAGGGAGTACTGTACGCGGTGTAATCTAGTCACTTGTTGAAATCTCTAGAAAGGCAAATGCTCCTTTCCGGTTTACAGGGCTATACTACTCCCTCCGTCTAGGTGTGTAGTCCCAGAACACTTAGGTGCGGTGCATTAACTTCTATTGTTTCTTGTTTCTTGACATATCAACCAATAAGAGATGAGAGGCGTGCATGCTTTTAATGACTTGAAACTACCAAACACGACAAGCAGTGGCTAGTTCATTGCATGCAATGCTATTAATTATCAAATAAACATTGGTGACCCCAGGAGGAAACGGTGCTAAGCGCGTGGACCTATGCAGAATGAGTATCAGCCAATGGATGATGGAGTTTAATTTTTAAACAATTCAATGAGGGAAGCTTAGCTACAAATTCAATGACTTAGAGGATGCCTGGATACGTTTTAGTCCTATGACTAAAAGTAGTGGGACTAAAACTTGTTAGCCTCACCCATGCTTGGATCCAAATACTAAAGAGACTAAAATCAAGTTAATGAGCATTTATTATCCTCCAAACCCTCCAATCCAGAATTCGCCTATGTTAAATGAGGAGAGAGAGGACTAATCCATATTTTAGTAGGGGTACCCCTGACTAAAAAAATTTAGTCTCAAGACTAGTTTTAGCCCCTCTTTAGTCAAGGGTGCTTGGAACTTTAGCCTCTTAAAGAGACTATTTTTAGTCAGACTAAAATAAGTCCATTGGATCCAAGCACCCTCTTACTCACCTAGAAGGAGGGAGTAGAAAGTACTAGTACTACTACAATAGTGGGCTCAAATAGCAATTTTGTCTCATGCAAGAGCCTGGCTACTATAGGCATGCTCCACGGCACCGCACCAGGCGACCGTTCGCAACTGCCACGTTCGGGTTGTGCTTGGCTCTTCGCCTCTTCAAGAAGACGAACAATGATGTTACTCCTACTTCTACAGTATCGAACCCACTGCTGCATGTCCGTCCACCTCGTGCGGGAGGGATAGCGTAGCGAAGTTTACTTATCGCTTCCTGCCTTTGCGTCTATGACAGGTGGGCCCAACAGGTGGTTGGCCCTCCTGTCATGCAGCCAAATGCAGGTGCAGTTAAGGCATCGGAGCTCAGTCCGCGAGGGAGAGGGCGTTGTAGTAATCAAAATTCTCGGTCTTGTATGAGTTGACGTGACACATCAAAGCACTACACTCGATATAAGTCTTTTTACACATTTCAAATGGACTACAACATACAGATGCATGTAGACATATTCTGCTTCGTATGTAGTCACTTGTTGCAATCTCTAAAAAGACTTATATTTGGAAACGGAGGGAGTGCAATGCATGCATGCATGTCGTGACTTTCCTTTTGATACTTGCATGTGTTGATTTGATGCACCTTGCCAAATTTTGACTATAAATTTAACTAACCAAATTTTCATGCATGTCACAAAAAATTATGGGGCTGTTTGGATTGTGACTATGTTTGTCTTATGTTGCCACATTATTTTTTCCACACTTGCCACACTTGCCTAACTCGAGTTGCTCAAATTGTTAGACACACTTTGGCTTTCCTAAGGGAATCTTGCCACAATTTTTGTGTCTATGACATGTGGGGTTCAGTGCTAATAAAAAAATTCTTGTCTTAGGTGTGGCTAATAAAAAAGACTTATATTTAGGAATGGAGGGAGTAGAAAATATAAATAATAATGCATGTTGGGGCAACCCATGTTTCCGCTAATTTTAGCCGTGGGCTTGTTCACAATTTTTACGAGGGGGTGGTTGTTCATTTAATGGAGGGACTTGTTGTACCAGACTTGAAGGATACAAAGTGCAACCTGGCACACCGTAACACCACTTGGAAGAAGCGGGTAGCTATCTCAAAAAACAATCAACAACTAACAAAACCACGACCTGGCATGTAGTACACAATTTTAAACGATTGTTTTGATGGAGTGAAAAAGGAAAACTACCCCACTACGTATATATAGGCTGGAACCTCCGCGCTTGCTTGCTAGGGTTGCTCTATTCATACACTTTCATCCTCTCCAGATCTAAACAAGATAGGGGTGGTAACACTGTCTTTCTCCCTTCAAAAAACACTGTCTTTCTATCGTCACCGTTGGTTACAGATCCGGACGTATCCCCCTCCGCCGGTGAAGGGGAGGAGGGGCAGCATTTAGGTCATCATCGACAGCAAGGGAGGAGACCCACTGCCGGCCGTACCGTTATCTCTAGCCGAGCATCCGCGCGGGAGGTCCTCCGATCCCTTCGTCGTTGCCTGTGGGCGGATTCGGCCTCCCGCCGCCCACCTATCCACATCCCAATGACCTTCAGGTATATCTTCGTTTGAAACTGCCTTAGCTCTACTTCCCCAGTTCGCTATGTTGCTGCATGTGCATCGTTTTCTACCTATCAGCCCCTCTCGATCGGATGGTCCAACGTCACCTATTTTTTATTCTTCTATTGTTAAGAGGTAAAGCTACTTCGTGGAGTCGAATCTTGTACTCCCTCCGTCCGGAAATACTTGTCATTGAAATGGATGTATCTAGATGTATTTTAGTTCTAGACACATCCATTTTGATGACAAGTAATTCCGGACGGAGGGAGTACTTGGTTCAAACAAGAAATAAAGTGGGGGTGGGGGAATTTAGTATGTACATCGGACTTGGTAAAAACAAGAAGGAAAGGGGGTGAAAGTAGTACAGACTGGTCATCCAACCAGTCTCTTGGCCGAAAAGGGAAATATAGGGGTAACTCTGTACACAGTGGTATGACCAAGACTAGATTTGCTATCCACACATAGGAGTAGGTGGCTAGAGTGAACAAAAATGGGACCAACCCAGATATGTTTCTTGGATGTTTGTTTCTCGGGGCAACAAACTATGAATCACCCCATTATGCCCCTGTTTACGTACATGGTGCTAGACTGCTGGTGCACCCACTGTCCCGTGCCCTTATACCAAATATTTAGCTATTCTTAATCTAATGTCCCTGGTAAAAATGAAGCCATGCCACTGTTATAAGCCATGACAAGTTTAGCCAAATGTTTTTGCCTGTAATTGTTTGAGACTCTGACTGTTTCCTCTGTGCCTTTTTGTGCAAACAGGGATATCCAATTCACCTGGTTGCTGCTGTGACCTTTTGGTGCACTGCACAAAATTGTTCTTAAAAGAAGTGACTTTTGTGTTGTTAAACTGGAATGTCAGAATGGAACAGTTGGTTCATTTCGGTGGAACTACACAAAGGGAGATATGTGTTCCAATCCTCATCATCCATATTGGCGCCATAACCTTCCTTTAGGTAAGAATGATATTTAATGCATGTGTTCATCTCTATTTTCTGACTGCCATGAGAAAATAATGCTTTTTTTACTAGTACACTTGTACTCCCTCACTGACAAAACCAATTCTGAAATAGAAGGCCAATCATGTACTTGGTTTCACCAACTGGTGAGGAGAAAGAGAAACAGAGCATGAAGAGGAAGAAGAAGAAGAATAAACAGTGCCAAGGCGATCTTGCTGAAGCCAGAGGCCTCGGTCGAGGCCATTCAAGGGCTTCGACAACGACTACCTTACATGTGAGACGATCCTCCAGGGATCTCTTCCACTTCTGCTGTCTCACTTAATTAATTAGGAGTACTTAAGTACCACTAATTTATTGCTGCCTAATTTTCCTGTCGGAGTTAAACAAATCTTTAGTAGGACCCTATGTTGAATCATGTACGTGTGTATGTTTGTCTATGGAGGTGAATCATGTGGTGGAGCAGGGAGGGAATATTATTAGTGTCATGACATAATAGTGCTATTGTTTTGCATGTCAATTTATTGCCATCGGTTCAATGAGGCAATGTTTTGCGTATTGTCCATCATGAATTTGATGCTACTGTTAGAGTAATATGCTAATGTCTTCCTATCCTTTCTCACTAAGCTAATGAAGGTTTCACCTTGTTCCTACTTGTGCAAACAGGGATCATGTTGTGCCAATCATACAATTTAGTGGAACTACACAAGACAATACAATGAATCTGTATCCCAGCCAAATGCTTTAACTGTCTTTGGAAGTTCTTGATAATCTTTCGATATAATCTCAGCACTGGTAAACAAGAGTGATTTCAACCATACATTTGAAGTGCACAAAAATTATATACTATTGAGTGATTCCAGTGAGTGCTTTATCATCTCTTATGGGACTACATGAATAAGCTTTTTTTCTCAGGTTGGTATGGGCCTAAGGCCTTCATCCATATTAGTTTGCTGTCATCTCTATTTGTATCGTGTTACTGTCATGAGAAACTTCTTTATCTTTGCACGTTAAACTTTTGCAACCTATGATAAATAGCAATGCTTTGAGTGTTGAGCTAATTGGCACTGATTAAATAAACTAATACCTCTCTTTAAGCAAGACTACTATGTTGCTAACTTTACCCATTAAGATAATGAGGTTGCTTCTATTTGTTAGTGTATGTTTCATCAACTAGTCCCACTATTACAGTAATCTCTCTCTCTCAATATATGTGCCAATAGGGATGCTCAATTTTGGTGGAACTGCACAAAAACTTTGGGTGCTTCATTGCCTCGACAGCTTCCGTCCTTTCCTGTCAGTCGCTAATCTCGGCCTGCTTTCTTCCTTCGTTGTCAATTGCTTCGCTTATCTCAGCTTCCAGTCAAAGGAAATAGTAATTGATATGCTACCTCACACAGGTTGGTACTGGTCTTTATCCTGATTATTGTGCTTGTCATGTATTGGTAATTTGGTATTGTGCTACTGTTTCCCGATTTTATAAAGGAGTAACTTGGAGCCTAAACTCGCAGGCAAATCATTGCATTGGGTGATTTCAGTAGGACTGCACAAAATTATCAGATGGACAGATACTTATGCTGCTGCTATGTACTCCAAAGTTCACTTAGACAAGCATCGATGTTGACAAGAAGTGCCTATATTCATTCGAGTATCAACCGGCATCAACCAGTTGTCAAACTCCCAAGTATAAGGAGAGTGAACGCCAAAAATATTGCTTGGCGCATAGCCCAGAAGAACACAGTCCAGTCTTTGGTCCCAACTTGTGCCTTTTGGTTATCGGCAGATATGGTAGCGAACTCTATGGCATGGAGTCTAAAGATTCCAGACAAGTTGGTTGACGCGTATATTCATCTGGCACTTAATTAGTCTGCACGCCAGGGAGTTCAATTTCAGTTGAACTGCACAAAAAATTTGGGTGGTTCATTTTCTCAACCGCATCCTTTCTCGTCTGCAATGTAGAATTTTGGCGAGCTACAGGACCAAGATGAGCCAGTAAACTAGTTGGATGAAAGTAGTGGCCAAGTTGCTCAAACCTCGCTTGGCACGAGGCCGCTGTTTGAGGATAAACCTACAAGCAAAGTTCAGATTATCTGTGCTGCCTCTTATGTACTCGAAAGTTTACTCGTACAAGAATTAATTTTAGGAAGAAGTACCTCCGACTAAACACCATTTACCAGTCTGTACCCTAGGTAATTAAAGTTTTTCCATGGATCATATTGGATGTGATCTCAATCATTTGGATGCATAAACATACTGAACATGTGTATATCTGAATCTTTTTGTGAATTACGTGTGAATATTGTCATGTGATCTATCAATCATTTGGATGCATAGATATGCTGAGCTGGTGTATATATGAATCTTTTGAGTTGTTGATAGTGAATACTGGCTATGAATATGAACGTGTCCTGTGAACCTGAGTTTGATATGAATGTTTACCTTTTCTGTTGTATTTGTGTGTGAACTTGCAAGTATGCCTTCTGTGGGGTATGTGACGTGTGGGTGTCAACGGCACACCTTCTTCCCGAGAAGTTGCACCTGCTTTGTTAGGGTAGCAATGGCGCGTCAGCTCTTTTTAATCTTTTTATTACTCTGTCTTCCCCTCTCCCCCGCTCAACCCCTGCCGTAATGTTTTCGGCCTCAAAACAAACATAGTACTGCATTGTTTTTGGGGCTTGACGAAAAATCGAGTGCTGGTTTCTGTAGGTTGGCCTACCCAGGAAATGGGCTGCTGGTCCACCACGACAGACTGGGAGGCTAAAAATACAAGTTGTATGGTGCAAAGGCAAGTAAAAAAATGATATCAAGAGCCATCCACCGAAGAAAAAAAAATCGCTCCTGATGTGCTTCTTCATTCGTGCGGCCAGCCCCCTCTTTAATCCAGTTTGCTCGGGGATCTAGTATCATTTTTTCCAGAGGGCGAACAAGTATCAGCTAGGCCTAGGTTTTGTATTTTAACATGCGTAGCCCACGACATACGGAGAGAGTGGTTTCAACTTATTTTTTGAGGTCCATACCGGCCTATGGGCTTTTTCTTAAAGATCGGCAGCCCAATGTATTTTTTTAATAAAACGCAGGTCTCTATTCTATTTATCTATGTATAAGAATAACTAGCAAAAGAGCCCGTGCATTGCAACAGGAGAAAAAACATAACACACACTCTTAACCCAACAACCATCACTCAATAGGTCCATCTCCTCTATATTTGCGAGGCATCATATTTGTGTTGCCGCTTATCCTACTTCTCACCCTCGCCGACGGTGGCCTCGCTGTTCACACAAAATAACAAAAAATGTGTTTGAATATGGTTAATCCTAAGGCATCTCTCTCTCCCCCCTCTCCTCCCTTGCTCTCTCCCTCCCTCTCTCTCTCTCTCTCTCTCTCTCTCTCATTCTCGCGATGAGAAATCTGTTGTTTTCCCCTGTGACATTTTTAGAGGTATGCATGTGTAGTTATTGATGTTTTCTTTTGCCTATATGGTTATAGTGTGGTGTTTATTTGCAATCCGGATCACCACCGTTACGAAAGAAAAACAGATCTTGCGCTAGAAATTATAATTTTGCTTTCAAAACAAAATTTAAAAATATTTAACAGGTAAAATTAACATCATATTTAGATTCCACAAATTTTTCTAATAAAATTTCATATATAATATGTTAAAATCAAAGTTACGGTAAAAAAGATACGGATAATTTAGAAAATCATTTCTTTGATTTAAATATATTCCAAAATAATATTAAAAATACTTAATAGGTAAAAATAATCTCATATTCATATTCTTCATATTTTTCTAATCAAATTTCATATATAACATGTTCAAATCGGAGTTACGGTTTAAAAGATATGGATGGTTTAAAAAAGTATTTGTATGACTTAAACATGATCCGCGAATGAATTACCTAAAACGTCAGGGGGGTTTTCGAAAAATGTAAAATAACAGTTTGGGTGTGACTTAAATTCAGATGGCGGGTTGATTTCAAGAAAACACAGGGACTATTGTGTAAAATACGAAAAAACAATTCGTTTTGACTTAAAACAGGGCTGCGCGTTGAATTCTCTGAAATAGAGGGACTTTTCTAAAAAATGCCATGACGGACGAAAGAAACCCAATTTGCTTTATTATTAGGTAAAGATAATGTTGTGTCCAATTTATGTTTTCCCTTCTAACCACATTATATATATTTATATTATTACTATTATCGTATATTTTATGGAGACTTATATATACAATATAAAAACATCCCACGTGTTATTAACATATAAAAGTAAATGTTTAACAGAAGTTGACAAGGAAAATCCTTGTTGTTTTTGACTCACAGGCAAGGAAAATCCTGGTGATTGCGTACAAAAGCTTCCGGAGATTTTAAGGACCAATTTAATAATAACACGCTCATTTTTATTTTGAGCAATAACTCGCTAATTTGTTAATTTTATATATATATATATATATATATATATATATATATATATATATATATATATATATATATATATATGTGCCTCTCCGGTTTATTCTTTGATATTAATTGCTCCTTCTAACATAACATTATATATATAACGAGCCCAACTAATTCGTGTATTTCAAGGAAGTGCAAATGGGTTGGGATTTCTTAGAAAATATAAATGGGCCCGATTGACGCGAAATTATTTGTTCAGCCAGCCCAGCAAATGGACTGTACATTATAGAAAACATGGGTTAAATATATGCCACATTTTGGCAGGCTGACATGTGGGTCAATAGGTCAAAGCCTACGCAGTGCGTTGTCAACCTGGTCAACAAATGATTGTGACACCCACTGCCATTGGATTTATATCCAACGGCCGGCATGCACCTTCAGTGTCTCGTCTTTTTCCTCCAGCGTCACCGAGACCGCCTGGTCCGGCCTCCGGCGCCTAGCGGCTCTGCTTAGCACGCATCGCTCTGAAGCGCTACCCCACCGCCGGCCAGGCTATCCCTCCACCCCTCCACACCTCCTGTTATTCTCCACCGACTATAGCCCCACGCCGCACCAGAACCAGTTATAACCCTTCTCCTCCTCTCAATCTGCAAATCCACTGCCGTGTCTTCCCATCTCCAAGTCGTTCCCGTCCGAGGCCTCGCCGTCGTCCACCGCCTTGCTGCGCTCGGTGCGGCGTGGTCAACAAACGAGAGTCATCGGAAGAGGACTGTACATGGAGAGCCTGACGGTTGGGACCCACGAGGTCCATGGTCGCGCACACGGAAAGTTCCTCCTTATTAAGCTGAAAAAATGTTTCCTCCACCTGACAGCTGGGACCCATCGGTTGTATCTTTGCACGGAAGGAAGTGCCTCCTTGTTTTGCAAAAAAAATTATTCAGCTCGTTGACAGCTGGGACCCATCAGATTTGGTGGCTGACTTGTGGGACTACTAAGCGGACGTGTACGCAGGGCTTTGTCAACTTAATCAATAAATGATTCTAGCAGATGGACCATTGGATGTTAATCCAACAACCATGCTCCTTCTTCAACCTCTGTTCTTGTTCCGGTCTCCCATGGGCGGCACCGCGGCTGTGCTGCCGTGCACCCGAACCAATCAAGTTTCCCACTCCTCTCCATCTGCGACTCCACCGCCCCGTCTTCCCCATCTCCAGGTCGTTCTAGTCTGGGGCCTCGCTGTCGTCCATTGGCCTTGGTGCGCTCGGCACGGTGTGGTCAACATGGTCAACAACCGAGAGTCATCGGAAGATGACTGTATGTGAGAGGCTGACAGTGGGGACGCACCACGCCCATGGACGCATGCATGCAACGGAACACGGCGTGGTCAACATGGTCAAGGAACGACTTCCATCAGAAGTGTACTGTACATGGAGAGGCTGACAGCTGGGTCCATGGCCGCAGTAAGGAAGTGCCTCCTTATTACGCGGAAAATAATGATTCCTCCGCCTGACAGTAGGGACCCACTGGACGGGCCACCATATTTTGTGAAAAAAAAGTTTCCCCCTGACTGCTGGGACCCACCTGACGGGCCACCTTATTTCAAGAAAAAAACGTTCCCCTCGCTGTCAGCTCGGACCCACCAGAAGTGCCTCCTTATTAAGCAGAAAAAATGAATACTCCACCTGCTAGCTGGGACCCACCTTGGTGGGAGGCTGACTTGTGGGCCCACTAAGTTGACGGGGTCGGAGGGCTTTATCAACATAGTCAATATGAATGATTCTAGCTCTAGTGACTGTACGATGTCCATCCAACGGCCGTAGTGCTTCTTCAACCTCTGGTCTTCTTGCTCCAAATTACCCAAAGCAGCGTCAATCGTGCCGCATGCTCCTGCCTCCCGTGGCCGGCTGTGATGCCGCGGAGGCCTCACCGCCCCTTACTACTCCCTCCGTTGGTCAGGCCATCCCTGTACTCACCCACACCCCCTGTTATTCTGCGGTGATGGCAGCCTCACACCGCAGCCGAACGAGTGAACCCACATACTCCTCTACGCGTGGGCATCCACTATGGCGTCTTCCCGGCTCCACGTCGTCCCCCTTCCTAGGCCTCGCCGTCGTCCACCACCCTTGTGCTCTCGGTGCAGCGTCGTCAACGTGGTCAAGGAACGACTTCCATCGGAAGAGTACTATACGTGGAGAGGCTGACAGCTGGATCCACGGCAGCCGCAAGGAAGTGCATCCTTATTACGTGCAAAATAATTATTCCTCCACCTGACAGCAAGGACCCACCGGACGGGCCACCTTATTTCGCGAAAAAAATGTTTCCCCCTAACTGCTGGGACCCACCAGCTACATCTTCGCACGCAAGGAAGTGCGTCCAGGCAAAAAATAGAAAAACGATTCGCCCCCCTGATTGCTGGGACCCACCATCTACATCTTCGGACGCAAGGAAGTGCCTGAGAGTCGGGACCCACCTGGTCGAAGTATACATAGCATTGTCATTCTGATCGCGAACGTGTACGTACATACTGGTGGATGTAGAGGCGCGCACGTAGCATGTACACATACGTACAACGGCCAGTGTGAAAGAAAGAAAATACGGCCACGTACGTACATATGGGCGGGGTCTCGAACGCCTACTCGCGCATACGTACGGCCAGGGCTCGTGTACATGGCTGGGTCGGAACGGAGAAACTACGTCGTCGTCGTATTCATGGGGAGCCAACCGGCTGGGTCGGAACGGAATGCGTCGTCGTGTTCATCGGGAGGGCTTGGACGGAACAAGCGATGGAAACGAGGCCTGGCGTACTGTAGAACGTAGGAAACAGCCTTGTGTTCAGCCAGCCATGTTCGAAACGGGATGCTGTTCATCAGGAGGGGTCTGGCGTACCGCAAAATGAAGGAAACGGACTTGTGTTGGACCTTCTACGGTCGAAACGGAGTCCTGTTGATCGGGAGGGGAGTGGCGTACCGGAAAATGGACGAAACGGACTTGTGTTGGAGCGCTACAGTCAAAACGGGGGTCCTGTTCATCGGGAGGGGTGTGGCGTACCGCAAAACGGGACTCCACGGGATATTGTTCATCTCCACCATCGACCTTCTCCAGCCTCCACGGGCTACTGTTCATCCACCATCGACCTCCTCCAGCCTCCACATGCTCCTGTTCATCCACGGCCTCGCTCATCCAAACCTCCACCGCGCTTACTCCATCGGCTCTTGCTCAACCACCCCTCTCCACGGGCTCTGCTCAACCACCCTCCACGTGCTCTTGTTCATCCACCCTCCACCGCTCATCGCTCATCCGCCCTCCACGGATCGCCCTGCTCATCCAGCCTCCACGGGTCCTGTTCATCCAGCCCCAACCGGCTCGATCGATCGGTGTCCTGTTCATCCAGAGGCAACGCCATGGGGTCCTGTTCATCCACCCCCATTGCTCACTGTTCATCCAAAACCCCCCTCCGCAACGCTCACTGTTAATCCAGAGGCAGCATCGATCCACTTCGGTTAGTAGCAGAGCGGCGAATCGCCGATCGGGTTCGCCAACACCATCAATCGATCGCCGGGTTCGATCACGCGTAACTGCAAAGGTAATCGCCGGGTTCGGTTAGGCGACGCCTCACTCGGGTTCAGTTAGAGCCCAACGCCTCGCATAGAAGCGCATACGTGTACGAGAGAAATGCCCATCGCTCGGCCCCCGACCACCCACCGTAACCGGGAACTCGCCGAAATTTTCCTCGCCCTCGCTTCTACCACGGTTTTTTCCGTCATGGACGGCCCAAAGAATGTCATGCAGCTGCGTCTCCAACCCGCCCAGGACGAAAAGCCCATTTTCTGTCTTCATTTTTTGTCATAGAAGTAGGAGCCCACCACATCTATGATGATACCGGGTTTTGTCACAATTATCGTCATAGAAGTGTCATAAGTATGACAGAAAAAAATTTCATTCGGCCCAAAATGCCACGGATGTGTCTTTTTTTGTAGTGGTAGTCGTTTCATTATCTAGCTTTATATAATAAAGTGAATAATGACACAAAATGTGACCTTTGTTTTGTCGGAAATGTCGTTTCATTCCCGTCGCGACAAATCTCGAGCACTCGATATGTCCAACTTTCTAGCACAAGTCATGCCGAAATTAACAGAAAATTTCGGCATGACCTTTGCTAGAAAGTGCACATATAGAGCGCCTGAAATTTACCGGAATGGAAATGAATCAACATTTTCGGCAAAACATAGGTCAATCGCAATCGATTTCCCTGCAAATGAGAATAAGCACTATGTGCTGAAGTAGCATTTCACTAACAATCACGGAGATGCAGCCTAAAGTGAAGCTTACTGCCCAAAGTTAAAAATCTTCTTTTTTAACTTCAAAAGTGAAGCTTACTGCCCAAAGTGAAGCTTCACTGGCTAATTTTCATTTTCTACAGTGCTGCAAAAGTGAAGCTACTGCCCATAGCATATAACAAAAAACATATCAATGAATGAAGCATTGCTGCCAATACAACAACTACTTGTGGCTAATACAAAAACAGAAATGCAAAAAATATCACCTCATATTTTCACTAACAAAACTTTCTGCCAACTACTTGCTGCCAATACAACAACTACTTGTTGCTTAATACAAAAAACAATCTTCAGTTTCTACTAATCTTCAGAGGCAGAAAAAACAGAAGTTGATCACCGCATATTTTCAGTTCCAAGTTTCAACAGTTTCAGTTTCTGATTTATAAATGAGGCTAAGTATGACAAATAATTTCAATGCAAAATTAAGATGCAAGAAGCTTCAAGTTGATTTCAGAAATATTGTGACATGTTTAGACTGTGTAAAAATTCAGAATGTTTTACAAAAAATTTGTCTCCTAGATTTTGGATTCTTGATGTTTTTGAAAAGGACATGCCTCTTTGACTGAAATTCTGTGGACACTAATAATTTTTGTTTGCTGCAAACAGTAAAGATACTCAGCAAATTCTTTTCTAAATTTTTACTCCAAGTGAGTAACGACAGTAACTTCAAGTGAGTAACTACAGTAACTTCAAGTGGGTAACTCCATTTTCTGAAAAAAAAATACATTACACTAACCATGATATTTGTTCCTCTGTTCTGGTCATAATTAGAGTCTGATTGCTGAACCCATGAGCATTTTATTTTTATTTTTTGAGCATTGTTTTTTGAAATGGTGCTAGCTAGCTAGAGTGGCATCTACTGCCTTAGTAATCAACAATGAGCATTGTTTTCTGCAAGACAAAGAAAGAAACAGAGCATGTATGCATGAGTGAGCAGTTTGCATAGAGATAGAGGAGAGGAAGGGGGTGGCACACCACGCGTTAAGGTCAGGGTCGCCGGGGCTGAGGGGGTGGCGTTGGGGTTGAGGACGTTGGCATCATGGTCGGGGTCGTCGGGGCTGAGGGCGTTGAGCACGTCCTTCTCCTCCTCGCTAAGCACTGTCGATCTGTAGAGACCAAATTTTGTCAGAGAGAGAGAGAGGAAGAGAGAGACCTGCCAGTGGAGAGGATGGCGCCGGTGGTGGGGACTGCACGGGGAGCGGCGAACCGGGGGGAGGGGCTGGCAGCGCCACAGGGGGAAGGGGATGACGGGCGGCCGGTGGCACGGGGGAGGGGCGGCATGGGGGGAGGGGTCAGATGCGGCACGCGTCGACGGCGGCGGGGGCATGCGGGTGCGGCGTCGGCGGTGTCGCGGGGCAGAAAGGGGATCGGATCTAGAAGGAGTGAGAGAGAGGAAAGAGATGTGTGGCTGTGTAGGCAACTTAGCTATAGCGCGGGGCAGCAAAACGCACTATAGCTAAGTTAGCTATAGCGCGGGGCAGCAAAATGCGCTATAGCTAAGTTAGCTATAGCACGGGGCACCAAAACGCGCTACTGCTAACTTTTTTTTCATATTCCACAAAGTTCCTTCCTTTTTATTTTATTTTAATTTCTCTTTTATTTATATTATTCTTTTTCTTTTTCTTTTTCATATTCCACAAACTTCCTTCCTTTTTATTTTAGTTTTATTTCTCTTTTTATTTTTATTATTCTTTTTCTTTTTCTTTTTCTTTTTCTTTTTCATATTCCACAAACTTCCTTCCTTTTTCTTTTTGTTTTTCTTTCATTTCATTTTCCACAACTTATTAGTTCCTTTTTCTTTTTCTTTCATTTCATTTTGCAACACTTCCTTTCCTTTTCTTTTTCTTTTTCTTTCATTTGCACTTTTCTTTTTCTTATCTTTCTTTTGGACTTTCCTTCCTTTAATTTGGTCTGTCGTTGGAGCAATACCACTGTTACCCTCCGGATAATAATTTGTATAATATATATTACATTATTTGACCGCTAACGGCGGTATACAAAATAGACACACACAAAGTTTGTGGATTAGTTTGTCAGCTTGGGCGACGACGACACTTCAGGCTGATCTTCTTCCCTCTTTTGTTCATTGTCGAATAATTGAGCCCATGGTCATGACTTTTGCTTCTCCAGGGATTACGACCTTTCATAGGTAATTTAGTCTTCATTCTTCTTTTGACATATGTTTCATCGTCATCAGCATCATCTTCCCTCATCGGATCACCGTACTGGTCGTAGTCTTCCTCGTTGGCGACTCCATCCATTCCTGTGATGCTCCTTTTGCTTCTCCTCATGACAACACGGCTGGGATTGATCGGATCAGTTATGAAGAAACATTGTGTCACGTGTATCCATGGCTCATTTTTGGTGATGGCGTTGACGGTACCGCTATCGGAGTCGGGTACACACATGGTAGTGAAATGTCAGTTTTCTCTCTGTACATTCTTAGCCCATCTGACACGGAACATCGTCGCGCTATGCAATCCAGAGTAGTTCCCAGATCTCTTCGACCCTTCCGTAATATCTTTCAATTACATTCCCGATCATGGCTTCCATCATCACCTCTGACTTTTGGTCATCACTATTTATATCTTTCTCCTCCGTGTAGAACGTGTATTCGTTGATATCGTATGCTTTATAAGTCGCAAGGTTGGTCGAGGGGCCATGTGCTAAGGCATATATGAGCGTTCCGTTCAGACATCCCTCTTCTGGGGGATTAGCCAGAACTCGCTCTTTGAACCACCGCAAGAAAGTGGAGTTGTGCTCTCTAATAACTCCAGCGTCCGTCCTGCGCACCCCATGGTCAGGGTACTTCTTTGCGATGGTCTCTTTGTGGAGTTTCATGAAATCTTCTAGCACATCTAGGTGTTGTAGCACTACTAAATTTGCCCTGTCAAGGTTGTTTTGTCGGCCCGAGCGTAACACATTCACATCCCTATGACTGTTGGTGTGACCTTCGCCTTCGAGCCTTCCACAATGCTTGTTGACGGGCAAACCAACAACAGGGTCTCCGGTGCCTACTAGATAACTCTCACAGAAAGAGATGCACTCTTTGGTCAGATGTCCTTGGGCTATGCTTCCATCTGGACGAGACATGTTACAAACGAATCCTTATATGACCCCATTCATCCTCTCGAACGGCATCATGTTGTGCAGGAATGTCGGCCCTAGGTCGATGACGTCGTCCATGATGTGGACACGTAGATGCACCATGACATCAAAGAACGCGGGCGGGAATTACATCTCTAGCTCATTCAGTATGAAAATGATCTCTTCCTGTAGCCTATGGAGTTGCTTCACACTGATCGACTTTCGAGAGATAGCATCAAAAAAGTGGCATAGGTCAATAAGCGTCTCACGCACATGTGTGTCCATAATCCCTCTAAGTGCAACCGAGAGTAACTACGTCATCATCACATGACAGTCATGAGACTTCATCCCACTGAACTTTTTTTTCTTAGTATCCAGATATCTTCTTATCTTCCCCCAGTATCCTGAACTAACTTTGATTCCGGTAAGGCACTTGAAAAATTGATCGACCTCCTTCAGATATAAGGTGAAGAAAGAGGGGGGGCAATATTGTTCTTCCTTCTTGTTTACTTTTTTTCCCCTATCTTCCGTCTTCGTCTCCGTCTCGATCTCCTCTAACAACCATTTACCGAGCATTTGGAGATCTTTCCTGATATTCAAAAATTCCAAATCTTTTCTTGCCTTTGTCCCATCCTTGGTCCTCTCTGGCATGTTCATCAATGTTCCAAGCACACTCTCAAGGATATTATTTGTGATATGCATTTGATCAAGGCTATGAGGCGTGTCGAGTATGGGCCCGTATTCCAAGTCCTAGAAAATAGATCTCATCTTCCGTACCTTCAGTAGGGGCTCCGACGCCTTTTTCTTCATCTGTCCCGGCGAGAGGCACTCTTCCCAGTTCTTCAATAACTCATATATTTCTGCACCGCTTTGCTTAAGTGGAGGACCTTGATGCTCAGCCTTACCATTGGATAGATCTCCATGCTTTCTCCACGGGTCATCCTTCTCGAGCCATATTCGATGCCCCATGTACACGATTTTCGAAGACCCGCTGTCGGTGTCAAAACCGGCGGATCTCGGGTAGGGGGTCCCGAACCGTGCGTCTAGGCGGATGGTAACAGGAGACAAGGGACACGATGTTTCTACCCAGGTTCGGGCCCTCTCGGTGGAGGTAAATCCCTACTCGTGCTTGATTGATGATATGGGTAGTACAAGAGTAGATCTACCAGGAGATCAGAGAGGCTAACCCTAGAAGCTAGCCTATGGTATGATTGCTGTTCGTCCTACAGACTAAAACCCTCCGGTTTATATAGGCACCGAAGAGGGTTAGGGTTACACAGAGTCGGTTACAATGGTAGGAGATCTACATATCCGTATCGCCAAGCTTGCCTTCCACGCCAAGGAAAGTCCCATCCGGGCACGGGACGAAGTCTTCAATCTTGAATCTTCATAGTCCAGGAGTCCGACCAAAGGCTATAGTCCGCCATCCGGACACCCCTAATCCAGACTCCTCAAGAGCTCCCTAACCAAAGCTTCAATGACGATGAGTCCGGCGCGATATTGTCTTCAAAGATTGCAAGGCGGGTTCCTCCTCTGAATACTTCATAGAAGATTTTGAACACAAGGATAGTGTCCGCTCGCAAAATAAGTTCCACATACCACCGTAGAGAGAATAATATTTACACAAATTCAATCACGACGTATTCCGTGGCGTGACATCACACCATGGCCAAGCCTTTATTCGAATCGTCTTTATTGTCCCTCCTCAAAGACGCTTAGCGAGGCGGTTTCCTTGGCACGCCTTGTCAAAGCAGTAGATCGTGCCCCTTATTCCGGATTCTCATCAATACGGGCGTAGAACCCAACCGCGCCATTGATTACGGCGCTTGGGAGATAAGCGAGTTTTACCAGTTGGTGGGGACGCATAGCTTCGTCCGTCCATATAAGGGGATAAGGATCCACCTTTTCACACACGCCTTCTTCCTCCTTCGCTCATCCATTTTCGTGCACTCGAGCTCCAGTGCCCAAGTCCACACATCTCGCCTCAACCTTCCCCAGCCATGTCCGGAGGGGGAGGCAAGTGCATGGTCTCCTCCGTCACGGAGGGGCACATCAAAAAGCTGCGGAAGGCCGGATACTTGTCCAAATGACATCACAGATCGGCTCCCCGACAAGGGGCAGCTTATCCCACCCCCAGGCCCCATGAGAGGGTGGTGTTCTCACCCACTTCCTCCATGGACTAGGTTTTCCACTTCACCCATTTGTCCGGGGCTCATGTTCTACTACGCCTGGATTTCCAATGATCTGGCCCAATTTCATCCTCAACATCTCGGCGCTCATCATTGTGTGCGAGGCCTTCCTTTGCATCCAGCCCCACTTCGCTTATGGTGAAGACCTTCAATGTCAAGCCAAGGTAGTGGGCGGCCGCCAGCGGAGTGCGGAGGTGCCATGGTGGGCGGGATGCCCAACGTCTTATGGCTCGAGGGCTCCTTCGTGGAGACCATAAAGGGGTGGTAATCGGGGTGGTTCTACATCACCGAGCCGCGTGACCCTAAATGGGTAGCGGCCCCCGAATTCCGATCTGGCTTCCCTACACGGCTCACCTCTTGGAAAGAGACGGGCCTAACATGGGGTAATTCAGAAGAGCTAACCGGACTCCAATCCTGCGTCAAAACCTTGGTGAACAAGAAGCTCAAGTTCGTCAACGTAGTCCAGGTCATGCTCATCCGCCGGATCCTCCTGTGCCGACAACGGGCCTTCAGCTTATGGGTGTTTGATCCGGCACAGCACCAAACCTTGAGCAGGCTCTTCGACACTACATACGAAGATGCCTGGAAGGTGCTGTTCAAGGGCGCCGAGGCTCCTGCATCCGCTACCGAAGATCGCGGATTCAGCTCGCAGTGTCAAGTCGGCGAGGTAAGCTATTTTACCCTTTACAGGACACTTGTTTTCCATAGTTTGACTCTATGCGGGATCTAAACTCCCTACCTTTGACAGTTCGGCAAAAGACTTCCGCAGGTTGACCGCCTGCCCTTGCCGAAGACTCCAGCGGACGCCCGATTGACGGGGCTGCTGGTTCCGGCACCTCACATGGTGCCGGAGAAGAAGGCCAAGAAGAAGGCCACGGGAACCCGAAAGAGTTCCCAGCGTCAGGTGTATCAGACTCATCGTCCGATGACTCCGAGGCGGACTCCTCCCGCGAAGACGAGGAGGAGGAAAAAGAGGCCTCTCCGCCAGCGGGGGAAGAGAAGAAAAGGAAGGCCGCCCCAACGGGGGAGGCCGGAGGGTCCAAGAAGGGAAGGACCCTTCCTCCGGACTACTCCACCAACACCGACGACGTCGAAGAGGAGTGGCCACCGAAGGCTAAGCCCCTGGCGAAATTGTAAGTGTCCGGATACCAGAATAACTCATGGCTTTTCATTTGTCGCACATAATCTCCTGACACCAAATATAACCTTGCAGCCCGCCCAAGGACGGGCTCGACACTTCAACGAGCAGCTCCCTGGCTTCGTCGGACGTGAATATCACTTCACTTCCGGCCGCCTCCTCTCCTCGCGCTGCGGATGACGCCGAGGTGGGGTCCCAAAAGGGGCCTAGCTATGAGGAGGGGGTCCCGGAGGCGCCGTAGGGCAACCTCCCAGACTCTGGGCACAAGGGGGATCAAACCCCAAAGGGCTCTAAGTCCGGCCCTGGGCCGGACTCCGCACCGGAACCTTCAGTGGTTCCAGAGTCCGGCAGGCGGCCCCTTTGTAAGAAGGGCGAGACTGCGACACCAGTGACCTCCGTCCAACCGGAGGCACCGTATAATTTGCTGGACGCGCTTAACGGCGCCTCCATCGACGAGGAGCACCGCCTTTGTTATGAGTGTGGTGATCCGAAAGTTCATCCACCAAGAGTGGGCTGACTGAAGCTCGTGCACCTTCTAACAAAGCTTTGAGGTATGTATTTAAGATATGTAAAAATATTACCGCATAGACAGTAGCCCCTGATGCTCAGTTTGATGTTCGGAAAGAAAAGCCGAATTGAGGATCTAAAAAGATATACGCAGGAGTCTAACATAAGTATGTCAATATGGGGAATGCAGACTGCGTTGCTGACCTCTGCCGCACAGACTGCGGAGGTCAATGCATTGAAGCAGAGCCTCGAGCAGTTCGAGAACGAGCTCGGCCTTGCCAAAAAGCAGCTTGAGGACAAGGAAGGTAAGTAATACCTTATGGAAATATATAAAAGATGTGGCTGCAAAAAATGACAGGAATAACGTGAGAATTGCAGGGGCCACGAACGAGGTGGCGACCCTAAAGGAGGCGGTGTCCAAGGCCGAAAGCAATGCGGCAGTGGAGCGCACCGAGCGAGAGAAGCAGGAGGCGCGGGTGGCGGACTTGCATCAAGAGCTCCAGGCTCTCGTGGAAAAACACGAGAGTTTGGAGCGTGACTCAAAGACTCGAGAGTCCGAGCTCGCCTCGGCTCTTGATAGCGCCTAAAGCCGCTAAGGCGAAGCCCGAAAGCCCTCCAGAAATTGAGGCAATGAAGAAGATAGCGGCGGTAAGGCATTCTTCATGCAAAGCAAGCACGTGAAAGTTAATTACTTGTTACTTACCCGAATCCGAGCTCTCCAGAGCATTCGCAGATCTGCCTTAGCAGGTGTCTCGACGCCAGATTCTACCGAGCCGAGGAGGGAGCTCGACGGAGAAGGTGTTCTGGTCTCAGTATGCTGAGGCCGGACACCCGGTGCCCTTGAGCGACCAGCTGAAGCAGCTGGTCGAGCTCCATAAGGTGGCCGAATAGGCCATGAAGGGCCTCATAGTTCGGCTGTGGCCTGAGGAAGCCATGCCTAGGAGCTACTACGGGCTGGTGAGGCGGCTGGTGGATGCCTGTCCATGGATTGAAGTCGTCAAGCACTCCTTCTGCATCAAAGGTGGCCGTAGGGCCCTTGCCCGTGCTAAAGTGCACTGGGGCAAGATGGACGCTGAGAAGCTTGTGACGGACAGACGACCGCCGGGCAAGGAGTATCGCAAGCCCGAGATGTATTATGAGAGCGTCCTGAAGGGTGCCCGTCTTATAGCGGGTGAATGCTCCAAAGATGTAATTTTTGAGTAAACTCACATTTGTTATCCTGTACGCTGAAAACTTGTTCATATGCGCTAAGCAACGCTTGTGAATTTAAAATATTACCTTATGTGCGTCCGTTTATTAATTTTGAGAGATGGCAAGTCGTCGACTTCTGCCCCCGTGCCACGAGTGCTGGGGTGTTCGGGATAAACTTGAGCGCTCTTTTTCCCATTCTTGGGTCCTTCGAGGGAGGCGCTCAACGCAACGAACGAGGCAACCGTACTATAATGCTTGAACACTCTCACTTAGCCATAGAATTCTATAATTTTAAATTTCGGCGAAGCCCCTATTATTCGGAAGACCGAGTTCGGGCGCTATCCACGCTGGGCCGGACAAAGCCGACTCGCCTAAGCGGCATAAGTCTTTAGGGACTCGAAAACCTCTTGAACAGCGATCGCTCTCGCCTCTATCATGACGGTCAGTTTTAGCTTTCCATCGAGGTGCTTAACCCAGCTCAACCGGGGCACAATCGCAGTGGTTATCCCAGCGCTACCTTAGCCGATATAACGGAACGTAAGGTACCAAAACATGGGAGCCAGGAAAACCCAACTATTGACCCAAGACATGATTCAGAGCCGATGCATATAATGCTATAAGTTCGGGGTGCCGCACTTGTGAAAGTGTTCGGACTTATCACACCATATTGTGGGGTACTTAAGCCCCTGGTGTATTTGGCCATACCAAAGCGTACGGATGCAACATGTCATAAGTGAACATATATAGATAAGAAAAAGGAATGCAATAATAGGCAAAAGTTGTGCATTGTTTATTAAAAAAGCTGTGGTAAAAGCAGAACGATACAAATAGTGCGATAAGCAAGGGACGAAACTATTTGACATGTCCCCCTCCAGGAGCGAGCTGCGGGATGATATGTAAAACAAGTATACTGCTCGTTATGGAGACCACCTGGATACTCGACGTAGCTTTCTGCTTCCCTGGCTGTTGCATCGTATGTTCGGCGATTCTACTACCGGACAGGGCTTCTTGATAAAGGAGTCCTGAAAATAAGAAAAAGGAATTGCACAATCGGGAGCCCCTGGTGCGGTTGAGTCGACTGGCCTGCCGTGGTCGTGTTCTCCCCTATGCCCATGGTATTTCCAGAGCATAATTATGTACGCCAGAGTAATCTTGTTTCGCAATTTCGCGAGGGCTGGGTTAGCCGCATTACGCTGCGTGCTCGGACGTGCCAGCGGTCTTGTTGTAGGTTACTCTGGCGCGCTTTGACGGTGTCCGGATGTTTAATAGCCGGACTCAAGAATTGCCTTGAGAGGCTGCTTTGTACTTCCGCCACGAGAGCCGCCAGATGCTCCTCTGCTCGTAGAGAGCGCTCGTGTTTCCGCTGACCGCAATGAATCCTCGAGGGCCCGCATCTTGAGCTTGAGGTATGTGTAGTGCGGCACCGCATTGAACTTTGCAATGCGGTTCGTCCGAAAGCAAAGGCGTGATAGCCGCCATGAACGGGACTATGTCGAAGATTAACTCCTCGCTTCGAAGTTATCCGGGATCCAAGACCACTTCAAGTGTAATCGAGCCTGCATAGCTTGGCCTCTACACCTGGTATGATGCCTTTAAAGGTCATCTTTGTGGGTTTAATCCTTGAGGGGTCTATGCCCATTTTGCACACTGTATCCTGATAAAGCAGGTTCAGGTTGCTGCCGCCGTCCATCAGGACTCTAGTGAGGTGAAATCCGTCAATGATTGGGTCTAGAACCAATGTAGCGAATCCGCCATGGCGGATGCTAGTGGGGTGGTCCCTTCGATCAAAAGTGATCGGGCAGGAGGACCACGGATTGAACTTTGGGGCGACTGGCTCCATCGCATATACGTCCCTTAGTGCACGCTTCCGCTCCCTTTTGGGTATGTGGGTAGCGTATATCATGTTCACCGTCCGCACTTGTGGGGGGAAGCCCTTCTGTCCTCTATTGTTCGGCCGCCGGGGCTCTTCCTCGTCATTGCTATGCAGCCCCTTGTCATTGTTTTCGGCAGTTAGCTTGCCTGCCTGCTTGAACAACCAATAATCCCTGTTGGTGTGGTTGGCTGGTTTTTCGGGGGTGCTGTGTATCTGGCACGAGCGATTGAGTATTCGGTCCAAATTGGATGGGCCCGGAGTATTTCTTTTGAATGGCTTTTTCCGCTGACCAGGTTTGGAGCCTCTGAATCCGCATTGATCGTCAGATCTCAACATTATCGCCGTTAATCGCGGCGCTTTGTGCTTGTTGCGACGCCGACCGCCGTTGTTGTCCTTGGTATCCGAATTACCAGGGCTCTTGGTCATGTTGTTACTACGAGCTAGCCAGCTATCCTCTCCCGCGCAGAAGCGGGTCATGAGTGTTGTGAGGGCTGCCATGGATTTCGGCTTTTCCTGTCCTAGGTGCCGGGCAAGCCACTCGTCATGGATGTTATGTTTGAAGGCTGCAAGGGCCTCTGCATCCGGACAGTCGACGATTTGATTTTTCTTGGTTAGGAACCGTGTCCAGAATTGTCTGGCTGATTCCTCTGGCTGCTGAATTATGTGGCTTAGGTCATCGGCGTCTGGTGGTCGCACATAGGTGCCCTGGAAGTTGTCGAGGAATGCGGCTTCCAAGTCTTCCCAACAACCGATTGACTCCGCTGGCAAGCTATTAAGCCAATGCCGAGCTGGTCCTTTAAGCTTGAGTGGGAGGTATTTGATGGCCTGCAGATCATCACCGCGGGCCATGTGGATATGAAGGAGATAGTCCTTGATCCACACCGCAGGATATGTTGTGCCATCGTATGATTCAATGTTTACGGGTTTGAAACCCTCAACGATTTGATGATCCATCACTTTGTCTATGAAGCATAGTGGGTGTGCGGCACCTCTATTTGGGCTATATCACGACGCAGCTCAAATGAGCTTTGTCTACTGTGTTCGGCCCGGCCGGAGTTGCCATATCCGGCGTGACGGTTATCAATACGTATCGTGGGGCACCCACGCGATCCGTAAATCGATCTTGTTTGCCTTGCCTTGTCCTCCAGTATATCCCGCAGTCCGCACATTTTCCCGCCTTGGTATTTTTTTTGAGCGCTTGAAAGTGCGGCTTGAGTGGAGGGCCGAGAGGCCTCTCTGTCGCGGCCACGAGGTGGCCGGTCGGCTGTATCATGCGCTGGTGATGTAGGTTTAGGTGCTTCCTCCACTAATCAGGGTAGCAACCTGCGTTTTGGGTAGCTCTTGGAGGGGCATTCGAGTTCATACTCTTCGGCCGCAAGGATTTCAGTCCATTTGTGGGCTAGCAAGTCTTGGTCAGCTCTAAGCTGTTGCTGCTTTTTCTTGAGGCTGCTTGCCGTGGCCATAAGCCTGCGTTTGAAACGCTCTTGTTCGACGGGATCCTCAGGCAAGACAAATTCGTCGTCGTCGAGGCTTGCCTCGTCTTCGGAGGGAGGCATGTAATTATCGTCCACTACCTCTCTGCCTGCCGCTCTCTCATGAGGGTTGGCTTCTCCATCCTCCTGCACTGAATCCTTGTGGAGGGGATTGTCTTCAGCACTGTCCGAGGTGTTATTGTCTCCCGTGCCGGAATCACCATTTTTGCTGTGGCGGGATTTAGAGCGGTGCCGCTGACACCGGCGCTTAGGCTGTTTCTTGGAGGGGTCATCCTCCGTTGTTCCATCGCCATTCCCATATTTTGGGATGTCCACCATGTAAATGTCGTATGATGAGGTGGCCTTCCAGTGCCCTATAGGCGCTGGTTCTTGGTCGTCTCCTGCATCGCCGTCCATACCATCGATGTCTTCGGAGTCGAAGTCGAGCATGTCGGTTAAATCATCGACAGTGGCTATGAAGTGGGTGGTGGGTGGGCTTTGAATTTCTTCGTCGTCCACATCCCAACCTTCCTGACCATAGTCCAGCCAGGGTTCTCCTGATAAAGAGAGAGACTTTAGTGAATTCAGGATGTCGCCAAAGGGCGAGTGCTGAAAGATGTCCACGGTGGTGAATTCCATGACCGGCGCCCAATCGGATTCGATTGGCAGGGGCGCGGAAGGTTCGGAGTCCGGAGAGGAGTCCGGCACCTTGGAGTTATGAGCCTTGCAAAGGACAGGGATGGTGTTCGGCTCAATCGCCATAGAGATTGCAGCCCCCGAGGCGGTGTCCACCACCCGCCCTCGATCGGCGCAGATCGGCCCGAGCTAAGGGTCGAGCGACATCGGTGCGACCTCCGTGGCACTGCTCGCTGCAGAGCTAGATCATGCCCATCGTGACAAAGGCGGGCGCGCTTGGCTGTGGCTCGAACCCATCGAAGATCAAATCTCCGCGGACGTCAGCCGTGTAGTTCAAGCTTTCAATCTGCTCCAGATGGCCAAGCAAATTGGCCCGCAGTGCAAAGCCACCGAATACGAAGATCTGCCCGGGGAGAAAAGTCTCACCCTGGACCGCATCATTGTTGATGATCGGAGGAGCCATTGGGCCTAAAGATGACGACACAGAGGAACTCTCAATGAAGGCACCAATGTTGGTGTCAAAACCGACAGATCTCGGGTAGGGGGTCCCAAACTGTGCGTCTAGGCGGATGGTAATAGGAGACAAGGGACACGATGTTTTTACCCAGGTTCAGGCCGTCTCGGTGGAGGTAAAACCCTAATCCTGCTTGATTAATATTGATGATATGGGTAGTACAAGAGTAGATCTACCACGAGATCAGAGAGGCTAAACCCTAGAAGCTAGCCTATGGTATGATTGTTGTTCGTCCTACGGACTAAAACCCTCCGGTTTATATAAGCATCGAAGAGGGTTAGGGTTACACAGAGTCGGTTACAATGGTAGGAGATCTACATATCCATATCGCCAAACTTGCCTTCCACGCCAAGGAAAGTCCAGTCCGGACACGGGACGAAGTCTTCAATCTTGAATCTTCATAGTCCAGGAGTCCGGCCAAAGGCTATAGTCCATCCATCTGGACACCCCCTATTCCAGGACTCCCTCACCGCCATCTTTCGATAGCTGCAGAGAAGTTGTATCATCCATGCACCTCGTGCATCCGCAATATCTGTGGCACACCTGGCTAGAGAGATAGCCGTAACCGAGATAGTCCTGCACCGTCGTGATCAGCGCGGCTCTCATGTAGAAATACTCTCCTTTGCTTGCATCCCATGCCTTGGCCGGCGTTGTCCATAAGGAGTATAGCTCCTCTTTCAGTAACCCGAGATACAAATTTATATCATTTCCCGGTTGTCTCGACACTTGAATAAGCATAGCCATGTGTATCTATTTTTCCTTCATGCACAACAAGGGGGAGGTTGTACATCCATACAAACACGGGCCATGTGCTATGATTGGTGTTCTGGTTGCCAAATGGATTCATGCCATCACTACTAGCGCCAAGCATGATGTTCCTTGGATCATTTGCGAAAAAAATCAAATTCAGCATTTAATGCGCTCCATTGGCTAACATCTGTGAGGTGTCTCAGCTTCGGCTCATCTCCGTCATCTGGCTTCACCCTATCCGTGTGGCAGCGCATAAGCATTGCTTCCTTAGGATCTAAGAAATACCGCTGTAGCTTTCTGTGGGGCTTTCTTCCGGCCTTTTTATATCGTGAAGCATTGCACTTTGGACAGATGGTTTATCCCGCATGCTCGTTCCGATATATGATGCAATCATTGATGCATGTATGTTATCTAATGTGTGGCAGATCAACAGGGCACACGATGTTCCTTGCCTCCTCGACACTAGTAGGACACAGGCTTCCCACAGGAAGAACCTTCTTTAGATACTTCAGAAGTTCATATAGGCTTGGATCTGTCCATTTGTTTTTTGCCTTCGTCTTTAGAAGTTCTAGTGTGAAACTCAAGCTGGTCACCTCGGGATTGCAACCATCATACAAAGGAGTCATCGAGACAACCCCCAGTTGCGCCAGTTTGGCCTCCTCTCTAGAAGCAGCTCCGTTGCTAGTCGTCTTCTTGCGAAGCAGGTCTCTAACATGCGGGTCCTGCATGGCTGAACTTAGTAGCGACAAAGACGGCGATGTGTCTGCGTCTTCTCCGCCTTGAACTGCCTCTTCGCCATTGAAATTTCTGAGGCCGTCTTCCTCTTCGGGCACATAATCGGCTGATGACCCACAAGTATAGGGGATCTATCGTAGTCCTTTCGATAAGTAAGAGTGTCGAACCCAACGAGGAGCAGAACGAAATGACAAGTAGTTTTCAGTAAGGTTTTCTCTGCAAGCACTGAAATTGTAGGTAACAGATAGTTTTGTGTTAAGATAATTTGTAACGGGTAACAAGCAATGAAAGTAAATAAAGTGTAGCAAGATGGCACAATCCTTTTTGTAGCAAAGGACAAGCCTGGACAATTTCTTATAATGAGAGAAGTGCTCCCGATGACACATGGGAATTATCGTCAAGCTAGTTTTCATCACGCTCATATGATTCGCGTTCGGTACTTTGATAATTTGATATGTGGGTGGACCGGTGCTTGGGTACTGCCCTTACTTGGACAAGAATCCCACTTATGATTAACCCCTATTGCAAGCATCCGCAACTACAAAAGAAGTATTAAGGTAAACCTAACCACGACATTAGACATATGGATCCAAATCAGCCCCTTACGAAGCAACGCAAAAACTAGGGTTTAAGCTTCTATCACTCTAGCAACCCATCATCTACTTATTACTTCCCAATGCCTTCCTCTAGGCCCAAATAATGGTGAAGTGTCATGTAGTCGACGTTCACATAACACCACTAGAGGAGAGACAACATACATCTCATCAAAATATCGAATGAATACCAAATTCACATGACTACTAATAGAAAGACTTCACCCAAGTCCTCAGGAACAAACATAACTACTCACAAAGCATATTCATGTTCATAATCAGAGGAGTATTAATATGCATTAAGGATCTGAACATATGATCTTCCACCAAGTAAACCAATTAGCATCAACTACAAGGAGTAATCAACACTACTAGCAACCCACAGGTACCAATTTGTGGTTTCGATACAAGATTGGATACAAGAGATGAACTAGGGTTTTGAGAGGAGATGGTGCTGGTGAAGATGTTGATGGAGATTGACCCCCTCCCGATGAGAGGATCGTTGGTGATGATGATGGTGATGATTTCCCCCTCTCGGAGGGAAGTTTCCCCGGCAGAACAGCTCCACCGGAGCCCTAGATTGGTTCCTCCAAGGTTCCACCTCGTGGTGGCGGAGTTTCGTCCCGTAAGCTTGCTTATGATATTTTTTCCAGGGTAAAAGCCTTCATATAGCAGAAAATGGACACCGAAGGGCCACCAGGGGGCCCAGGAGACAGGGGGCGCGCCCAGTAGGGGTGGGCGCCCCCCACACCCTCCTGGCCAGGGTGTTGGCCCCCTCTGGTGTTTTCTTCGCTCAATAATTCTTATTAATTCCAAAAATGACTTCCGTGGAGTTTCAGGATTTTTGGAGCTGTGCAGAATAGGTTTCCAATATTTGCTCCTTTTCCAGCCAGAATTCCAGCTGCCAGCATTCCCCCTCTTCATGGTAAACCTTGTAAAATAAGAGAGAATAGCCATAAGTATTGAGACATAATGTGTAATAACAACCCATAATGCAATAAATACTGATATAAAAGCATGATGCAAAATGGACATATCAACTCCCCCAAGCTTAGACCTCGCTTGTCCTCAAGCGGAAGCCGAAATCAAAAAATATGTCCACATGTTTAGAGATAGAGGTGTCGATAAAATAAAATACGGACATGAGGGCAGCATGATCATTCTTATAATAGCAACATATATATATATATTTTCATATGATTTCTTATGCTCTAGTAACAATCAATTCAAGTATGGTTCAGAAACTTCATTGAGAACTAACAAACTATAATCTCAGTCATTGAAGCAATTGCAATTTATCATAGCATCAGAAAGAGTCAAGAATAGAGCCTTTCAGCAACTCCACACGCTCAACTATCATATAGTCTTCTACAATTGCTAACACTCACGCAATACTTGTGGTTATGGAGTTTTAATCGGACACTGAGAAAGATAGGGGCTTATTGTGTTGCCTCCCAACGTATTCACCTTTGGGTGATGTCAACAATAATAATTCATGCTAACTTACATCCAAGTGGATATATATATCAGGATCTTTCAAACACGAGGAGCTTGCCAAAGGATAAAATAAAAAAGGTAAAGGTGAAGATAACCTTGACTCAAGCATAAAGTAAAAAACATAAAGTAAAAGATAGGCCCTTCGCAGAGGGAATCAGAGGTTGTCATGTGCTTTTAGGGTTGGATGCACAAAATCTTAATGCAGAAGAATGTCACTTTATATTGCCACTTGTGATATGAAACTTTATTATGCAGTCCGTCGCTTTTATTACTTCCATATCACACGATCATATAAAGCTTATTTTCTCCGCACTAATAATTCATACATATTTAGAGAGCAATTTGTATTGCTTGGAACATGACAACTTACTTGAAGGATCTTACTCAATCCATAGGTAGGTATGGTGGACTCTCATGGAAAAACTGGGTTTAAGGATATTTGGAAGCACAAGTAGTATCTCTACTTGGTGAAAGGAATTTTGGCTAGCAAGAGGGGGAAAGGCAAGTTCAACATGTTGGGAAAATCAATGACAATATACTTTAACTGAGATGTCAGAAAACATAAACCATTACGTTGTCTTCGTTGTCCAAATCAACTCTTTTCGCATGTCATACTTAATGAGTGCTCACAATCATAAAAGATGTCCAAGATAGTATATTTATATGTGAAAACCTCTCTTTCCTTATTACTTCCTATTAATTGCAACGATGACCAAAACTATGTTTGTCAACTCTCAACAACTTTTATGCCTCATAATTTTTATGTGTGAAGTCATTACTATCCATAAGATCAATATGAAGTGTTTTATTCTTTTTATTCTTTCTACTTCCTCAGGATCATAGCAAGATAGCAAAGCCCTTGAATCAACACTAATCTTTATTATAGATAGCTCACGGACTCGATTACATAAAGAGATCACAAAGCAAAACTCAAAACTACTTGATACCAAAACTTCAATCTACTAGATCAAGATATTACTAAAAGGATCAAACTAAGTAAAACGGTAAAGATAGAAGTGTGATGGTGATACGATATCGGGGCACCTCCCCCAAGCTTGGCAGTTGCCAAGGGGAGTGCCCATACCCATGTGATTATGTCCTCGGAGGTGGTGAAGTAGGAATTGTTGATGATGTAGGCTTGTCTTCCATCTTCCAAGGCATAGGCTCACCATCATCGAAGGATGATCGAGTCTCCGGGATCCTCAAATCTGCAACCAGACTCATCCTCTTGAATCTATATTCATACTCACAGTTTTGGATTTGCAGGTCATAGATCTGGGCTTGGAGGTGCTCGATTTTCTCTTGAAGCTTAAAGATGGTCTCCCCAATGATCTTGGCATCTAGCTTGTGGTTGTTCGTGAACTCCGTGATCATCATCTGGTTGGCATTCAGTCCATGCTCCACCATCCCTTGGCACTTGAAAACTTATTGCTCCATGGCTTTGAGCTTTGTCTCCACGCTTCCGATACGCCTTGGTCCCTCCACATCGCGGATGTGCAGCATCCCCTCACGCATCTCAATGGTTTGATGGTGTTGCAGCACCTCCATGAGATAGGGGTTGATAACCCTCTCGAAAAACTTGTCCTTGGGAGCACTTGGAGACGTCATGGTGCTCTAGATCTGTGAGAAAAACAGCTCGAAACGAAAATAGAGGATATTTGCGTGATACGGTGGTCAAAACCTTCGGGAGATTATATAATGAATTTTTACCGACCAAAATACGTAACGTGAAAGAAAACGGAGTTCGGGAGGCACACGAGGTGGTCGCGAGACAGGCGGCGCGCCCAGTAAGGGTGGGCGCGCCCTTCACCCTCGTGGACGCCTCGTGTCCTTCCCGGATTACTTCTTTCTTTCCAAAATTCTTAAATATTCCAAAACGGAGAAAAATTGCCATTAGAACTGTTTTGGAGTCGGTTTACTTACCGTACCACATACCTATTCCTTTTCGGAGTCCGAAACATTCTGGAAAGTGTCCCTTATGTATTCCTCCAGGGTTACAGTCTCAACAATATTAGTTTCAACATTGATAGGATTACCTGAGATATAATGTTTGATTCTTTGACCGTTCACCACCCTCGGACTTGTGCCTTCGAAGTTGTTGATTTTTATGGCACCGGAACAATAGACCTCCTCAATAACGTAAGGACGTTCCCATTTAGAGAGAAGTTTTCCTGCAAAAAATCTTAAACGAGAGTTGAATAATAACGCATAATCACCTATGTTAAATTCTCGCTTTTGTATCCTTTTGTCATGCCATCTTTTAACTTTTTCTTTAAATAGCTTGGCGTTCTCATAGGCTTGGGTTCTCCATTCATCAAGTGAGCTAATATCAAATAACCTCTTCTCACCGGCAAGTTTGATGTCATAGTTGAGCTCTTTAATAGCCCAATATGCTTTATGTTGAAGTTCAAGAGGTAAGTGACATGCTTTTCCATAAACCATCTTATACAGAGACATACCCATAGGATTTTTATATGCAGTTCTATAGGCCCATAATGCATCATCAAGTTTTTTGGACCAGTTCTTTCTAGATCTATTGACAGTCTTTTGCAAAATTAATTTGAGCTCTCTATTGCTCAACTCTACTAGACCACTAGACTGTGGGTGATAAGGAGATGTGATTCTATAACATCATACTTAGCAAGCATCTTACGGAAAGCACCATGAATAAAATGTGAACCACCATGACTCATAAGATATCTAGGGACTCCAAACCTCGGAAAAATAACTTCTTTAAGCATTTTAATAGAAGTTTTATGATCAGCACTACTAGTTGGAATAGCTTCTACCCACTTAGTAACGTAATCAACAACAACTAAAATATGTGTGTAACCATTAGAGGCAGGAAAAGGTCCCATATAATCAAAGCCCCAAACATCAAATGTTTCAATAACAAGAGAATAATTCATAGGCATTTCTTGACGTCTACTAATATTACCAATTCTTTGACATTCATCACAAGACAAGACAAACTTACAAGCATCTTTGAAGAGAATAGGCCATTAAAAACCGGATTGCAATACCTTATGTGCAGTTATATCTCTAGAGTGGTGTCCTCCATATGATTCAGAGTGACACTTGCGTAGGATCTGTTCCTGTTCATTCTCAGGTACACAACGTCTAATAACACCATATACTCCTTCTTTATAAGGGTGTGGGTCATCCCAGAAGTAATGTCTTAAATCATAAAAGAACTTTTTCTTTTGCTGGTATGTGAAACTAGGTGGTATAAATTTAGCAACAATGTAATTAGCATAATCAGCATACCAAGGAGCAGTACGAGAAACATTAATGAACGCTAATTTTTCATCAGGAAAGCTATCATCAATAGGTAGTGGGTCATCAAGAACATTCTCTACCTAGACAAGTTGTCTGCAACGGGGTTCTCAGCTCCCTTTCTATCAACAATATGCAAATCAAATTCTTGAAGCAAGAGAACCCATCTAATAAGTCTAGGCTTAGCATCTTTCTTTTCCATAAGATATTTAATAGCAGCATGATCAGTGTGAATAGTAACTTTAGAATCAACAATATAAGGTCTGAACTTATCACATGCAAACACAACTGCTAAGAACTCTTTTTCAGCAGTAGTATAATTTCTCTGGGCAGTATCAAGAGTTTTACTAGCATACTGGATAACGTTCAATCTCTTATCAACTCTTTGCCCTAGAACAACACCTACAGCATAATCACTAGCATCACACATAATTTCAAAGGGTAAATTCCAATCAGGTGGCTGAACAATAGGTGCATTGATCAAAGCTTCCTTAAGTATTTCAAATGCTTCTACACAATCATCATCAAAGACAAAAGGAATATCTTTTTATAATAAATTAGTCAGAGTCCTAGAGATTTTAGAAAAGTCCTTAATGAACCTCCTATAAAAACTGGCATGACCAAGGAGACTTCTTATACCTTTTATGTCCTTGGGACATGGCATCTTTTCAATAGCATCAACTTTAGCTTTATCAACTTCAATACCTCTCTCGGAAATCTTATACCCCAAGACAATGCCTTCATTAACCATAAAGTGGCACTTTTCCCAATTCATGACGAGACTAGTGTCTTCATATCTCTTCAAAACTTGATCAAGGTTGCTCAAGCAATCATCAAAAGAGGATGCATAAACGGAGAAATCATCCATGAATACCTCACAAATCTTTTCACAAAAGTCAGAGAATATAGCCATCATGCATCTTTGAAAGGTAGCAGGTGCATTACATAAACCAAAAGGCATACGTCTATATGCAAAAGTATCAAAAGGGCAAGTAAAAGTAGTTTTTGATTGATCCTCCGCTGACACAGGTATTTGAGAGAAACCAGAATAACCATCTAGAAAGCAGAAATGTGTGTGTTTGGATAGTCTTTCTAGCATTTGATCAATAAAAGGTAAAGGGTAATGATCTTTCTTAGTAGCTTTATTTAATTTACGAAAATCAATTACCATCCTATAACTTGTAATAATTCTTTGCGGGATCAATTCATCTTTATCATTAGGAACGACAGTAATACCTCCCTTTTTAGGAACGCAATGGACAGGACTTACCCATTCACTATCAGCAACGGGATAAATTATACCTGCCTCAAGGAGCTTTAGTATCTCCTTTCTTACCACTTCTTTCATCTTAGGACTCAATCGTCATTGAGGATCTCTAACTGGTTTGGCATCTTTCTCCACTTTAATTTTGTGTTGGCATAGAGTGGGACTAATGCCCTTAAGATCATCCAGAGTATATCCAGTAGCAGCACGGTGCTTCTTCAGAGTTTTCAGTAATATTTCTTCTTCTTGCTCTGAAAGGTTAGCACTGATAATAACAGGATATATTTTCTTTTCATCAATATAAGATACTTAAGATTATCGGGTAAAGGTTTGAGATCAAACACGGGATCACCCTTGGGTGGAGGGGGATCCCCTAGGATTTCAATAGGCAAGTTGTGTTTCAGAATAGGACCTTGTTGAAGGAATACTTTATCTATTTCCCTTCTTTCATCCATAAACATATCATTTTCATGGTGTAGCAAATATTGTTCTAACGGATCAGGAGGAGGCACAACAATAGAAGCAATACCAATAATATCATCCTTACTAGGTGATTCTTTATCACGGGGTTGTCTACGAAACTTAGCAAAATTAAACTCATGAGACATATCCCCTAAGCCAATTGTAACAGTATCCTTTTCACAATCAATCCTAGCATTAACAGTATTCAAGAAGGGTCTACCAAATATAATGGGACAAAAGTCATCTTGTGGGGAACCAAGAACAAGAAAATCAGCAGGATATTTAACCTTCCCACACAAGACTTCAACAGCTCTAACAATCCCAACTGGTGAAATAGTAGCTCTATTGGCAAGCTTAATTGTAACACCAATACCTTCTAACTCAGCAGGTGCGATATCATGCATAATTTCTCCATATAAGGAATGAGGTATTGCACTAGCACTAGCACCCATATCACATAAGCCATGATAACAATGTTCTCCTATTTTAACAAAAATAACAGGCATGCCTACAACAGGTCTATGTATCTTAGCATTGGGTCTAGCAATATTAGCAGCCTGTTCACAGAAGTAAATAACATGCCCATCTATATTATCATCCAAGAGATCTTTAACCATAGCAATACTAGGTTCAACTTTGATTTTCTCGGGAGGTGTATAAGTTCTAGTATTACTCTTACGAACAACAGTCAAAGTTTTAGCATGATCCTTTATCCTAACAGGAAAAGGAGGTTTCTCAACATAACTAGTAGGAACAATAGGATCATTATAAGTGACAGTCTTTTCTTCAACTATAATAGGTGCAACTACTTTTACTTCAATGGGAGGAATATATTTAAACCACTTCTCCTTAGGGAGATCAAGGTGAGTAGCAAAAGATTCAACAAAAGCATCTACTATCTCAGAGTCAAATCAATATTTAGCGCTAAATCCACGAAAAGCATCGGTATCCATAAAAGATTTAACACAATCAAACTTAGGTGTTATACCTGACTCCTTATCATCATCAGAACCCCAATCTTCAGAGTTGCGCTTAATTCTTTCCAATAAATCCCACTTGAATTCAGTAGTCTTCGGCATATAAGAACCAGCACAGGAAGTATCGAGCAAGGTGCGATCATTGAGAGAAAGCCGAGCATAAATTTTTTGACTAATCATTTCTCTTGAGAGCTCATGATTGGGGCATGAATATAACATTAACATAAGCCTCCCCCAAGCTTGAGCGATGCTTTCTCCTTCGCGAGGCTAGAAATTATATATGTAATTATGATCACGATGAACAAGGTGCATAGGATAGAACTTCTGGTGAAATTCCAACTTCAATCGTTTATAATTCAAAGATCACGTATCATCACATAGCCTATACCATGTCAATGCATATCCCTTCAAAGATAAAGGGAAGACCTTCCTTTTGACAACATCATCGGGGATACCTGCAAGCTTAAATAATCCACAAACTTCATCCACAAAGATAAGGTGTAAATTGGGATGCAATGTTCCATCTCCTGCAAAGGGATTAGCTAGCAGTTTCTCTATCATACCCGAAGGAATCTCAAAGTAAATATTTTCAGTAGGTTCAGTAGGTTGAGGAGCAACCCTTTGCTCTATTGGTCGGGGTGAAGATACCCCGAACAAGCCCCTCAAAGGATTAGTTTCCATAGTAACAAGTGACAGAAAATTTCAGCACACTATATAAATGTTTCCCTACCAAATTCCACTCACCAAAGGCGCTTCACTCCCCGGTAACGGCGCCAGAAAAGAGTCTTGATGACCCACAAGTATAGGGGATCTATCATAGTCCTTTCGATAAGTAAGAGTGTCGAACCCAACGAGGAGCATAAGGAAATGACAAGCGGTTTTCAGTAAGGTTTTCTCTGCAAGCACTGAAATTGTAGGTAACACATAGTTTTGTGATAAGATAATTTGTAACGGGTAAGAATCAATGAAAGTAAATAAAGTGCAGCAAGGTGGCCCAATCCTTTTTGTAGCAAAGGACAATCCTGGACAATTTCTTATAATGAGAAAAGTGCTCCCGAGGACACATGGGAATTATCGCTGTTAGTTTTCATCACGCTCATATGATTCGCGTTCGTAGTTTGATAATTTGATATGTGGGTGGACCGTGCTTGGGTACTGCCCTTACTTGGACAAGCATCCCACTTATGATTAACCCCTATTGCAAGAATCCGCAACTACAAAAGAAGTATTAAGGTAAACCTAACCACAACATTAGACATATGGATCCAAATCAGCCCTTACGGCTAAACGAATAAACTAGGGTTTAAGCTTCGTCACTCTAGCAACCCATCATCTACTTATTACTTCCCAATGCCTTCCTCTAGGCCCAAATAATGGTGAAGTGTCATGTAGTCGACGCTCACATAACACCACTAGAGGAGAGACAACATACATCTCATCAAAATATCGAACGAATACCAAATTCACATGACTACTAATAGCAAGACTTCACCCATGTCCTCAGGAACAAATGTAACTACTCACAAAGCATATTCATGTTCATAATCAGAGGAGTATTAATATGCATTAAGAATCTGAACATATGATCTTCCACCAAGTAAACCCATTAGCATCAACTACAAGGAGTAATCAACACTACTAGCAACCCACAGGTGCCAATTTGTGGTTTTGATACAAGATTGGATACAAGAGATGAACTAGGGATTTGAGAGGAGATGGTGTTGGTGAAGATGTTGATGGAGATTGACCCCCTCCCGATGAGAGGATCGTTGGTGATGACGATGGTGATGATTTCCCCTTCCTGGAGGGAAGTTTCCCCGGCAGAATAGCACCGCCGGAGCCCTAGATTGGTTCCGCCAAGGTTCCGCCTCGTGGCAGTGTTGTTTCGTCCCGTAAGCTTGCTTATGATTTTTCCAGGGTAAAAGCCTTCATATAGCATAAGATGGGCACCGGAGGGCCACCAGGGGGCCCAAGAGACAGGGCGCCCAAGAGGGTGGCGCGCCCCACCCTCTGGCAGTGTGTGGCCCCTCTGGTGTTTTCTTCGCTCAATAATTCTTATTAATTCCAAAAATGACTTTCATGGAGTTTCAGGATGTTTGGAGCTATGCAGAATAGGTTTCCAATATTTGCTCCTTCTCCAGCCAGAATTCCAGCTGCCGGCATTCCCCCTCTTCATGGTAAACCTTGTAAAATAAGAGATAATAGCCATAAGTATTGAGACATAATGTGTAATAACAGCCCATAATGCAATAAATATTGATATAAAAGCATGATGCAAAATGGACGTATCATCGGTCATCTCTTCGTCTGGTGGCCCCATGTCGTTATTTCATGCCCCATCGACGTCCTCATCATCATCATGATCATCTTCACTTATCCACCGAGTATGGCCATGCATGAAACCATGCATGAGCAGGTGCACCTTGAATGTACCACCCTCAAAGGGGTCGAGCCTGACTATTCCTTTGCATATTTGACACAGACATAAAACATCCTTCAGTCTTTTTTCATACATGTCGTCCACAGCGGATTGCCAGTATCTTTCCACCATCCTTCCATTGACCTTCATGATCACCTGTGCGCGGAGCAAATATTATAACCACGTATATATGCATGCATGTATCAAATTCATGCATAAATTTCAGCATGACCTTCCCTAAACATAGGACATATTGAGTTTGCCCGAAATTCACCGAAACGGAACTGAATCGACATTTCGGCAAAACATAGGCAACTCATGTCAGCCACATTATTTCATCAAATTCACAATGTAGGCAACTCAAATTATGCCACACACAATTCGGTATATTCTCATATCGCCCATATATATAGTTTCGGTCATATCCACACAAACACTTCTTTTTGCTCACCTATGTGTCGAGAGGGATATCGAGCACCTTTCTTCTTAATTACCTAGTAGCTCTCTCTCTCTCTATATATATATATAACTAGCTAGCTAGGGAGAGAGAGCTAGGGGGAGTGGGAGGAGAGGGAGAGAGGAGAAGAGGGACGGCATTAATGGAACGGGTGATGGAGGGCAAAGAAGAGGGAGAGGGAGGGCATTAATGGAGGGGGTGGTGGTGGAGGGCAAAGAAAGAGGGGGGGTGGATGGCAAAGAAGAGGGGGATGGGAGGGCTCTAATGGAGGGGTGTGGTGGAGGGGCAAAGAAGAGGGGGGTGGTGGAAGGCAAAGAAGAGGGAGATGCGAATGGAGGGGTGTGATGGAGGGGCAAAGAAGACGGGGGTGGTGGAAGGGCAAAGAAGAAAAGAAGGGAGGCTCTAATGGAGGGGTGGTGGAGGGGGAGCATTATAACAAGGAAGGTGCAAGAAAAGGGGGAGAAAGGAAGGGGAGAGGAAGAAGAAAGGGGATGAAGGAGGGGAAAGGTGGTAGGTGGCTGGCAACCATAGCAGTAGCGCAGGGTGCCAAAGCACGCTACTGCTATGAGTGCCAGCAAAAATATCTACTAGTAACTAAAACTAGCTATAGCGCTTGTACAAAAACCACGCTACTGGTATAAGTTTACCCATAGAAGAAATAGCAGTAGCGCGTCTAGGTGCACAGGCGCTACAGCTATTTTCTTAACAGGCACTGGTTAAACTACAAATGCTGCTAATATTTTTTGGTCGGGTGGTGTGCTGTGGCAAACTTACCAGTAGTGTGGCCTCCAAAAACCCACATTGCTGCTATGTTGTACCAGTAGTGCGCTTTATAACAGACGCTACTGGTAATTATCAGTAGCGTGGGGTCTAGAACACACACTACTGGTAAACTTCTATGTATAAGCCTTTTCCTAGTAGTGAAGCTTAGGCACTTGGTTGTACTTGAATATTACCTTGGGGTGCCTTGGGCATCCCCAAGCTTAAGCTCTTGCCACTCCTTATTCCATAGTCCATCAAATCTTTACCCAAAATTTGAAAACTTCACAACACAAAACTGAACAGAAAACTCGTAAGCTCCGTTAGTATAAGAAAAAAAATCACCACTTAGATACTGTTGTGAACTCATTGTAATTCATATTGGTGTTATATCTACTGTATTCCAACTTCTCCATGGTTCATACCCTCTGATACTACTCATAGATTCATCAAAAAAAGCGAACAACACAATGAAAACAGAATCTGTCAAAAACAGAACAGTCTGAAGTAATCTAGAGACTTCGTATAATTATTTAACTCCAAAAATTCTGAAAAGTTAGGACAACGTGGGCAATTTGTATATCTATCATGTGTACAAACTTCATATCAAAAGCACGTTCCAGTGAATTTTCAAAATTCTTGGACTAAGCGCAAAAGTTTCTGTTTTTGCACAGAATCAAGTCAACTATCATCCACACTATCCCAAAGGCTTTACTTGGCAATTTATTGAAACAAAAGACATAAAACATGACTACTACAGTAGCATAATCATGTGAACACATAAAAACAGTAAGAGTAAATGTTGGGTTGTCTCCCAACAAGCTCTTTTCTTTAATGCCTTTTTAGCTAGGCATGATGATTTCAATGATGCTCACAAAAAAGATAAGAATTGAAACATAATGGGAGAATCATGAAGCATATGACTAACACATTTAAGTCTAACCCACTTCCTATGCATAGGGATTGTGTGAGAAAACAACTTATGGTAACAAGAATCAACTAGCATAGGAAGGTAAAACAAGCAAAACTTTCAAGATTTTCAACACATAGAGAGAAAACTTGATATTATTGCAATTCCTACAAGCATATATTCCTCCCTCATTGTAATTTTCAGTAGCATCATGAATGAATTCATCAATATAACTATCACATAAATCACTCTTTTCATGATGCATAAGCATATAATTTTTATTACTCTCCACATAAGCAAATTTCTTCTCATGAATAGTAGTGAGAGCAAACTCAACAAAATAACTATCATGTGAGGAATAATCCAATTGAAAATTAAAATCAAGATGACAAGTTTCATGGTTATCATTATTCTTTATAGCATACATGTCATCATAATAATTATCATAGATAGCAACTTTGTTCTCATAATCAATTGGAACCTCTTCCGAAATAGTGGATTCATCACTAAATAAAGTCATGACCTCTCCAAATGCACTTTCATAATTATCACAATAAGATTCAACACCCTCCAAAATAGTGGGATCATTATTTCCTAAATTTGACACTCTTCCAAACCCACTTTCATCAATATAATCATCATAGATAGGAGGCATGCTTTCATCATAATAAATTTGCTCATCAAAACTTGGGGGACAAAAATATCATCTTCATCAAACATAGCATCCCCAAGCTTGTGGCTTTGCATATCATTAGCATCATAGATATTCAAGGAATTCATAGTAGCAACATTGCAAACATGCTCATCATACAAAGCTTTTATGCCAAGCATTTTATTTACTTCTTCTTCTAGCACTTGAGCACAATTTTCCTTTCCATTATTTTTACAAAAGAAACTAAAAAGATGAAGCATATGAGGCAACCTCAATTCCATTTTTTGTAGTTTTCTTTTATAGACTAAACTAGTGATAAAACAAGAAACTAAAAGATTTGATTGCAAGATCTAAAGATATACCTTCAAGCACTCATGTCCCCGGCAATGGCGCCAGAAAAGAGCTTGATGTCTACTACGCAACCTTCTTATTCTAGACTCGTGTTGGGCCTCCAAGCGCAGAGTTGTGTAGGACAGTAGAAAATTTCCCTCAGGTGGATGACCTAAGGTTTATCAATCCATGGGAGTAGGATGAAGATGGTCTCTCTCAAACAACCCTGCAACCAAATAACAAAGAGTCTCTTGTGTACCCAACAAACAAAATACAATGGTAAATTGTATAGGTGCACTAGTTCAGCAAAGAGATAGTGATGCAAGTGCAATATGGATGGTAGATATAGGCTTTTGTAATCTGAAAATATAAGAATAGCAAGGTAGAAAGTTGCAAAAGTGAGCGAAAACGGTATTGCAATGCTTAGAAACAAGGCCTACTTTCACTAGTGCAAGTTCTCTCAACAATGATAACATAATTGGATCATATAACAATGCCTCAACGTGCAACAAAGAGTCACTCCAAAGTCACTAACAGCAGAGAACAAACGAAGAGATTATTGTAGGGTATGAAACCACCTCAAAGTTATTCTTTCTGATCAATCTATTGGGCTATTCCTATAAGTGTCACAAACAGCCCTACAGTTCATACTAAAATATCACCTTAAGACACACATCAACCAAACCCTAATGTCACTATCGGATTTCGGGTTCCGGCAGACCCTTGAGGTTCGAACTCTGGGGTGCGCACGAAGATCTTTCCCCTACCAACTCACGTCTCAAAGCCTCGCAAGGAATCTAGGCTAGAAGGAAGCACACACAAGGGACACGAGGTTTATACTGGTTCAGGCCACCATTGTGGTGTAATACCCTACTCCAGTGTGTGGTGTGGTGGATTGCCTCAGGGGCTGATGATGAACAATACAAAGGGAGAACAGCCTCGCGAGGGGCTATTCTTGAGCTGGTGTGATGAACTGCTTGGGTGAGTTCAGTCACCTCTCTCTCTCTCTAGTCTATGTGCGATCTGGATTCGATTTTCTCTCTATTGTGGTGGCTAGTCCTCTTTATAGAGGCCCTGGGCCTCTTCCCAAATAATGAGCGGGAAGGGCGCCAACAATTGGCCATTTTGAAGGGGAACATCTAGTACACTTATCCTGACTAAAGTTGGTCTTCGACTGCCAAAGACCCTGATGGTGACGCCGTCCTGGGCTCCATGGTGACCTCCCTCCTGCCGCTCTGCTGGTCTTGGTCTTGTTGCACCGATGCGGTAACCTTTGCCTGATGCCTTGGCCTGTGCTTGCCCCTTTGCACCAAAGGGGAAACAAGGACATCAAGACAGTCGGCGCCACCGGGCGATCCACGTCTCGATCGTCATGGCTTGCGTCACGGGCTTCTCGCGAGGTGCCCTGCCTTGATCTCTCTACCTCCTCGCAAGCCTGCCTGATGAGCCTGCTCCTGAGGAAGCTTCTTGTCGTCCGCCCCGCGAGGCTTGGCCCCTCGCGAGGGTCTTGAGCTTGAGCCGATGAAGCTGGGCTGCACTGGCCTCGCTGAGCCACGCCAGCAGCTGCAGTGCAAGTCTGGGACCCTGTTCCCGAACGCCGACAGAGCCCCCGGGCCCAAGGCGCGCCCGGACTTGGCTTAGCAGAGAAGCGAAGGGGCAAGTGCGAAGCGCCGCGGGCCCCAATAGCCTGCGGCCTTGGGCGCCGCGTGACGGTTGATTGGACGTGGGCGTCCCCGCTTCCTCACGACGCCTCGGCAACCGCATGACTTGACTAGTCCCTGCATGCAAAAATGGGTCATGATTACCGGCAATCATGATGGCTGACGGTTGGCCTTCTCCGGCTATAAGTGCAGGAGTGTGTATCCCTCCTTGCTTCCTCCTTTCTCTCCATCCCGGCTACTCGCCATCCCCATGGCGTTGCCAAAAAGGTTCTCGGCCGCGGAGAAGGGAAAGGCTCGTCGGGAAGGGCCTGACTCTCCTCCGCCCAAGGGCGGCCGAGGCCGTCCTTGCAAGCATCTTGTGGCCCCCGTAGTAGCTTCCCACGGTCGTGGTGGTGGTCCCCTGCGCGGCGATGGGTGCCCGGTTGCCGATGGGAGGCGCGTCGTGGCTGCGCGACCCCCTAGCTCGCGCTTCCACTCGGCAGTGGTGCTGCCGGAGTTCTCGTGTGTTCGGCGGACCCGACCAGCACCTGGCTCCAGCTTCCCCGCTTCTTTGTAGGTGAACTTCCGGCCGGCGCTCCGAGCAGCCTCTGGCTCCAGGCGGACGGTTTCTGCAGCAGGGCCTCCTGGGCTTTGCTGGAGGTCTCCGTCGCTGGGAATGCGGCCCAGACCCGCGGCTGGCAAACGTTTGCCCGCGCGCGTGGCCTGAGCCAGCGGTGCACCCTGCACTTCAAGTTCGACGGTGATGCCACCCTCTACGTGAGGGTGTTCGGGGAAGACGGTCGCCGTGCTGGGTGCTGCCCCAAGATGATGACCGCGACCGTGTACCCAGCCCCGGCGTTGATCGAGATGAAGATGGTGGCAGGCGTGTGGTCGACGGTGATCGGGGCTCGCCAAGCTTCGGCGACTCTCCTTCGGACAACAGCTTCTCCAGCGGTGGCCACGACCAGCCCTCAAGTCGTTGTGCCCGCCTGGGGGAAGGTGGCGGGTCAGTCCGCCGTCGCGCCTCGGTGAAGCGCGAGGAGGAATCTGACTGAGCTCCGGAGGCAATACGAGCCCTCGCCGCGAGTTGGTGCCGAGCAAGTCGTGCCTATTTTGTTTTTCTTCCTTCCCTGCGCAAAGAGAAAGTAGTATAGGGCCCCGCGGGAGCGTGTTGAACTGTTGCTGTTAATTATCATGTTGTTTCCGCTATTTCTGTGTTGTGTTCTCGTGCCGCATGCCTGTGTGCGGGAATTACTTAGCTCGGGGAGACTTGTCGTGGTCTTTGCTTCCCAAGGCCGAGGCCTCGGCGTGCGCTTCATGTCCTGCAAGGATTAGTCAGGAGGGGTAGCTTCCGATCTCGGTTGTGGAGGCGACTAACCCAGGTCCTGTGTTCACGTCGCGACACCCGTGGGGCACGGACTGGGAGGGGTTCTCTCGTAGTGGACTTGGATAGGAAAGCTTCAAATGACCGGGGTAGAAAACACTCGCGAGGGTGCCCGCATAGCTCCCTCGCGAGACTTGCGTGAGAGAAAACGAGGCAAGTGAGCGAAAAAGACAAGGAGTCACAAGCTAGGGGCGGCAACAACTCCAATAAAACTTCAAATAGGAACGAACAAGCCAACTGCAGAAAGCAAATGAAAAAGCCGCGTCCGGCACCTAATCTAGTCTTCGACGTCTTCTCACCAGCGCGGAGCTAAGTGCTTCCACTGGGCATGGGCGGGAGCCCCCGAGGCCCGAGGGCGGCACTCCGGAGACTCCGGGGCGTGTACAGCCCCACTCATTATTACGTGAGAGTGTCACGGGCGGCGAGCTTCACAGGCATTGGCCTTCTTCACAGGCAACGGGCCATTTCTTGAGGGGAGGGGGAAGCGAGCTTCACAGGCATTGGCCTTTTTCACAGGCACCGGGCCTTTTCCAAAAAGCGGCAGCTTCATAGGCATTAGCCTTCTTCACAGGCACCGGGCCTTTTCCAAAAAGCGGCAGCTTCACAGGCATTGGCCTTCTTCACAGGCACCGGGCCTTTTCCAAAAAGCGGCAGCTTCACAGGCATTGGCCTTCTTGACAGGCTCTGGGCCTTTCAATAGGCACTGGGCCTCGCTCAGGGGTAGAACCTTCGGAGATGTTGAATGTTCCACGCGTTCTGGATGGGCACCCCCTCCTGGGTCTCCAAGCGCGTGGAGCCAGGCCTGGAAACATGAACAACCTTGAATGGGCCCTCCCACATGGGAGAGAGCTTGTGCAACCCCTCCTTGGAGAGGACCCGCCTGAGCACGAGATCCCCTACCTCAAGGGTTCTGGGGCGGATGTTGCGACAGTGGTATCATCGCAGCGCCTGTTGACACCTTGCCGCCCGCAGCACGGCCTGTCGACGGCGTTCCTCCCCCAGTACGAGATCCATCCCCCGCATGGCGTCCTACTGCGCCTCGTCAAACGCCAGGACCCGTGCGGAACGACGCCTGACCTTGTTAGGGAGGACGGCCTCAGATCCATAGACGAGGAAGAACGGGGTTTCGCGAGTCGACTTGGTTGCGGTCATGCAGATAGACCACAGCACAGACTGGAGCTCGTTGTACCAGCCCCTTCCGCAGACCTCCAGCTTCTTCTTGAAGGTCCGGGTTTTGAGGCCCCTCAGGACTTCCGCGTTGGCTCGGTCAGCCTGGCCATTGCTCCAGGGGTGTGCTATCGAAGTGTAGCATATCTGCGTTCCAAGGTTAGCACAGTACGTTTTGAAGAGATTGCTGGTGAATTGCGAACCGTTGTCGGTGATGATGCGGTTAGGCACCCCGAATCGGCTCACGAGACCTCTGATGGACTTGACTGCGGAGCCTGCTGGAATGGTGCGGACAGCTTCCACCTCAGCCCACTTGGTGAACTTGTCCACGGCAACATAGAGGTAACGATAGCCCCCTGGCGCCCGTGGGAATGGGCCCAGAATGTCCAGCCCCCAGACCCCGAACGGCCATGAGAGGGGTATGGTTTGCAGGCCCTGAGCTGGCTGATGGATTTGCTTGGCGTAGAATTGGTAGGCTTCAAAAGCCTTCACTAGCTCGACGGTGTCGTTGAGTGCTGTGGGCCAGTAGAACCCGCTGCGGAACGCCTTCCCAACGAGGGTGCGTGATGATGAGTGGTGCCCACAGTCTCCACCGTGTATGTCTGCCAACAGCTCCCTCCCTTGCTCCCTGGAAATGCAACGTAAGGACACGTCGTTTGGTAGCTTCCGGTAGAGCTCTCCGTCCTTGATGCAGTAGGCCGTGCCCTGCCATGCCACACACTTCGCGTCCTCCTCCTTCTCTGGCAGGGTCCCTTGCGTCAAGTAGTCCTTGAACTCTGCGGTCCAGCATCCTTCCTGAGGTTCCAGCGCCAGGAGCAAGCATACCCCTGAGGCCGGGCCACAGGCCGGGGCTCCCGAAGCAGGCGGCTGAGGGAGCTCTTCCCTAGGTTGTGTCGTGCTTGATAGCGATGGTGCCGCCAAAGGTTTGAAGAGTCGCTTCTCGAAGACACCAGGCTCCTGAGGCAGCCGCCTGGATGCCCTCTTGGCGATGTCATCAGCCTCTTGGTTGGTGCCGCGAGGCACGTGCTACAACTCCAACCCCCAAAAATGTTTCTCTATCTGCGGAACTCCACGAGATACGCTTCCATGTGCTCGTCCTTCGGCTCGTATACTTTGTTGGAGAAGTTGACGAGGAGTTGCGAATCGCCCTTGATGGTGATTTTCTTTACCCCCAAGGCGATAGCAGCCTTCAAGCCCTCTATCAGGCCCTCGTACTCTGCTATGTTGTTGGAGACCTTCTCTCCATGCTGGAAGCAGAGCTGCATGACATAGTAAAGCTTGTCCTGAGTGGGGGATATGAGCACTACGCCAGCCCCTGCGCCTTGTCGTGAGAATGCTCCATCGAAGTACATGACCCAGCCGTCCGGCGCTGCACTTCTCGGGGAAAGCGACCGGTCCTCGCCCATTTTGAGCCCCGGTGCCTCTGTCCATTCCGCCACAAAATCTGCAAGCGCAGCTCCCTTAATGACCCTGGTCGTGTTGAATTCTAGATGGAACGCTTGTAGTTCGATGTTCCATTCGGCGACCCTCCCAGCTGAGTTGGGGCTCCTGAGTACCCTTTCCAGGGGGTAGGCTGAGACGACCTTGATGGGATGGCCTTGAAAGTAGTGCCGCAGCTTGCGCGAGGCCACTAATAGTGCGAGGAGGAGTTTTTGGGGCATGGGGTACCGCGCCCTCGCGTTCCGTAGCACCGTGCTGACAAAGTATACCGGGTGCTCAACGAGGTTGAGGGTGCTGGCGTGGCCCGCGTCCTCTAGAGGTTGAGGTACCTCCTGAGACGACGTAGCCCCCAGCGCTTGGTCGCCTGGGGGAGCCTCCTCCGCTCCGGGTGCGTTCCCCTTATGAGGCTGATCTTTTTCTGCCACGGTCGTGGTCTTCGCGAGGCCTTCCTGGCCTTGCTCTACTTCGGCCGGGACTGTGGCTGCGGCCGTGGTCCGGCGCTCCTCTCTAACCGCCACCAGGGCTGCACTGGCGGAATAGGGGGGTGGCTGCAAGGTAAAGCACCAAGGGCTCCCGAGGGCGCGGAGCTACCATCATCGGAGGGCTGGTAAGGTACCTCTTGAGATCCTGGAATGCCTTGTCGGCCTCTTCAGTCCATTCGAAGGGGCCTTTCTTCTTCATCAGCTTGAAGAAGGGCAGTGCTCGCTCCCCCAGCTTGGAGTTGAAATGTCCTAATGCGGTTACTCGCCCGGTGAGCTTCTGCATTTCTCTGAGGGTCTTCGGCGGGCTCATGTCTTCGACCACCTTGACCTTCTCTTGGTTGGCCTCGATGCCCCTGTGGGACACGAGGAAGCCCAGGAGCTTGCCCGAGGGGACTCCAAACACGCACTTCTCCGGGTTGAGCCACAGTCCACTTCATTGAGGCTCATGAAGGTTTCTTCCAAGTCTCAGATCGTGGTTTTTGCCTCCGAGACTTCACCACAATGTCATCGACGAAGCTTCAGCGCTCCTCCCGAGTTGTCGGCCTGTATGATGTGCATCACCGCTGAAAGGTCGCAGATGCGTTAGTGCAACCCAAATGGCATGCGGTATAGCAAGACACTCCACACGGGGTCAGGAAGGCCGTTTTATCCACGTCCTCTACCGCCATCTTGATCTGATGATAGCTCGATAAGGCATCCAGGAAGCACAATAGGTCACATTCAGCGGTAGAGTCGACGATCTGGTCGATGCAAGGGAGCGAGAATGGATCCTGCGAGTAGGCTTTGTTGAGGTTGTTGAAGTCGACACACATGCGTTCCTTTCCACCCTTTTTTGGCACGACAACAGGGTTGGCCAGCCAATCAGGGTAGCGTACCTCGCGAATGACTCCTGCTGCTTCTAACTTGCGGGTCTCTTAGACAATGAAGGCCTGCTTTTCAGTGGACTGCCGAATTGGCTTCTGCTTCACGGGGCGCACATTGGGGCACACGTTGAGATGATGTTCAATTACATCCCTTGGGACCCCTGCCAGCTGATTAGGCTCCCATGCAAACACCTTCTTGTTCGCTACAGAACCCGACTGTGGCCTCCTCCCTTTCAAAGCTCAAGGTTGGCACCTATGGTGAAGGTGGCGCCAGTGGATCCATCCCCGTCGGCCGGTACCTGCTTGGTCTCCGCCTTGTCTTGGCTGAATAGCTGCTTCTTCTTAGCTGGCACAACCCCCTTGGGCTCGAGGACATCAGTGCTGGCGGGTTGTGCCATCGCGGCCGTCTTGAAAGCAAGCTTGAGCGCCTGCAACACGTCCCCGGTGTCTCCGGACACGGTAAGGACGCCGTTGCTCCCGGGCATCTTCATGAGGTTGTACACCGGGTGAGTTGCTGCCATGAACCAGGCCAAGGCTGGGTAGCCGAGGATAGCATTGTACGGGAGACCGATGGGGGCGATGTCAAAGTTGATCAGCTCCGTGCGGAAGTTGTCGTAAGTGCCGAAGGTCACAGGGAGGTGGATCTATCCCAAGGAGCCAGTGGAACCGCCTCCGACGCCCGAGAAGGGCCTACTGGGCTGAAGCCGCTCTGGCGGCACGTGGACGAGGCTGAAGGCTTCCACCGAGAGCATGCTGAGGCTGGCACCACCATCGATGAGGGTCCTGGTGATGGCCACTTGGCAGATGGTGGGGGTGCATAGCATCGGGAGCGCGCCTGAACGGGCGGGGTTGGAGGGGTGATCATCCGAGCTGAAGGTCAGATCGGCCTTGGGCGCTAGCCAGCCCGGGGGGTTTCTCGGCGCTTGGAGGCAGTGCCGATCTGGCAGGTGAACGGCTTTCCGTGGCGGCTCGAAGGTGGTGCCTGTGAGCCGCCCAGGAGAGCTGCAATGACCGGGGGCATTGGCGCAGCGTAATGAGCGAGGAAGAGGTCACGCAGCTCCCCCCAAGAGGTCATAGAGGCCGTCGGTAGGTGGAGCAGCCACATGCGCGGTACGCCGGCGAGGACCATGGGAAACCAGTTGGCCATCACCCTGTCATCGCCCCTGGCGTTGAGGACGGCCTCCTCGTACGCCAGCAGGAAAGCCAGCGGATCCGTTGCGCCAGAAGCGCGGGCGGCATCTCCGCTTGAACTTGCGCTGCCATCGCACTGCCGCAAGGCGGGGCCAAGGCTCGAGCCCTCGCCACAAGCAGGCATCGGCTGCCGGAGCAGGCGGCGCGCTGTCCGCCATAAGAGCGAAGCGCGATGTTGATGGAGAGTGGGTCGACGGAAGGAAGAGCTTCGGCGCACCCCTACCTGGCGCGCCAAATGTCGGATTTCGGGTTCCGGCAGACTCTTGAGGTTCGAACTCTGGGGTGCGCACGAAGATCTTTCCCCTACCAACTCACGTCTCGAAGCCTGGCAAGGAATCTAGGCTACAAGGAAGCACACACAAGGGACACGAGGTTTATACTGGTTCAGGCCACCATTGTGGTGTAATACCCTACTCCAGTGTGTGGTGTGGTGGATTGCCTCAGGGGATGATGATGAACAATACAAAGGGAGAACAGCCTCGCGAGGGGCTGTTCTTGAGCTGGTGCGATGAACTGCTTGGGCGAGTTCAGTCGCCTCTCTCTCTCTCTAGTCTATGCGCGATCTGGTTTCGATTTTCTCCCTACTGTGGTGGCTAGTCCTCTTTATAGAGCCCCTAGGCCTCTTCCCAAATAATGAGCGGGAAGGGCGCCAACAATTGGCCATTTTGAAGGGGAACATCTAGTACACTTATCCTGACTAAAGTTGGTCTTCGACTGCAAAAGACCCTGATGGTGACGCCGTCCTGGGCTCCTTGGTGACCTCCATCCTGCCGCTCTGCTGGTCTTGGTCTTGTTGCACCGATGCGGTAACCTTTGCCTGATGCCTTGGCCTGTGCTTGCCCCCTTTGCACCAAAGGGGAAACAAGGACACTACGCAGGCTGGTGCTCGCCTGGCGCCCGCTTGGTCTCGATCATCATGGCTTGCGTCACGGGCTTCTCGCGAGGTGCCCTGCCTTGATCTCTCCGCCTCCTCGCAAGCCTGCCTGATGAGGAAGCTTCCTGTCATCCGCCCCGCGAGGCTTGGCCCCTCGCGAGGGGCTTGAGCTTGAGCTGATGAAGCTGGGCTGCACTAGGCCTTCGCTTGAGCCACGCCAGCAGCCGCAGTGCAAGTCTGGGACCCCTGCTCCCGCAACAATCGACAATACCTAGATATTCCAATGTCACCATAATTATCTGCGGGTTTGATTATACGATATGCATCACACAATCTAAGATTCATCTATTCAAACCAACACAAAGAACTTCAAAGAGTGCCCCAAAGTTTATACCAGAGAGTCAAGACAAAAACGTGTGCCAACCCCTATGCATAAGTTCACAAGGTCATAGAACCCGCAAGTTGATCACCAAAACATACATCAACTGGATCACGTGAATATCCCATTGTCACCACACATAAGCACATGCAAGACATACATCAAGTGTTCTCAAATCCTTAAAGACTCAATCTGATAAGATAACTTCAAAGGGAAAACTCAATCCATTACAAGAAGGTAGAGGGGGAGAAACATCATAAGATCCAACTATAATAGCAAAGCTCGCGGTACATCAAGATCGTGCCAAATCAAGAACACGCGCGAGAAAGATATCAAACACATAGCTACTCATACATACCCTCAGCCCCGAGGGTGAACTACTCTCTCCTCGTCATGGAGAGCGCCGGGATGATGAAGATGGCCACCGGTGATGGATTCCCCCTTTGGCAGGGTACCGGAACAGGGTCCCGATTGGTTTTTTGCGGCTACAGAGGCTTGCGGCGGCTGAACTCCCGATCTAGGTTTCTTTTCGGTTTTTTTGTATTTATAGGAATTTTTGGCGTCAGTTTCATGTCAGGGGGTCCACGAGTCAACGACAAGACCAGAGCACCCGCCCTCCACCCTTGTGGTTGACTCGGGACTCTTCTGGCCCAAATCTTTTACTTCGGGGGCTTCTTCTGGTCCATAAAAAATCACCGTAAATTTTCAGGTCCTTTGGACTCCGTTTGGTATTCCTTTTCTGTAAAACTCAAAAACAAGGGAAAAACAGAAACTAGCTCTGGGCTCTAGGTTAATAAGTTAGTCCCAAAAATCATATAAATGCATATAAAACATCCAAGATAGATAATATAATAGCATGGAACAATCAAAAATTATAGATACGCTGGAGATGTATCAATGACGTCGATGGTGGCAAGGAAGTTCGTCCGGCGGTGCATCGCCCCGCTCCAGCGCCATTCTCGCCCAATGTGGGCTTTCATAGGCCCCAATGATCCCATGAGTCTTCAGGTGCCTTTGATGCCTTCCAAGACATTGTGCACCGTGCTTAAGCTCCTGACGGATGACCCGACACCTGCTGCACTCCCTGCCGAGGGGTGTCTCTTGTATATCTGCTCGAACCGAGAGGCCTTCGTCGAGCAGATGTCGTGCTTCGACGAGTGGGGGCTGCTCCCTGTGGGCAACAGGGGGCCTCGCGAGAACCCCGTCTTGGTGGCTCCTGTGTTCGTCGATCCGGTGGCATGCGCCCCTCCCATGGTCGCGGGGGGGGGGGGGAGACTGCGCCTGAGGTGGCCCCTGGAGGGCAGGCGCTACTAGATGCTCCTGAGGTGGCCGCCCGCGGCCCTGAGGACAGCATGGGGGGAGCCCCGTCCGTGGCTGCGATCACCGCCCCTGCCACCAGGGGCAGCGTGCCCTCCTTCAGCGTACCCCCTCCAGACACCGGTGCACCCCGCAAGAGGAAACGGTTCGGGATTTGCTGTGGCGTCGCCCCACGGGCCCTCAAATAGAGGAAATGGATAGTCGTGGATGAGTAAGTACCTTGCCCTTCCGAATTCTTGCATGATGCGTTCCCCTCTGACATTTGCCCTTCAGGCTCCCTTCTGTCTCAAAGTGAGCCCGCTCATGGCACGACCTTCGGAGGATTTAGGTCCGACCGTGGACCCAAGCCCCTTGAAGCAGACAGCCGCACGGGAGGTGGTGCCGACCAATGAGTCAAGGTCATTGGTGGGGGACCGCGAGCCTGTTCTCCTGGCGTCCTTCCACCAGAGCAACCCCCCGTGGCGCGGAGGTCAGGCTGAGCCCCCCCCCGTTGGTTCATCCCGGTGGTTGGGCGCCCCATGCAGCGGCTTCATCTTCGAGCGGTGGAATTGCGCCATGCCACACCCCGCCCTAAGTTTGGGGAGCGGCCAGAGGGGATCCGACCACCGAGCCCCTGCTGAAGACAAGTGACTCGTCTCGCACCCCTTCAGTAGACCAGGACAAGGGAGAAAGGCCTGAGTGAGTGATGGATCTCGCGCGCGGGCGCAGCATCGTCCACCACAGCCTTTTCCAGGAAGCGGCAGGCGCGCTAGGACGGCTCGGGGCAGAGCTTGCGGACGTCGACTCATGCCTTGAGGTAGAAAATTTCTGCCTGGAGCGTGAGTGGCATCAACTGAAGGTCGCCATCAACCTTGGGCACTTGCAGCATGAACGCGCCCGCGCGGAGGCCGAGGGGTCCCTTGCAGCTTCTCATGAGGCCTACACCCATTCTCTGGAGGAGGCCCGGGCCATGGACCAGCATCGCGAGGCGGCCAAGGAGCGCGAGAGGGAACTTCAAGCCTTGAATGCCGCCCTTGAACGGCAGATCCAGGCGCGCAGAGCCGCCCTCGCGGCGCCACTAGGCAGGACCCCCGCAGATGCAGCGGGGGTTCAGGCTCATGAGGAGGTGTTGGTGCTTGAGGCGTTGGAGCGGAGCTTGGAGCGCGAGCGATTGGAGGTGATGGAGCGCCAAGTAGTTGCGGCCGAGGAAGCCCTTGCCTCTTGGGAGGCGAGAATTCGGCTGGAGGCTGACCAGAAGGTGGGGGGTCCACAAGTCCCTTGTAGAGGAATATTGCCAAAAGCTGGGGCTCTAGGAGACCCGCTTCAAACAACGGCAGGTCGAGCTGCAGGGCAAGGCCGATGCTCTCAAGGTGAAGCTAGCCGCGGCGGAGCGGCGCGGGAAGGCCACCGAAGAAGCCCGGGTCGTCGCCGAGGCCGAGCTGTCCTCGCTTCAGCGGTAGGTCACGAGCGTCACGTCCCTTGTGGTAAGGGCTTTGGGTTAGGGCCAACCGTGCCTTGGACACCATCTGCAGCGTGAGCGTTCCTTGATGCTCGAAGACCGCAAGGTTAGGGCCAACCGTGCCTTGGACACCATCTGTGAGGGGAACGTCACCCGTCCATACGAAGCCGACGATGCCGGCTACCTCCTCTTCTTCACCCAAATCGTGACCTGCCTTGAAGGCAGGGCCTCGAGGGCACGCCAGCTCATCGAAGAGAAGAGCCGGGATATCCTTGGGCGCGCATTCTCACACGTCTTCAGCTACCTCCTTAGCCTGGATCCTGATTTCGACTTCAACGCCACGATAGCCCCCGTGCCCAGGGTAACCCAGGGTGACTTGGCAAGCTGGGTGGACGACCATGTGGACGACTTGATCAAGGAATTCACGCTAGCCGACGATGTGGCTGCACTCACGACCGAAGAGGGCGGAGCTGATGATGATGACGATGACAGCGACATGGGCGATAATGCATCCCACTAGGCTTGTACTTCCCTGCCCTTCCTGCAAAGATTTCGGACACGGCCCCGCGGGGCTGAAAGCATTTTTTGGGGGGTGCTCCCCTGTAATGTATGGAATGATGATATGCCCTCTGGGTTAATTTTTGAACGTGTCGTCGTGAGTCAGAGGGCTCTTCACTAGAGTAGATGGCGTGACTTCCCTTTCGTGTTTGTGGCCATGGGCGGGTTCCTGTATCGCAGAGACACATTCCTCCTGGGGCGAGCCCTTCGGGGGCTCGTGAGGGCTTAAAAAGGCTCCAGGCATGCTTGTTGGCCTGCTCGAGGGCGCCATGCGAGGAGACAAACGCCAAAGCTTTGGCAAGGTGTGTACGCAGGCAGGCATGCGGCAGTGATGTCCTTGGCCCCGAGGGGGCCTTGACGCTGCTCAGGTTAACCCAAGCGCGCACACCACACCCAGCCCCCGATCACGGAGGGGGCAGCAGGCGGGAACCATGCTTTCCAGCCATAAATCAAAGAGCAAAGAACACCGCGAGTCGAAAAAAATTTCCCCCTTTTTCTTTTAATAAGCATGCGAGACTCCAAATTTCATTTCAAAGATAGAAAATTGGGTTACAAAAGAAGGGCAAAAGGAAACATACGCGTCTAGCACGTATGCTAGTCTTCTCACCAGTGTGGAGCTCAGTGCTTCCACTGGGCATGGGCATAGTCATTGGGGGGACAGTGTCGACTGCCAGCACGGGGCACGGTGCTTTCACTTGGATGTGAGTGGGATCCCCCGTGAGGCCCAGGGGCGGCTCTCAGGAGACTCTGGGGTGTGTACAACCCCAACTCATTATTACATGAGACTGTCATGAGCGGAGATCTTCATGGGCACTCCTTGCTCCTGGCGACGACCCTGCCCAGCGCATCCCGTTACCACCGTTGGGGCGTCCAAAAACCAAGGATGAGACCAAGGCGCAAGGGGCTACGCTGGCAGTGGTTTGGCGATCGCAGGCCCTCTACCGGGGGAAGGGCTCGCTGGCGCCTTCCCCAGCAGAGGACCTACCTCTCGACGGCACGCGCCACCGTCGTGGTGACGCCCTGCACCGCGGGGCACAGAGGAAGCTCTAGCGTCGGGCTCCCCCCGCGTAGCCCCTAGTGCGTTCCACCTGCCTGAGGCAGGGCCGACGTCCTCAGGTATATGGCCATGGCGTGGTTCACTTGTGATCCAAGGTTAGTCAATCGTGTCCGAAATAAATTGTTGTAACCTGATGTCTACTACGCAACCTTCTTCTTATAGACGTTATTGGGCCTCCAAGTGCACAGGTTTGTAGGACAATAGCAAACTTCCCTCAAGTGGATGACCTAAGGTTTATCAATCTGTGGGAGGCGTAGAATGAAGATGGTCTCTCTCAAGCAACCCTGCAACCAAATAACAAAGGGTCTCTTGTGTCCCCAACACACCCAATACAATGGTAAATTGTATAGGTGCACTAGTTCGACAAAGAGATGGTGATACAAGTGCAATATGGATGGTAGATATGAGTATTTGTAATCTGAAAATATAAAAACAGCAAGGTAACTAATGATAAAAGTGAGCGTAAAAGGTATTGCAATGCTAGGAAACAAGGCCTAGGGTTCATACTTTCACTAGTGCAAGTTCTCTTAACAATGATAACATACTTGGATCATATAACTATCCCTCAACGTGCAACAAAGAGTCACTCCAAAGTCACTAATAGCGGAGAACAAACAAAGAGATTATGGTAGGGTACGAAACCACCTCAAAGTTATCCTTTCTGATCGATTTATTCAAGAGTTCGTAGTAAAATAACACGAAGCTATTCTTTCCGTTTGATCTATCGTAGGGTTCATACTAAAATAACACCTTAAGACACAAATCAACCAAAACCCTAATGTCACCTAGATACTCCAATGTCACCTCAAGTATCTGTGGGCATGATTACACGATATGCATCACACAATCTCAGATTCATCTATTCAAACCGAAACAAAGTACTTCAAAGAGTGCCCCAAAGTTTCTATCGGAGAGTCAAGACGAAAACGTGTGCCAACCCCTATGCATAATTTCATTGAACCCGCAAGTTGATCACCAAAACATACATCAAGTAGATCACGTGAATATCCCATTGCACCACAGATAAGCACGACAAGACATACATCAAGTGTTCTCAAATCCTTAAGGACTCAATCTGACAAGACAACTTCAAGGGGAAAACTCAATTCATCACAAGAGAGTAGAGGGGGAGAAACATCATAAGATCCAACTACAATAGCAAAGCTCGCGATACATCAAGATCGTATCACCTAAAGAACACGAGGGAGAGAGATCAAACACATAGCTACTAGTACATACCCTCAGCCCCGAGGGTGAACTACTCCCTCCTCATCATGGAGAGCGCCGGGACGATGAAGATGGCCACCGGTGAGGGATCCCCCCCTCCGGCAAGGTGCCGGAACAGGGCCCCGATTGGCTTTTGGTGGCCACAGAGGCTTGCGGCGGCGGAACTCCCGATCTATTGTGCTCCTCGATGTTTTTAGGGTATATGGATATATATATAGGCGAAAGAAGTCGGCTAGGGGAGCCACGAGGGGCCCACGAGGGTGGGGGCGCGCCTCCCTGCCTCGTGGCTTCCTCGTTGCTTCCCTGACATCTACTTAAAGTCTCCTGGATTGCTTTCGTTCCAAAAATAACTCTCCCTAAGGTTTCATCCCGTTTGGACTCCGTTTGATATTCCTTTTCTTCAAAACACTGAAATAGGCAAAAAACAGCAATTTGGGATGGGCCTCCGGTTAGTAGGTTAGTCCCAAAAATGATATAAAAGTGTAAAGTAAAGCTCGTAAACATCGAAAACAGGTAATATAATAGCATGGAACAATCAAAGTTATAGATACGTTGGAGACGTATCAAGCATCCCCAAGCTTAATTCCTGCTCATCCTCGAGTAGGTAAATGATAAAAACAGAATTTTTTATGTGGAATGCTACCTAACATAATTCTCAATGTAATTCTCTTTATTGTGGCATGAATATTCAGATCCATAAGATTCAACATAAAAGTTCATATTGACATAAGAATAATAATACTTCAAGCATACTAACAAGTAATCATGTCTTATCAAAATAACATGGCCAAAGAAAGTTCATCCCTACAAAATCATATAGTTAGGCCATGTTTCATTTCTGTCACACAAAATACTCCCATCATGCACAACCCCGGTTACAGCCAAGCAATTGGTTCATACTTTTTAACGCGCTTCAGCTTTTTTCACTCTCACGCAATACATGAGCACGAGCCATGGATATAGCACTATGGGTGGAATAGAATATGATGATGGAGGTTGTGTGGAAAAGACAAAAAAGGAGAAAGTCTCACGTTGACGAGGCTAATCAGCGGGCTATGGAGATGCCCATCAATTGATGTCAACGGGAGGAGTAGGGATTGCCATGCAACGGATGCACTAGAGCTATAAATGTATGAAAGCTCAACAAAAGAAACTAAGTGGGTGTGCATCCAACTTGCTTGCTCATGAAGACCTAGGGCATTTTGAGGAAGCCCATCGTTGGGATATACAAGCCAAGTTCTATAATGAAAACTTCCCACTAGTATATGAAAGTGACAACATAGAAGACTCTCTATATGAAGAACATGGTGCTACTTTGAAGCTCAAGTGTGGAAAAAGATAGTAACATTGTCCCCCTTTTTTGGGCCTTTCTTTTTTTGGCCTTTTTCTTATTTGGCCTTTTTTGGCCTTTCTTTTTTTAGGGTACAATGCTCTAATAATGATGATCATCACACTTCTATTTATTTACAACTCATGAATTACAACTCGATGCTAGAAAAGAATATGACTCTATATGAATGCCTCCGGCGGTGTACCGGGATATGTGATGAATCAAGAGCGACATGTATGAAAAATTATGAAGGTGGCCTTACCACAAATACGATGCCAACTACATGATCATGCAAAAGCAATATGACAATGATGAAACGTGTCATGATGAACGGAATGGTGGAAAGTTGCATGACAATATATCTCAGAATGGCTATGGAAATGCCATAATAGGTAGGTATGGTGGCTGTTTTGAGGAAGATATAAGGAGGTTTATGTGTGATAGAGCGAATCGTATCACGGGTTTGATGCACCGCTAAGTTTGCACCAACTCTCAAGGTGAGAAAGGGCAATGCACGGCAATCAAGAGGCTAGCAATGATGGAAGGGTAAGAGTGCGTATAATCCATGGACTCACATTAGTCATAAAGAACTGATATACTTATTGCAAAAGTTTTATTAGCCCTCGAAGCAAAGTACTACTACGCATGCTACTAGGGGAAGGGTTGGTAGGAGTTAACCATCGCGTGATTCCGACCTCCACACATAAGGAAGGCAATCAAAAGAGCACCTCATGCAACAAATTTGTTACACAACTTTTACCATACGTGCATGCTATGGGACTTGCCAACTTCAACACAAGTATTTCTCAATTTCATAATTACCCAACTAGCATAACTCAAATATCACCACCTCTATATCTCAAAACAATTATCAAGCATCAAATTGATCATAGCATCCAATTCACTTTCTATGATAGTTTTTATTATGCCCAACTTGGATGCCCATCATTCTAGGACCAATTTTATAACCATAGCAAATACCATGTTGTTCTAAAAGAAACTCAAAATAATATAAGTGAAGCATGAGAGCTCAACAATTTCTACAAAATAAAACCACTGCAGTGCTCTAAAAGATATAAGTGAAGCACTAGAGCAAAATTATATAGGTCAAAAGATATAAGTGAAGCACATAGAGTATTCTAATAAATTCTGAATCATGTTGTGTCTCTCCCAAAAGTTGAGTAAAGCAGAGATGATTGTGGTAAACTAAAAAGCAAAGACTCATATCATACAAGACGCTCCAAGAAAAAACATATCATGTGGTGAACAAAAATATAGCTCCAAGTAAAGTTACCGATGAACGAAGACAAAAGAGGGGATGTCATCCGGGGCATCCCCAAGCTTAGTCTCTTGGTTGTCCTTGAATATTACCTTGGGGTGCCTTGGGCATCCCCAAGCTTAGGCTCTTGCCACTCCTTATTCCATAGTCCATCGAATCTTTACCCAAAACTTGAAAACTTCACAACACAAAACTCAACAGAAAACTCGTAAGCTCTGTTGGTATAAGAAAATAAATCACCACTTAGGTATTGTTGTGAACTCATTCTAAATTCATATTGGTGTAATATTTACTGTATTCCAACTTTTGTATGGTTCATACCCTCCAATACTACTCACAGATTCGTCAAAATAAGCAAACAACACATAGAAAACAGAATTTGTCAAAAACAGAACAGTCTGTAGTAATCTGTGTAAAACGTATACTTATGGAACTCTAAAAATCCTAAAAAATTAGGAAAACTTGAGAAATTTGTGTGCCAATCCATATCAGAAAGAATCAGATCAAAAGCACGTTTCTGTGAATTATAAAAACTAATTTACTGGGCGCAGAAGTTTCTGATTTTCAGCAGGATCAACACAACTATCACCGTAACCTATCCTAAAGGTCTTACTTGACACTATTGAAACAAAAGCTATAAAACATGATTACTACATTAGCATAATCATGTGTACACACGAAAACATCAAGGGTAAATATTGGTTTGTCACACCCTGCATTTTGTAACACTTCATTTGCATTATTAAAACATGAAAATTTGGACCGACAAAAACTTTTTATTATTATTATTTATTTGGCTTTTATATGGAGTTGGTTTTCTCTATGTGGTTTTTCAAGTGCTCTTAATAGTCAACTACTCCACCTTCTATACTCCATCTCCTTGCCCCAAACTTCTTTCCAATGATCATGCCATGTGTGTAGAGCAATATAGTATTTTCTTACAAAAATAATTTGGCCAAAAAGTATTTTCTAAAATTAGCTTTCCAAAAACCCTTGAATTAAGATTTGCACTGCAAGTACTTGATTTGAGGTGTGAAAAATCTTTCCAAAAGTATATTTGAAACCTATTAGATATAGGATACCCAGAAACAACAAAAAGATAATTTTAAAAGCTATTTCTCTATTTTATTTAAAAGCTTTTTCTTAAGGCCAGAAATGGTCTTTAATAGGTAAAAATTATTTTATTGTTTCAAAAATATTTGACAAAAATCAGGGAAACTCAGTGGACATATATTTTCCATATATAAGAGTTTCAACATATGGTTATGATCAAAATATCGGACAAAATCTCCCAAAACCATTTCTGCCCATTTCAAGGATTTGAAATATGTCTACAGGAAATATTTTCACAAAAATCCAAGAAAAATCCAGCAAGTCACAAATGCATATTGTGATCATCTTGCAAAGCCTCATGTCAATTAAAGTCATTTTGGTTCACCAAAATGCCCCAAAACCCTCTCTGACCAGAACCATATTTGAACAAGTTTGTACTACCAACTTTCTCCCCTTGACCCCAACTTTTGTGAGCATGTTCACATGACCAAATGAGGCCACTACACAAAGTGGTGCATCAAGGAGAAGTGTTATGCTCAACTAGATCTACTCAAGTCTATTTCTGCCCATTTCTAGGGTTTACAAAAGTTGCATTGGCAACTTTGCCCAAATAATCTCCAAATTGGTGGATGGCTATATTTATATGAGTCATTTCACCTTGTGGAGTCTCATGGCATTTGGAGTTCATTTGCTCAACCAATCAAGCATCAAACACCTTCTGACTTTTTGCAAAAACCACTGTTTTGACCCCTTCCACTATTCTTGGAGAGCTCCAATTTTTACCATAGCTCTTTCTAGTCCTCTTTCACCTCCTGTAACAATGGCAAGTCCATAGCTCACTTATTGAATGGGTAAAATCCCTCTTTCCCTCTCTGGTCAGCCCTTTTTCACCTTTCTTCTTCTTCCCTCCTCACTCCACTGGCTTACCAGGGCATCCAATGCCTCCCCCTCTTTCTTTACTCCTCCCTTGAGCTACTGGACATGGTTGGCGCGTCCCTGTGGCATAAACAATGCCATGGCAGCCATTTAGGCGCTCGAGCTGCCATGATCTTGCTCAAGACTGTAGCCGCCCCGCCAAGCAGCTCCGCCACCTCGGGCCTTCCTCAAGACGCTGCCGATGCGCCTCGGCGTCCGCGGCACGCTACGCGGTCGGGCCCCTCCACTCTCCTCCTCCCCGCGCCTCCGCGCTAGCGAACAAGGTCCGCCCGAGCGCACCAGTGAGCGTGCTCACACGCGCGGTGTCTCTGGCCCCCTGCTCCCTCTCTCTCTTCTTCCCCCTGGGCGTAGTCGACCCCCACGAACACCCCAGAAACGGTGCAGCACCCTCTCGAGGCCCGTAGCAACGAGCACAAGCCCGCCGGCGCACGAGCCCACGGTGGACAGCCGTTCACCTACTTAAAGGCCTCCCCGAGCCCTCCTCTAGCCACCACTCGCTCTCTCACACCCCAAAGCTTCCCCTTGCACCACTCACCCCTCTCCAGGAGCTTCCGAGCTCAAGATCGAGCTCGAGCTCCGCCGCGTCGGCTCGCCGGAATTCGCGAGGTATAAGCCTCCCCCGCTCCCCCTTTGCCTCGATCTGGAACCCCTGCATCCCCCTGACCCTTTTCCCCTCGTTTCCCCTCTCTGTAGCTGCTGGAAACGGCCGGAGCTACCGCCTCCCGAAGCTTCTCCGCCACGAACCTCGTCGCCGGCGAACCAGGCACCCCCCGCCAGCCAAGTCCACCACCCACCGACGTGCGGCGGCCCCCTGAAGCCATCCCCGCACTCGCCGGAGCTCGCCGTCGCCTGCATCGTCGCCGGTGAGCACCGCGACCCCCCTGTCCACGGGTTAGTGATGATAGGTGGGCCCCGCCTATCATCCTCTCCCTCATTCCCGCGCCCCTCTCTCTCTCTCTGACCTGCAGGCCCCGGCCGTCAGGTTTGAAATGGTGGTAGCGCATGCTGTATTGTGCTGCTCTGGCTGGTCTGGGCCGCTGCCCATGGCTGTTCTCGCCCAAAGAGCACAAAGGTGCCCTTTTCTTTTTCTTTTCTGTCTTCTTTCCAAAAATTCCACAGGACACAATAGTTGTCCAAATGAATTGATTCCAGTTTCTAAATTCCTAAAATATTGCAACCTATTTAATGGTGCAACTTCCATTTAAATCCAACCAACCTTTCTTCACTTAAAATATTTAAATGTGATTTTTAGCATTTAAATGTGCCTCTGAAAATCCAAATCTCCTGTTCCACCACTCCAAATCCAAAACTAGCAAGTTTCCCCTTCTTAGATTTCCATCTAATATTTTACAAAAAGAGTTGACATTTTTCTGAGCACTTTGATTTTTCTGTTTTATTATTGCCTTATTTTCTCGTTATTATTTTGCGACGATAGATTGCGTTGCTGACGAAGGAGTTGGACTAGAAGACTTTGAAGACCCCGAAGACTTTGCTGAGCCAGGCAAGCAGCCCTTTGACCATGTTTATGAAACCTTCTTAAACATGCCATATAGTTCGTTATACTTGTTGCATCGAAATCATGATGAGATGGTGAACCACGTGGTTGGTTGCCTCGGTTACATTCCTCGTTGATACTTGCATTGTGCATGGCCCTACCTTCTTTTGAGGGTTATGCCGGTGGGAGTAGGTAGGATGCAAATGTAGATGCTTCGCAAACAGGATGGGTTTGTGCATAGTGAAGGAGGCAAAGTGATTTCAAAAGTCTTTTCGAAAACCCCGTCGGGTGCCACTTATGCCCGAGGGAGATGATGAGATGGGTGACCACTTGATGACGAAGTGGTGTGCCAAGGAAAGTGTGTGTGGTTTTCAAAACGGATTGGTCGGAGTTGCGACCGTTATTCCAACCTTACATGCGCGACCACTCTACCCTTATATGGGAAAGGGCATTATTGAGTAACTAGACCGATACTAGCTTGGAGCCCGCATTACTAGTGACGGGGGAGAGTTGGTGCTCTCTCTTGGGATGGGGTCGTGCCAGGTAGGGCTGCCATGACTGTTTTCACAGGGCACCGGACACACCGTTGGTACCCCGTGCTTGTGGTATGCGATGAATATGGGAGCGAGGCTCCACAACTTTATGATGTGAAATGTTTGGCACGGGGGTTACTACCAATCGAGTGGACTCCATGTTAGTGTCGTCTAGGGAAAGGTAGTGATAGGGTGCTTACCCCGGGTACTTGAGGTACCGCGGGTCGTGGCTGACACGGAAGTTCCCCGGATCTAGTGGGTAAAGTGTGCAACCTCTGCAGAGTGTAAAACTATTCGAATAGCCGTGTCCACGGTCATGGACAGTTGGGTAACCGCTCTTGGGCTACGTCCACTTGTTTTCAAACCCAGCGTGTGTGATGATGGAAATGACTTGGGTCAAGTCAAAGGACTTGACACGATTGAGATGGGTAGGTGCCCACTCTGTTTATGATAAATGGGTCGGTGCCCATTCTATTTATGTTGATATCTATGACCAGTTCTCATGGTTACTTGAACTCTCTTGATGCATGCTTTATATAGGATGTTGAACATGTCATTGCACTCAAAACTAGGTTTACGCAAAATTTACCTATGTCATGCATTGTTGTACCTTGAACCAAATCATGGGTTGCTTGCGAGTACATTCAAAGTACTCATTGGCTTGCCACTGGTTATTTAATTGACCAGGCATGGAAGAACCGGAGTTTGAAGAAGAGTTCTTTGGAGACGATCATGCGAACTAGGACGTTTCCCAGTCAGAATGCCTGTAGGGTTAAGGCAGATGGCATGGGTTCTATTATCGACGAAGATTTCCGCTGCTTTGTGTTTCATTTGATGTTCAGCTCTTAAGGCTTTATCAATGTAAGACTTGACCATAATGGTCATAATTTGTGTAAGACGGTATGTATGGATGTAAGACTCTTGTTATTCAGCTTTTGTGTGTTCAAGTGAGCATTGATCTCGGGATCATCAGACACGCAGCATTCGGCGATCTCGACTCATGAGTCGGGTCCCCACAGAGCTGGTATCGAGCCATCCCGACCAGTAGGAAGCCTTAGTTAGCATGGACGTTAGTTAAACTTGAGACCATCTAAACCTCTCTTCTTTTCTCGCTTACCCCACCCAAGATGCATTTCCTTATCGACCTCTCCCATTCAACCTTTGTAGATGGCTGCCGTACCCGAAGACTTCCTGACCACCGGATTTCCCGTGCTACTCGAGGATAGCCTCAAGAAGTGCCAATACCACCGAGCCCCCATTTTCACCTACCATGAGCATTGGATCAATGACACCGAGACGGAGTATCATGTGGAAGTGATCGTGAAGGCCAATGACTCTCCAACAAGCTGGTTCTTCGAGGGACCCCAGATGGCAACACTAGTCCTTGCCGTCGAGACGGCAACCCTCAAGGCACTCACCCGCCTCCGAGACCTTCTTCCGGAGATGGCAGACGAGTTGGCAACCCGCTTCTTGCCTTATCGGAAGGAAGGCGAGGATGAGAGCAATGCACCAGCTCCACCATTAGAAGAAGGACTTCCACTCCGATTCCAGACCTACTTCAGCCTTTGTGCCGATAGTTTGGCACAACACTTGGTCATGGAATCAATGGAACTTGAAAGGAACTTCATGAGACCAAGGCACTTCTTCGCCAAGCACAAGAGAAGACGGATAGGATCAAGAAGGAAGGTGCTCCCCTGGACAGCCCGCAATCACATACAGAGGCGAAGACCCCAAAGGATGGAGAACCACCACAAGAACACCGCATGAGCGCAAGGGATTACCGCAAGCTCTTCACCCCACCAGCAAGCAACGCCGTGTTGAGCTCCTCCACTCCCCACCCCTTCAAGCAATGAAGAAAGCCGCCATCGATGAGGAGGAGGAAGACCGGAAAGAGCCGACTACTGCGACCGAGCATTCCACCACTTAGGCATCATTCACAACTTGGATATGCCCGTTAGTAACCCTACGGTAGGATAGGTCGTGTACCCCTATGCGAAGTCAAGTTCCTGTAATGGTTCTTATGAAACCATGTAGTGTTGTGTTTGCTTTTCATGTGTTTGATGGACGTCGTGTTTCCTTTGGGATCTTGTAAATGACTACATCACCCATTTGGATTTTAATGAATGTGTTTGGCCCTTTTGGCCCTTGCATGAAAATAATTAGTGTCATACCAACCCCCTTACTAGGCATCCCATATATGTTGCTTTCCCCATCTTTCCCCAATCATGAAACCTTGACCACTCCAACAGGATGCCTGTTGTAACACGTACTGGTACCTCTACCCAGCAGCAAGAAGCCGGAGGTTCTGCTGAAGCAGGAGTCAGCCAGGACCAAGCCCAAGGACAGACTCCACCCCCACCACCTCCTCCAATCATGGACATGGCTCAGCTTCTCCAAGCCTTCCGAGAGGAACGCCAAGCCAACACCGCAGCCCTCCAGGTGATTGCTCAAGCTGTCAATCGCCAGCCGGCAGGACACGGCAATGGACGGTCCATGTTGGTGGAGTTCAAGAAGCATGCACCACCCACCTTCATCGAGACTGCTGAACCCCTGGATGCGGACGACTGGGTCCGCACCATTGAGGACTTGTTGGACCTAGTCGGCTGCACTGAAGACCGTGAGAGGGTGGCATATGCTGCCCACTGTCTCGGGGGAACTGCCAGAGCTTGGTGGGATGGATTCAAGGCCATGCATGCTGAGCGAAACATCACTTGGAATGACTTCAAGGAAGAATTCCGCAAGGCCCACATACCTTCCGGAATCATGGCCATTAAGAAGCGTGAGTTTCGAGCCCTGAAGCAAGGTAGTAGCACTGTCAAGGAGTACATGCAGAAGTTCGGTGTTCTCTCAAGGTATGCTCTCGAGATGTCAAGACCGATGCCGCCAAAAGGAGCGCTTCATGGAAGGCCTTAACCAGACTCTGCGAGACTTGCTTGTTGTGTGCGATCGCCCGACCTTTCCTGATCTAGTGAACAAGGCACTCATGCTTGAGGACAAGCGACGTGCCTTGGATGACACTCAATAAGCGCAAGATGATCGGCAAGGGTAGCTCCAAGAACGAAGCCTCGCCGTGGCAGCCAGCCCGGTCAAGCCAACCTATCGGCAACCAAGAGCTCCTGCACCCCGACCGACTATCCACCTCAGCGATGCCAACCCCGTGCCAGCTTACAACAACCCCAATAACAATGTTTGGCAAGGGCGCCATCCCCAACCAAGTCACTTGCTTTGGATGTGGACAGCCAGACACTACTCCAAGAATTGCCCCAACAAGAAGCCCGACGCCTGCGCCCCAATGCGCAGAACCCAGACAAGGCCGTGGAATGCCACCAAGGAACCAAGCTCCCGCAACCTGCCCAACAACGGCGGGGGTCGTGTGAATCATGTCACTGCGGAAGAAGCGCAGAAGACCGGACGTCGTCTTTGGGTACGCCCTTGTCAATTCAGCACCATAATCTGTTTTGTTTGATTCTCGAGCCACACATTCTTTTGTCACCCAAAGTTTTGCATTGAAAAAGTGGCATGACCCCTACACCCCTGAATAACCCTATGGTGGTACAAACCCCCGGAGCAGAGATGAGAGCCAAGATAGGATGTAAAGGAGTCGGGATTACCATTAACGGGGTAGACTTCCTAGCAGACCTTATCATCCTAAAATCACAAGGCTTGGATGTGATCTTGGGAATGGATTGGCTCAGCAAGCACCAAGGCTTGATAGATTGCGCCAACCGGGCTGTCACTATGACCAATGATCAAGGAGTCGAAGTTAAATTTGCCTCCAACCCCTCCTCGGCTCAAGCCAACCAAGTCAACTGTCTGACTGAAGTTGGGTTGGAACAAGTGCCGGTAGTATGCGAATATTCCGATGTTTTTCCTGATGAACTACTAGGGATGCCTCCCGACCGAGACATTGAGTTCATCATCGAGCTCATACCGAGCAGGACCCATCTATAAGAAGCCTTATAGAATGGGATCGGAGGAGTTAGCGAATTGAAGAAGCAAATGGAAGAGCAGTTGAGGAAGGATTTATCCGCCTAGTGCCTCCCTTGGGGATCACCTGCTCTGCTTTGTGGCAAAGAAGGACGGTACCATCCGCTTATGCATTGACTACCGCTCCCTCAACGGTTACAATCAAGAACAACTACCCACTTCCCAAGATTGAAGATCTGTTTGATCAACTCAATGGGGCCAAGGTGTTCTCCAAGATCGACCTCGGATCTGGGTACTACCAACTGAAAATCAGACCCCAAGATATTCAAGACGGCATTCAGAATCAGATATGGCTCAGATGAGTGCACGGTCATGTCCTTTGGGTTGACCAATGCCCCAGCTTACTTCATGTATCTCATGAATAAGGTCTTCATGGAATATTTGGACAAGTTTGTCATTGTCTTCATTGATGACATTCTTGTCTTCTCGAAGTCGGAAGAAGAGCACGAGCAACACTTGAGGATGGTCCTAGACAAGCTTCGAGAGCACCAACTGTGACGCCAAGTTCAGCAAGTGTGAATTCGGCTGCGTGAAGTTGGATTCTGGGTCATGTTTTAATCAAGAAGGATTGTCATCGACCTGCTAAGATTGAAGCCGTGGTCGAGTGGCAATCCCGAGCAATGTGAAGGAAGTCGAAGCTTCCTCGACTCATGGGATATTACCGCAAGTTCGCTGAGGATTCTCAAGCATTGCCCGACCCATGACTCAGCTCTTGAAGAAGGACAAGAAGTTTGAATGGACACCGAAGTGCGAAGAGAGCTTCCAGGAGCTGAAGAAGAGACTAACCACCGCCCCAGTTCTGGCCACACCAGATATACACAAGGAGTTTGTGATATATTGTGATGCCTCAAAAACCGGACTGGGAGGTGTTCTGATGCAAGAGGGCAGAGTCGTAGCTTACCTTTCAAGGCAACTACGGCCTCATGAAGAGAACTATGCTACTCATGACCTTGAGCTAGCAGCGAGGGTTCATGCCTCAAGACATGGCGACATTACCTCTTAGGGAAGCGATGTGAGATATACACGGATCACAAAAGTCTGAAGTATATTTTCACTCAAAAGGAATTGAACATGAGGCAAAGAAGATGGCTAGAGTTGATCAAGGATTATGACCTCGGTGTTCAATACCACCCTGGGAAGGCTAATGTGGTAGCAGATGCATTAAGCAGGAAGGCTTGTTCCTTGAATGCTATGCTTAAGCACAAGCTACCCGCCTTGTATGAGGAACTTGAAAGCTTCGGGTTGGAACTGGTTGCACCAGGATTCTTAGCCAACCTTGAAGTCAAGCCTACCCTGATGGATGATATTAAGGAAGCTCAGAAGGGACACGAAAGTATTGAAGGCATCAAGAGGAAGATCAAGGCAGGCAAGGCCCCAGGATTCTCAGAGGATGAGCAAGGAATTGTGTGGTTTGGGAATCGCATTTGCGTGCCCAACAAAGTTGAGCTCAAGAATCTGATCTTGCAAGAAGCTCATGACACCCCATATTCCATCCATCCTGGAGGAACCAAGATGTATCAAGACCTGAAGGAAACATTTTGGTGGCACGGGATGAAAAGGAGATTGCCACCTATGTTGCAAAGTGTGATGTATGCCAAAGAGTCAAGGTTGAATATCAAGAACCCATTTGGATTGCTCCAACCACTCAAGGTTCCCGAGTGGAAATGGGATAAAGTCGGAATGGACTTCATCATCGATTACCTAGGTCAAATAAGGGACATGACTCCATCCGGGTCATAGTCGACCATTTGACCAAAGTAGCCCATTTCATTCCGGTCAAAACAACTTACAAGGAAACCAGCTAGCAACTCTATACATCAACCGAATCGTGAGCCTTCATGGTGTTCCCAAGGAGATTGTGTCGATCGAGGAACCCAGTTCACCTCAAGGTTTTGGAGGAAATTCCAGAGGCCATGGGGACCAAGTTGTCCTTCAAAGACTGCTTTCCACCCACGCATCGGAGGTCGACAGAACGAGTAATCGGATACTCAAGACATGCTCCGAGCCCTGTCTTAGCTTATGGGGCTAAGTGGGAAGACTGCCTCCCTTTCGCCGAGTTCTCTTACAACAACAGTTATCAGGCAAGCCTTCAGATGGCACCGTTTGAGGTGTTATACAGGCGGAAGTGCCGTACACCCCTCAATTGGTCAGAAACCGGAGAAGGACTTGTCTTTGGGCCTGATATCCTTCGTGAAGCAGAAGAGCAAGTCCAGCTTGTCAGAGAGCGTCTGAAGTCTGCCAAGTCAAGACAGAAGAGCTATGCTGACTCACGTCGTAGGGACATAAACTTCCGAGTTGGAGACCATGTCTATCTCCGGGTCACCCCTCTCAAAGGAGCCCAGCGCTTCCATGTCAAAGGAAAGCTCGCTCCGAGATACATTGGCCCCTTCAAGATCATGGAACGATGAGGAGAAGTGGCTTACCAGTTGGAACTTCCACCTGAACTTTCTGATGTGCACAACGTGTTCCACGTGTCACAACTCCGGAAGTGTCTCCAAGTTCCAGACAAGCCTGATCTTTACAAGGACGTCAACCACCAAGCCATTGACCTTCAGCCTGATTTGACTTACCGTGAGAGGCCCATCTGCATTCTGGATGAGGCTGAGCGACACACTCGAAGCCGCACCATCAAGTATTTCAAGGTCCAGTGGAGCAACCACTCTGAAGCAGAAGCGACTTGGGAGCGTGAAGACTACCTTAGATCCGAGTTTCCATATCTCTTTAAAGCCTAGTTTAGGAATCTCGGGGACGAGATTCTTGTAAGGGGGGTAGGTCTGTCACACCCTGCATTTTGTAACACTTCATTTGCATTATTAAAACATGAAAATTTGGACTGACAAATTTTTTTATTATTATTTATTTGGCTTTTATTTGGAGTTGGTTTTCTCTATGTGGTTTTTCATGTGCTCTTAATAGTCAACTACTCCACCTTCTATACTCCATCTCCTTGCCCCAAACTTCTGTCCAATGATCATGCCATGTGTGTAGAGCAATATAGTATTTTCTTACAAAAATAATTTGGCCAAAAAGTATTTTCTAAAATTAGCTTTCCAAAAACCCTTGAATTAAGATTTGCACTGCAAGTACTTGATTTGAGGTGTGAAAAATCTTTCCAAAAGTATATTTGAAACCTATTAGATATAGGATACCCAGAAACAACAAAAAGATAATTTTAAAAGCTATTTCTCTATTTTATTTAAAAGCTTTTTCTTAAGGCCAGAAATGGTCTTTAATAGGTAAAAATTATTTTATTGTTTCAAAAATATTTGACAAAAATCAGGGAAACTCAGTGGACATATATTTTCCATATATAAGAGTTTCAACATATGGTTATGATCAAAATATTGGACAAAATCTCCCAAAACCATTTCTGCCCATTTCAAGGATTTGAAATATGTCTACAGGAAATATTTTCACAAAAATCCAAGAAAAATCCAGCAAGTCACAAATGCATATTGTGATCACCTTGCAAAGCCTCATGTCAATTAAAGTCATTTTGGTTCACCAAAATGCCCCAAAACCCTCTTTGACCAGAACCATATTTGAACAAGTTTGTACTACCAACTTTCTCCCCTTGACCCCAACTTTTGTGAGCATGTTCACATGACCAAATGAGGCCACTACACAAAGTGGTGCATCAAGGAGAAGTGTTATGCTCAACTAGATCTACTCAAGTCTATTTCTGCCCATTTCTAGGGTTTACAAAAGTTGCATTGGCAACTTTGCCCAAATAATCTCCAAATTGGTGGAAGGCTATATTTATATGAGTCATTTCACCTTGTGGAGTCTCATGGCATTTGGAGTTCATTTGCTCAACCAATCAAGCATCAAACACCTTCTGACTTTTTGCAAAAACCACTGTTTTGACCCCTTCCACTATTCTTGGAGAGCTCCAATTTTTACCACAGCTCTTTCTAGTCCTCTTTCACCTCCTGTAACAATGGCAAGTCCATAGCTCACTTATTGAATGGGTAAAATCCCTCTTTCCCTCTCTGGTCAGCCCTTTTTCACCTTTCTTCTTCTTCCCTCCTGACTCCACTGGCTTACCAGGGCATCCAATGCCTCCCCCTCTTTCTTTACTCCTCCCTTGAGCTACTGGACATGGTTGGCCGCGTCCCCAGGGCATAAACAATGCCATGGCAGCCATTTGGGCGCTCTGAGCGCCTTCTGATCTTGCTCTCAAGACTGTAGCCGCCCCGCCAAGCAGCTCCGCCACCTGGGCCTTCCCAGCGCTGCCGATCGCCTCGGCGTCCATGGCACGCCACGCGTGGTCGGGCCCCTCCTCTCTCCTCCTCCCGCGCCTCCAGCTAGCGAACAAGGGCCGCCTGAAGCGCACAGTGGCGTGCTCACACGCAGTGCCTCCGCCCCTGCTCCCTCTCTCTCTTCTTCCCCCTGGGCGTAGTCGACCCCCACGAACACCCCAGACACGGTGCAGCACCCTCCCGAGGCCCGTAGCAACGAGCACAAGCCCGCCGGCGCACGAGCCCACGGTGGACAGCCGTTCACCTACTTAAAAGCCTCCCCGAGCCCTCCTCTAGCCACCACTCGCTCTCTCACACCCCAAAGCTTCCCCTTGCACCACTCACCCCTCTCCAGGAGCTTCCGAGCTCGAGATCGAGCTCGAGCTCCGCCGCGTCGGCTCGCCGGAATTCGCGAGGTATAAGCCTCCCCCGCTCCCCCTTTGCCTTGATCTGGAACCCCTGCATCCCCCTGACCCTTTTCCCCTCGTTTCCCCTCTCTGTAGCTGCTGGAAACGGCCGGAGCTATCGCCTCCCGAAGCTTCTCCGCCGCGAACCTCGTCGCCAGCGAACCAGGCACCCCCCGCCAGCCAAGTCCACCACCCACCGACGTGCGGCGGCCCCCTGAAGCCATCCCCGCACTCGCCGGAGCTCGCCGTCACCTGCATCGTCGCCGGTGAGCACCGCGACCCCCCCTGTCCACGGGTTAGTGATGACAGGTGGGCCCCGCCTGTCATCCTCTCCCTCATTCCCGCGCCCCTCTCTCTCTCGACCATGGGGGCCCCGGCCGTCGTTTGAAATGGGTGGATACCTGTGGCTGGCTGGCTGGGCCACGCCTGCATGGCTGTTCTGCCCTAGCAGCACAAAGGTTCTTTCTTTTTCTTTTCTATCTTCTTTCCAAAAATTACACAGGACACAATAGTTGTCCAAATGAATTGATTCCAATTTCTAAATTCCTAAAATATTGCAACCTATTTAATGGTGCAACTTCCATTTAAATCCAACTAACCTTTCTTCACTGAAAATATTTAAATGTGATTTTTAGCATTTAAATGTGCCTCTGAAAATCCATATCTCCTGTTCCACCACTCCAAATCCAAAACTAGCAAGTTTCCCCTTCTTAGATTTCCATCTAATATTTTACAAAAAGAGTTGATATTTTTTTGAGCACTTTGATTTTTCTGTTTTATTATTGCCTTATTTTCTCGTTATTATTGTGCGACGATAGATTGCGTTGCTGACGAAGGAGTTGGACCAGAAGACTTTGAAGACCCCGAAGACTTTGCTGAGCCAGGTAAGCAGCCCTTTGACCATGTTTATGAAACCTTCTTAAACATGCCATATAGTTCGTTATACTTGTTGCATCGAAATCATGATGAGATGGTGAACCACGTGGTTGGTTGCCTCGGTTACATTCCTCGTTGATACTTGCATTGTGCATGGCCCTACCTTCTTATGAGGGTTATGCCGGTGGGAGTAGGTAGGATGCAAATGTAGATGCTTCGCAAACAGGATGGGTTTGTGCATAGTGAAGGAGGCAAAGTGATTTCAAAAGTCTTTTCGAAAACCCCGTCGGGTGCCACTTATGCCCGAGGGAGATGATGAGATGGGTGACCACTTGATGACGAAGTGGTGTGCCAAGGAAAGTGTGTGTGGTTTTCAAAACGGATTGGTCGGAGTTGCGACCGTTATTCCAACCTTACATGCGCGACCACTCTACCCTTATATGGGAAAGGGCATTATTGAGTAACTAGACCGATACTAGCTTGGAGCCCGTACATTAGTGACGGGGAGAGTTGGTGCTCTCTCTTGGGACGGGTCGTGCTGTAGGGCGGCCATGACTGTTTTCACAGGCACCGACACACCGCTGGTACCCGTGCTTGTGGTATGTGATGAATATGGGAGCGAGGCTCCACAACTTTATGATGTGAAATGTTTGGCACGGGGGTTACTACCAATCGAGTGGACTCCATGTTAGTGTCGTCTAGGGAAAGGTAGTGATCGGGTGCTTACCCCGGGTACTTGAGGTACCGCGGGTCGTGGAGGACATTCAAGTTCCCCGGATCTAGTGGGTAAAGTGTGCAACCTCTGCAGAGTGTAAAACTATTCGAATAGCCGTGTCCATGGTCATGGACAGTTGGGTAACCGCTCTTGGGCTACGTCCACTTGTTTTCAAACCCAGCGTGTGTGATGATGGAAATGACTTGGGTCAAGTCAAAGGACTTGACACGATTGAGATGGGTAGGTGCCCACTCTGTTTATGATAAATGGGTTGGTGCCCATTCTATTTATGTTGATATCTGTGACCAGTTCTCATGGTTACTTGAACTCTCTTGATGCATGCTTTATATAGGATGTTGAACATGTCATTGCACTCAAAACTAGCTTTACGCAAAATTTACCTATGTCATGCATTGTTGTACCTTGAACCGAATCATGGGTTGCTTGCGAGTACATTCAAAGTACTCATTGGCTTGCCACTGGTTATTTAATTGACCAGGCATGGAAGAACCGGAGTTTGAAGAAGAGTTCTTTGGAGACGATCATGCGAACTAGGACGTTTCCCAGTCAGAATGCATGTAGGGTTAAGGCAGATGGCATGGGTTCTATTATCGACGAAGATTTCCGCTGCTTTGTGTTTCATTTGATGTTCAGCCCTTAAGGCTTTATCAATGTAAGACTTAACCATAATGGTCATAATTTGTGTAAGACGGTATGTATGGATGTAAGACTCTTGTTATTCAGCTTCTGTGTGTTCAGTGAGCATTGATCTCTGGGATCACTGTACACGTGCATTCGGCGATCTCGACTCATGAGTCGGGGTCCCCACATGGTTTGTCTCCCAACAAGCGCTTTTCTTTAATGCCTTTCTAGCTAGGCATGATGATGACAACGATGCTCACATAAAAGATAAGAATTGAAACATAACGGGAGCATCATGAAGCATATGACTAGCACATTTAAGCCTAACCCACTTCCTATGCTTATGGATTTTGTGAGCAAACAACTTATGGGAAGAATAATCAACTAGCATAGGAAGGAAAAACAAGCATAACTTCAAAATTATAAGCACATAGAGAGGAAACTTGATATTATTGCAATTCCTACAAGCATATTTTCCTCCCTCATAATAATTTTCAGTAGCATCATGAATGAATTCAACAATATAACTATCACATAAAGCATTCTTTTCATGGTCTACAAGCATAGAATTTTTATTACTCTCCACATAAGAAAAATTCTTCTCATTCGGAATAGTGGGAGTATCATAAGAGACTCGAATACTATAAATTTTTTCCAAATTAAAAGAGTAATGTTCAGAAAAGGGTAATCATGATCGTGACAAGTTTTATAAATATAATCATCACTACTTTTTATAGCATAAGTTTCATCGCAATAATCATCATAAGTAGCAACTTTGTTCTCATCATAATCAATTGAAACCTCTTCCAAAATAGTTGATTCATCACTAAATAAAGTCATGACCTCTCCAAATCCATTTTCATAAATATTATAAGATTCAACACCCTCCAAAATAGTGGGATCATTACTTCCTAAATTTGACACTCTTCCAAACCCACTTTCATCAGTATAACCATCATAAATAGGAGGCATGCTATCATCATAATAAATTTGCTCCTCAAAACTTCAGAGGCTAAAAATATCATCTTCATTAAACGTAGCATCCCCAAGCTTAGGACAAACATTAATTGCAGCAAATATATTCTCAAACATGTCATTCTCATCAAACATAGCATCCCCAAGCTTGGGCCTTTTCATATCATAAGTCACTCTCATCATTAATAGTATAGATAGCACCAATAGTATAGCAATTATCATCCTCACAATGAGTAATAGGAGAAACATCATTTGGGAGGGATACCTTTCTAACTTTGCTTCTCCGTCTTTTCTTTTTCTTCTTCACATCATGTGTGGGTTTAACCCTCTTTTTTGAGCTCCTTATTAATGAGATTGGTTGAATAGAAAGCTCCTCCTCGTTACCTAATTCATCATAAGAAATAATAGGAGGATACTGGGAGGTCTCTTCCCTTTCATTAGTATTCTCTTCATCTTCTATTTGCTTTATTTTCTTTATGTAACTGGCAATATAAGGATTTTCAATGCAATTCACCGCACTATACATAAAAATTTCTTCTAGATCAAAATCAAGAAATCTATCAAGATTAAATTTTGGAATACCCTCAGTTATACGTTTCATTTCTTGATACCCCAAAAGAAGACTAAGCTCTTTATGATGCTCAAGGGTAATCAAGTTATCACAATTTTTTGATACAATTTGATCATGAAACAATTTGCATTGGAGATTTAAATGACCACGTTCATTGCAAAGTTCACAAGGATGGCGATAAATATTGAATCTTTCAGCACAATCATCTAGCCTTTCTTGCAACCATTTAGTTCCACATACTTATGCCTCTTGCAAAATCTATCTTCCCTATTTGGTGTATACTTGCAAGCTCTATGTATTCCACAAAAGTTGACATGCTTATAAGAGACACTTTCATCATGACTAGTGCAATCATCATTAGTACTATGGATATTCAAAGAGTTCATACTAACAACATTGCAATCATGCTCATCATTCAAAGATTTAGTGCCAAACATTTTATAGACTTCTTCTTCGAGCACTTGAGCACAATTTTCCTTTCCATCATTCTCACGAAAGATATTAAAAAGATGAAGCGTATGAGGCAAACTCAATTCCATTTTTTATGTAGTTTTCTTTTATAAACTAAACTAGTGATAAAACAAGAAACAAAAAGATTCGATTGCAAGATCTAAAGATATACCTTCAAGCACTCACCTCCCAGGCAACGGCGCCAGAAAAGAGCTTGATGCCTACTACACAACCTTCTTCTTGTAGACATTGTTGGGCCTCCAAGTGCAGACGTTTGTAGGACAGTAGCAAATTTCCCTCAAGTGGATGACCTAAGGTTTATCAATCCGTGGGAGGCGTAGGATGAAGATGGTCTCTCTAAGGAACCCTGCAACCAAATAACAAAGAGTCCCTTGTGTTCCCAACACACCCAATACAATGGTAAATTGTATAGGTGCACTAGTTCGGCAAAGAGATGGTGATACAAGTGCAATATGGATGGTAGATATGAGTATTTGTAATCTAAAAATATAAAAACAGGAAGGTAACTAATGATAAAAGTGAGCGTAAACGGTATTGCAATGCTAGGAAACAAGGCCTAGGGTTCATACTTTCACTAGTGCAAGTTCTCTCAACAATAATAACATACTTGGATCATATAACTATCCCTCAACATGCAAAAAAGAGTCACTCCAAAGTCACTAATAGCGGAGAACAAACGAAGAGATTATGGTAGGGTACGAAACCACCTCAAAGTTATCCTTTCTGATCGATCTATTCAAGAGTCCGTAGTAAAATAACACGAAGCTATTCTTTCCCTTCGATCTATCATAGAGTTCGTACTAGAATAACACCTTAAGACACAAATCAACCAAAACCCTAATGTCACCTAGATACTCCAATGTCACCTCAAGTATCCGTGGGCATGATTATACGATATGCATCACACAATCTCAGATTCATCTATTCAAACCAACATAAAGTACTTCAAAGAGTGCCCCAAAGTTTCTACCGGAGAGTCAAGACGAAAACGTGTGCCAACCCCTATGCATAAGTTCACTGAACCCGCAAGTTGATCACCAAAACATACATCAAGTAGATCACGTGAATATCCCATTGTCACAACAGATAAGCACTGCAAGACATACATCAAGTGTTCTCAAATCCTTAAAGACTCAATCCGACAATACAACTTCAAGGGGAAAACTCAATTCATCACAAGAGAGTGGAGGGGGAGAAACATCATAAGATCCGACTATAATAGCAAAGCTCGCGATACATCAAGATCGTATCACCTCAAGAACACAAGGGCGAGAGATCAAACACATAGCTACTGGTACATACCCTCAGCCCCGAGGGTGAACTACTCCCTCCTCGTAATGGAGAGCGTCGGGATGATGAAGATGGACACCAGTGAGGAATTCCCCCTCCGGCAAGCTGCCGGAACAGGGCCCCGGTTGGTTTTTGGTGGCTACAAAGGCTTGCGGTGGATCTATTGTGCTCCTTGATGTTTTTAGGGTATATGGATATATATAGGCGAAAGAAGTCGGCCAGGGGAGCCACGAGGGGCCCACGAGGGTGGGGGTGTGCCCAATGGGGTAGGGAGTGCCTCCCTGCCTCATGGCTTCCTCGTTGCTTCCCTGACGTCTACTCCAAGTCTCCTGGATTGCTTCCGTTCCAAAAATAACTCTCCCGAAGGTTTCATTCCATTTGGACTCCGTGTGATATTCCTTTTCTTCGAAACACTGAAATAGGCAAAAAAAACAGCAATTTGGGCTAGGCCTCTGGTTAGTAGGTTAGTCCCAAAAATGATATAAAAGTGTAAAGTAAAGCCCATAAACATCCAAAACAGGTAATATAATAGCATGGAACAATAAAAAATTATAGATACGTTGGAGACGTATCATAACCGGTGGTTGTTAACGTCGAAGGTGCTGGAGGGGCACTGAGCTGGCTCGTAAGGGGCCCCTGCTTCTCGTGACCTTAGCGATCCTAACGTTCGAGCCAGCGGGGGAAGCGTGTACAGGCTTCTTCCTTGCTCGTGCAACGCACACGCCATCAGGGGTATTAAGGCCCCAGGGGCCATTGTCCTCATACCAGCCCCCGGGTCCTATGCTCCATTGTCCACCACCTCCGATATCCTGTCTTGCCAGCCCAAAATTGACTCCTTGCTGTTATCGAGGTGGAGACCGCCTGCCCTGGCTGCTCCCTAGGGGGCGCCTCTTGAGTCAGGCGGGCAGCGCCATATGCCGGGCTGCCTCCCCCCCCCCCTCGTCTCCTCCTGAAGGGACGAGTAGACGCAATTGGGGCGGGCGCGAGCCCCCTGAGGTGCCTGCGAAGTTGGCATGATGCAGAAAGTTGTCGCGCCCTCGCAAGCAGCGTCGAGCAGCTCAACGATGCGGGAGAGCAAGGCATCACGGCCACCTTCAGCTAACCTGCATCGCAGCAACTCGCGCGCCATGACGAGCACGGCTTGCGTGTTCGCCTACTCTCAGCGAGTGTGCAGGGACAACGCCCCGGCATAGCCGTAGGACCGCGCGGTGGCTCGATCGCGACGCTGAGTGGGAGGGGGCAGGAGCGGCCCACGGCACAGGTGGTGGTTGTGACCAGTACCCGCACCAGCCGCGGGGAGCAAGGGGTGATGATGAACCTCGTGGCCGGGAGGTGCTGCTTGGGTGGTGCGAGCGACACAATGCACAGCACCGGCTCGCGGGACTTCCGCCATGGGGACAACGGACGCTGGGCAAGGATAGAGGGGAAACCTCGACACACTACCTGGCGCGCCAAATGTCGGATTCAGGGCTCCGCAGACCCAAGGAAGGTTTGAACTCTAGGGTGTGTGCGAAGAACTAACCTCCCCAGCCAGCCAACGCGCCTCTCTCACGGCCTAGCTCGATGAATAGGAAAGGAAATGGACGCGAGAGTTACCCAGGTTCGGGCCACCTTGTGGTGTAAGACCCTACTCCTGCTTTGTGGTGGATTGGCCTCGCGAGGGGCTGAGGATGAACTTGTACAGAGGAAGAACTACCTCAAGAGGTTTGTTCTTGTGCCGGTGTTAGCTTCAGAGGTCCCCCTTCTTACGGTGGTGGCTAAGCTATATATATAGTAGCCTCGGTCCTCTTCCTCCAAAATGAAGGCGGGAAGGGATCCCATAGTGGCCGATTTTGAAGGGGGACAAGTAGTACATCCCATCCTGACAAAAGGTGGTCTTCGCCTGCAAAGCTTCTGGTAGTGACGCTGTGGTGGCCTTGGCGATGACATCCATCCTGCCATCCTGGCGGCCTTGGTCTTGTTACACGGGAATGGAAACCTTTGGCTGATTTCTCGGGACCCAGCACCTACGCTTGCCTACTTAGCACCAAAGAGGAAACCTACAGCTCTGCGCTCGCTGGTGCCCGCCTAACCTTGGTCGTCATGGCTTGCATCATCTCACCCTCAGGAGGTGAGCGCTTGCATAGGAATCTCCACTCCTCGGGGAGCCGCCTGGGGAGGCCGCTCCCTCCGGAGGTCTTGGTGTCGTCCGCCTCGCGAGGCTTGGCCCCTCGCGAGGGTCTTTCCTTGTCGATGCTGAAGATGGACCGTGCCAGTCCGTCGATGGAGCCACGCCATGGGCCGCAGGCAGGCAAGTCTGGGTACCCTGGTTCCCAGAACGCCGACAAAATTCAATGAAATAACTATCATGTGATACTTGATTTACATAATCATTTTGAGCATTAAAATCACAATGACAAGTTTCATGGATATCATTATTCTTTATTGCACACATATCATCACAATAATCATCATAGATAGAAACTTTGTTCTCATAGTCAATTGTAACCTCTTCCAAAATAGTGGATTCATCACTAAATAAAGTCATGACCTCTCCAAATCCACTTTTAGCAATATTGTGAAAAGATTCAACACCCTCCAAAATAGTGGGATCATTAACTAGAATTGACACTCTTCCAAACCCACTTTCATCAACATAATCATCATAAATAGGCGGCATGCTCTCATCATAATAAATTTGATCATCAAAACTTGGGGGACAAAAAATATCATGTTCATCAAACATAGCATCCCCAAGCTTATGGCTTTTCATATCATTAGCATCATGGATATTCAAAGAATTTAGAAGAAGAAGTCAATAAAATGTTTGGCAGGCAAAACTACAAACTATGTTCTCAGTTAACTTTGCAACTACAATTCATCATATTTTTAGGAAGGGTCTCATATCGGAGCCCTTTGGCAAGTCCACATACTCAACCATCATTTAATATTCTATAATTGCTAACACTCAGCATACATATGAGCAAAAAGTTTCAACCAGACACATAGAAAGATAAGGGTGATGGTAACAACAATAACTCATGCTCACTCATATCCAAATGGGTATATGTGCCTAGGTCTTTCCCCACCACATGATGCTTGCCAAAGAGAAAAATAAAAAGAATAGAGGAGAATACTTTGAATCTTGCATAAAAAGTAAATACATAAAAGTAAAAGATAGGCCTTTCATAGAGGGAAGCAGAGGTTGTCATGCGCTTTTTGGTTTTGTGTGCACAATCTCTTAATGCAAAAGAACGGCACGTTATATTGCCCATTATGATAGCAACCTTTATTATGCAGTCTGTCGCTTTTATTACTTTGCCACCACAAGTTCGTACAACGCTTAATTTCTCTTACACTAAATGATCAAACACATTTAGAAGCAACTTTTATTGCCTTATTGCACTGATGACAACTTACTTGAAGGATCTTACTCAATACATAGGTAGGTATGGTGGACTCTCAAAATATGAGTTTGGTTTAAGGGTTTTGGATGAACAGGTAGTATCTCTACTTAGTGCGGATTTTTGGCTAGCAAAGATATGGAGCAAGCACCACATGTTGAAGGATCTATGACAATATAACTTCTATGCGAATATGAACAAACATAAATCACGTTGTCTTCCTTGTCCAATGTCAATAGTTTTGGCATATAATATTTAATGGGGGCTCACAATAATAAAAGATGTCCAATATAGTGTATTTGCATGTGAATCTTCTCTTCCCTTACTAATTCTTTCATGAGTTGCATTATCGACCAATGCTATGTTTGTCAACTTCCAACAAATTTTACCACTTACACTTTCCTTATGTGATGTAACTACTTACCATAAGATTAGCATATGATTTTTTTTCATTTTTTTTCTTTTATTTTGATTGAAACATAAAAGTAAAGAAGCAAAAACTAAAGCTAAACTTTATTCTATAACTCTCACTCAATTACATAGATAGATCATGAAACTAGCACCCGGAAATAGATCATACTAAACTTTTATTCAACTAAATCACGAAATAGGTAAGGATCGAACTAAAATAGGTAAAGGTAATAAAAGTGATGGTGATAAGATACCAGGGAATCTCCCCCAAGCTTGGCACAAGCCAAGGGGAGTGCCCATACCCTTGTACTCAAGTCTCCTTTGGTGGGGAAGATGATGCAGGTGGTGGTGATGAGGTAGTAAGTTTGTCCTCTGGCTTCTAGGGCAGGGGCTCACCATCAAAAGAGGATGCACGAGTCTCCCGAGTCCTGCAACTGGCAGCTAAACTCATACCTTTAAATCAAGCTTCATACTCAAAAACTTGGTTTTGAAGATCATAGAGTTGGCTTTGCAGAAAAGTAATTTGCTCGTTGAAGGTGAAGACGATGTACTTCATAGACCGGCCATCCACCATGTGATCATGGGTGAATTCCTGATCATGGAGTGATTGGCGCTGAGTCCATGCCTCACCACGTACTTGAAGATTTCTTGTTCCACCACCTCCAGCCTGGCCTCTACGCTCCCCGTCCTCTTGGGCCACTGAACATCTCGGATGTGGAGCACCCCCTCACGCATCTCAATGGCTTGAGGGTGCTTCATCACCTCCGACAAGTATGGGTTGATGACCTTCTCGAAGAACTTGTCCTTGGAGGAACTTGGTGGATCCATGACGATCTAGATCTAATAGGAAAACAACAAGAAAAAAGAACAGAGGATTTCTTTGTGATACAATGGTCAAATCGTCTGGGAGTATATATAAAGATTTTTTTATCTTGGGAAACAAGCATATAGAAGAAAAACGAAGTCGGCAGGGTGCCCGAGGGGCCCACCACCCACCAGGGCGCGCCAGGTGGGGAAGACGCACCCTGGTGTCTTGTGGGCACCTGGGTTGCCTTCCCGATTGTTTCTTTTTTTTCCTGTTTTTTCTAATATTCCAACACTGACAGGAAATATTTTTGTGGATTTTTTGAGTCTGTTTACTTACCGTATCACGTACCTCTTCCTTTTCAGGGTCCTGGAGTGTTCTGGAAAGTTTCTTTTATGTGTTCCTCCGGTGTCATTGTTTGGATAATATTGCTTTCAACATTAATAGGCGTACCTGAGATAATAGTGTTTAATTCTTTGTCCATTGACCACCTTCGGGTTAGTACCATCGGCATTATTAATCTTGATAGCTTTAGAGCAATAAACTTCTTCGATAATATATTGTCCTTCCCATTCGGAAAGAAGTTTTACTGCAAAAGTTCTAAAACGAGAGTTGTACAATAGAACATATTCACCCACTTTGAATTCCCACTTTTGGATTCTTTTGTCATGCCACCTTTTAACTTTTTCTTTAAATAGATTGGCATTTTCATAAGCTTGGATTCTCCATTCATCTACTGAGCTAATATCAAATAACCTCTTTTCACTGGCAAGTTTTAAATCATAGTTGAGCTCTTTGATTGCCCAATATACTTTATGTTCTAATTCAAGAGGAAAATGGCAAGCTTTTCCATAAACCATTTTATATGGAGACATGCCTATAGGATTTGTATAAGCTGTTCTGTAGACCTAAAGTGCATCATCTAATTTCTTAGACCAATTCTCTCGGGACCTATTGACAGTTTTTTTAATATTAATTTTATTTCTCTATTGCTAAGTTCAACTTGACCACTAGATTGAGGATGATAAGGTGATGAAATTCTATGGTTAACATCATATTTAGCAAGCATTTTACGGAAAGAACCATGAATAAAGTGTGAACCACCATCAGTCATTAAATATCTAGGGACTCCAAACCTTGGGAAAAAACATCTTTAAGCATTTTAATGGAGGTGTCATGATCAGCACTACTAGTTGGAATAGCTTCTACCCACTTAGTGACATAATCAACAGCAACTAAAATACGTGTATACCCATTAGAGGTAGGAAAAGGTCACATATAGTCAAAACCCCAAACATCAAATGGTTCAACAACAAGTGAATAATTCATAGGCATTTCCCGACGCTTACCGATATTACCTATTCTTTGGCATTCATCACAAGATAAGACAAACTTACGAGCATCCTTGAAAAGAGTTGGCCAATAAAAACCAGATTCTAATACCTTATGAGCAGTTTTGTCTCCAGCATGATGCCCTCCATAAGCTTCAGAGTGACATTTCTGTAGGATTTGTTCCTGTTCATGCTCAGGGACACAACATCTAATAATACCATCTACTCCCTCTTTATAAAGATGTGGGTCATCCCAAAAGTAATGTCTTAAGTCATAGAAGAATTTTTTTTCTTTTGTTGGTATGTGAGACTAGGTGATATAAATTTAGCAACGATACAATTAGCATAGTCAGTATACCAAGGAGTGTTATGAGAAGCAATTATTATAGCTAGTTGTTCATCAGGAAAGCTATCATCAATAGGTAGTGGGTCATCAAGAATATTTTCTAACCTAGACAAGTTATCAGCTACGGGGTTCTCAGCTCCTTTCCTATTAGTGACGTGTAAGTCAAATTCTTGTAGTAAGAGAACCCACCTAATGAGTCTAGGTTTAGCATCTTTCTTTTCCATAAGATATTTTAGAGCAACATGATCAGTGTGAACAATTACTTTGGAATCAACAATTTAAGATCTGAATTTATCACAAGCAAACACAACTGCTAAAATTCTTTCTCGTTAGTAGCATAATTTATTTGGGCACAATTTAGAGTTTTATTAGCATAATGGACAATATTTAATTTCTTATCAACTCTTTGTCCTATAAAAACACCAATAACATAATCACTAGCATCACACATAATTTCAAAAGGCAAGTTCCAATAGGTGGTTGAACAATTGGTGTAGAAGTTAAGGCTTTCTTAATTGTTTCAAAGGCTTCTACACAATCATCATCAAAAACAAATGGAACATCCTTTTGTACAAGATTAGTAAGAGGCCTAGAAATTTCAGAGAAGTCTTTAATAAACCTCCTATATAAACTAGCATGACCAAGCAAACAACGAATAGCTTTGACGTCCTTAGGACATGGCATTTTCTCAATTGCATCAACTTTAGCTTTATTGAGCTCAATACCTCGTTCAGAAATTTTATGCGCCAAGACAATGCCTTCATTAACCATAAAGTGGCACTTCTGTCAATTCAAGACAAGATTAGTTTGTTCACATCTCTGAAAAACTCGATCAAGGAAATCATCAAAAGAAGTTCCGTAAATGGAAAAATCATCCATGAAAACCTCAACAAGCTTTTCACAAAAATCAGAGAATATAGCAGCCATACATCTTTGAAAGGTAGCAGGTGCATTGCAAAAAACAAAAGGCATACTCTATAAGAACAAGTTCCAAAAGGGCAAGTAAAAGTGGTTTTCTCTTGATCGGGTTGCAAACATGTATTTGAGAAAAACCAGAATATCCATCTAGAAAACAAAAGTGTGTGTGCTTAGATAATCTTTCTAGCATTTGATCAATAAAAGGTTGAGGGTAATGATGTTTTCTACTAGCTTTATTTAATTTTCTAAAATCAATTACCATTCTATAGCCAGTAACAATTCTTTGTGGGACAAGTTCATTTTTATCATTAGGAACAACAGTAATACCTCCTTTCTTAGGGACACAATGAACATGACTTATCCATCTACTATCAGCTATGGAATAGATTATACCTGCTTCCAGAAGCTTTAGTATTTCAGTTCTTACCACTTCTTTCATTTTAGGATTCAACCGTCGTTGGTGATCAACAACAGGTTTAGCATCAGGCTCCATATTAGTCTTGTGCTGACATAGAGTGGGACTAATGTCCTTAAGATCATCAAGACTATATCCAATAGTAGCACGGTGCTTCCTCAGAATTTTTAGTAATCTCTCTTCTTCATGTTATGAAAGGTTAGCACTAATAATAATAGGATATATCTTTTTTCTCATCAAGATAAACATATTTCACAGTGTCTAGCAATTCTTTTAATTCAAACACAGGATCACCTTTAGGTGGAGGAGGACCTCCTAGAATTTCAATATGCAAATTTTGTTTAAGGGGAGGTTGTTGTTCAAAGAATATTTTATCTATTTCATTTCTTTCATGCAAGTGCATATCATTTTCATGATCTAGCAAATATTGTTCTAGTGGGTCAGTAGGAGGTACGGCAATAGAAGCAAGACCAATTATTTCATCTCTACTAGGTGATTCTTTATTATGAGGTTGTCTACGAAACTTAGAAAAATTAAACTCATGAGACTCATCACCAAAGCTAACACTGAGAGCTTCTTTATGGCAATCTATCGTAGCATTGACAGTGTTCAAGAAAGGTCTACCAAAAATTATGGGACAAAAGTCATCTTGTGGGGAACCAAGAACTAGAAAATCAGTAGGATATTTTATTTTCCCACACAAGACATCAACATCTCTAACAATCCCAGGTGGTGTGATGGTGTCTCTATTTGCAAGTTTAATAGTGACACCTATGTCTTCTATTTCAGCTAGTGCTATGTCATTCATAATTTCTTGGTATAAGGTAAAAGGAATAGCACTCACACTAGCACCTAAGTCACATACACCATGATAGCAATGATCTCTTATTTTAGCTTAGACAACAGGCATGCCAACTATAGGTCTATGTTTATCTTTTTCATCGGGTTTGGCAATTCTAGTAGCTTCATCACAGAAATAAATAACATGCCCATCAATATTTTCCACCAAGAGATCCTTAACCGTGGCAACACTAGGTTCTACTTGAATTTGTTCAGAGGGTTTAGGTGCTTTAATATTACTTTTGCAAACCATAGTTGATACCTTAGCATGTTCCTTTATCCTAACAGGGAAAGGTGGTTTTTCGATATAAGCAGTGGTCACAACTGGAACAACATTATAAATAATAGTTTCATCTTTTGCTTTTACCAGTTCTTCAATTTCTCCTTTAATAGGGGGATGATATTTAAACCACTTCTCCGTGGGGAGATCAACATGAGTAGAAAATGATTCACAAAAAGAGGCTACTATCTTAGAGTCAAGTCCATATTTAGTGCTAAACTTGTGAAAAACATCGGTATCCATAAAATATTTAACACGATCAAACTTAAGCTTAATACCTGACTCTTTTCCTTTTCGAGTTCCCAATCTTCAGAGTAGCATTTAATTCTTTCTAAAAGATCCCACTTGAATTCAATAGTCTTCTTCATAAAATAACCGGTACAAGAAGTATCGAGCATGGATTGATCATCATGAGAAAGCCGAGCATAAAAATTATGAATAATAATTTCTCCCGAGAGCTCATGATTGGGGCATGAATATAACATTGACTTAAGCCTCCCCCAAGCTAGAGCGATACTTTCTCCTTCAAGAGGACAATATATATAAAAAATTCCGTTCACGATGAACTAGATGCATAGGATAGTTTTTTTGGTGAAATTCCAATTCCAATCGATTTGAGTTCCAAGATCCAATATAATCACATAGCCTATACCATGTCAATGCTTTTCCCTTCAAAGATAAAGGGAAAACCTTCTTCTTAACTTCATATCAGGGTGAACCTGTAAGCTTAAACAATCCACAAATTTCATCCACATGTATCAGATGCATATCAGGATGTTCAGTTCCATCTCCTGCATAAGGATTAGCTAGCCGTTGTTCTTGTTGGGGAACGTTGCATGAAAAACAAAAAAAATTATACGCACACGCAAGATCTATCAGATACATAGCTACGAGAGGGTGAGAGCATCTACATACCCTTGTAGATCGCTAAGCAGAAGCATTTATCAACGCGGTTGATGTAGTTGTACACCTTCACGATCTGTCCCGATCAAGTACCGAATGTACGGCACCTCCGCGTTCAGCACACGTTCAGCTCGATGATGTCCCCGCCTTCTTGATCCATCAAGAGAGGTGAAGTATTAGATGAGTTCCGGCAGCACGATAGTGTGGTGACGGTGGTGGTGAAACTATTCTGCAGGGCTTTGCCAAGCACAACAATCATGGACAGAGGAGGAACTAGAACTAGAGGGAGAGGGGGCGCCGGACACAGCTTGGGAATCGTGGTGTGTGTTGCCCCTCCTCTCCTCACACACACACACACACACACACACACACACAGAGAGAGAGAGAGAGAGAGAGAGAGAGATACATATATATATGTGGGGGGAGGGGAGGCAGCCCTAGGGTCGCTCCCAAGGGGGACGGCGGCCGCCCTGGGCTCCCGCCCTAGGTGTGCCCCTCCCCTTTCCTTCCTATGGCGCAGGGGAGAAGGCAGGAGGGGAGGCGCCCTCCTTTCCTTTTTCTCACGTGGAAGAGAAGGTAAGATCGGGCTAGCCCTATTGCCCTCCTTCCCTAGGGACGGCGCCATGAGGTGGGCCCGTTAAGCCCAATAACTCCCCGTGGACTCCCGGAACCCCTTCCGGTGATCCGATAAATACCCAGTGCATTCCAGAACTCTTTCGGAGACCAAATACTATCATCCTATATATCACACTTTACCTCCGGACCATTATGGAGCTCCTCTTCGTGTCCGTGATCTCATCCGAGACTCTGAAAAACATTAGGTCACCAACTCACATAACCCATATAATACTATATCGTCAACGAACGTTAAGTATGCGAACCCTACGGGTTCAAGAATGATGTAGACATGACCGAGATGCTTCTCTGGTCAATAAATAATAGTGGGACCTGGATGCCCATATTGGTTCCTACATATTCTATGAAGATCTTTATAGATCGAACATTTATGACAACATACGTAGTTCCCTTTGTCTGTCGGTATGTTACTTGCTCGAGATTCGATCGTCGGTATCTCCATACCTATTTCAGTCTTCTAATCGGCAAGTCTCTTTACTCGTTCCGTAATACATCATCTCGTACCTAACTCCTTAGTCAATTTGCTAGCAAGCTTCTTGTGATGATGTATTACCGAGAGGGCCAGAGATACTTCTCCGCCATATGGAGTGACAAATCCCAATCTTGATTCACGCCAACGCAACAGACACCTTCTAAGATACATGTAGAGCATCTTTATGATCACTTAGTTACGTTGTGATGTTTGATAGCACACAAGGTATTCCTCCGGTGTCTGGGAGTTGCATGATCTCATGGTCGAAGGAATATGTATTTGACATTAAGAAAGTAGTAAAAATAAATTGAACGATCATATACTATGCTAACAGAATGGACTTTTCCATCACATCATTCTCCTAATGATGTGATCATATTATCAAATGACAACGCATGTCTATCGTCACGAAATCTTAACCATATTTTGACCAACGAGCTAGTCTAATAGAGGCTTACTAGGGACATGGTATTTGTTTATGTACCCACACATGTATTTAAGTTTTTGGTCAATACAATTCTAGCATGAATAATAAACTTTTATCATGATTAAGGAAATATAATAATAACCAGTTTATTATTGCCTCTAGGGCATATTTCCAATAGTCTCCCACTTGCACTAGAGTCAATATTCTAGATTACATAGTAATGAATATAACACCCATGGAGTCTTGGTGCTGATCATGTTTTGCACGCGGAAGACGTTTAGTCAATGGGTCTGCCACATTCATATCTGTATGTACTTTGCAAATTTCTATGTCTCCATCCTTGACCTTTTCACAAAGGGAGTTGAGGCGTCTCTTGATGTGTTTTGTTCTCTTGTGAAACCTGGATTCCTTTGCCAAGGCAATTGCTCCAGTGTTGTCACAAAAGATTGTCATTGGACCCGATGCACTGGGTATTACACCCAGATCGGATATGAACCCCTTCATCCAGACTCCTTCATGCGCTGCTTTGTAGGATCGTTGAAGGCAAGAGTGTCTAGAGGGGGGGTGATTAGACAACTCAACAAGATAAAAGATTATGCCTTTTGATTAACATAAGTTCATAGCAAATTCACAATGAAGGACAAGTCAATCATCATGCATACAAGTCGAGCAACATACTAAACATGCAATTCTAGAGTATAGGGCAGCGGAAAGTAAATTGCATGAATAGTAAGGGAGAGATTGTGAAGAGCAAACGCAATTGGAGACACGGAGATTTTTCTCGTGGTTCCGATAGGTGGTGCTATCGTCAATCCACGTTGATGGAGACTTCAACCCACGGAGGGTAACGGCTGCATGAGTCCACGGAGGGCTCCACCCACGAAGGGTCCACGAAGAAGCAACCTTGTCTATGCCATCATGGCTTACGCCCACGGAGGACTAGCCTTACTCGGGTAGATCTTCACGAAGTAGGCGATCTCCTTGCCCTTACAAACTCCTTGGTTCAACTCCACATCATGATGGAGGCTCCCAAGCGACACCTAACCAATCTAGGAGGCACCACCCTCCAAAAGGTAATAGATGGGGTTGGTGATGATGAACTCCTTGCTCTTGTGCTTCAAATGATAATCTCCCCAACACTCAACTCTCCTCACTGATTTGGCTGTGGTGGAAGAAGTGATTGAGTGGAAAGCAACTTGGGAAGGCTAGAAATCAAGTTTCATATGGTGGGAGTGGAGCAACTTGATCTCAACACAAGGGTAGGTAGTTTTCTTCTCAGAAATGTAAGGTAGGAGTGGTAGTACTTTCTGATGGCTCTCTCAACGAATGAAGAGGAGGTGGAGGGGTATTTATAGCCTCCACACAAAATCCAACTGCTACACACATTTGACCAATCTCGGTCGGACCGAAGTTGACAACTCGGTCGACCGAAAGTTCAAATCTTGTGAACGTTGGGATTTTCGTGGGACCGAAAATACAATCTCGGTTAGTCCGATTCTTCCAAAGTCTAGGGTTTGCCAATCTCGGTGGGACCGACTTTCTCATCTCGGTGACACCGATTTGAGTACAGAAGGTTACAGAAGCTTGGCAACACCAATTTTGGAATGACCGAGTTTGGAATCGGAAAATCCGAGATTCTTAGGGTTTGGCTATATGGCTGAGGTGGTTCATCTCGGTGTGACTGAGTTTGGAATCGGTGGGACCGAGATTACTTATGGGTTTATGTTGGAGTGAAAGATTGCTGATAGTTTGAGAGATAAATCACTAAGCACTTAGAGCAACCAGATCATCATCATAACCTCACCCCCTTTTAATAGTATTGGCTTTCCTATGGACTCAATGTGATCTTGGATCACTAAACCAAAATTGGAGTCTTGAGCTTTTGCCAATGTTTTCCTTAGCATTTTGAGGGGTTCACCTCTCTAGTCCTTTTGCCATGCCAGAGTGGTTGACTTTCCTGAAACATACTTGATAAAAGCATTAGTCCAACCACAAAGTATGTTGTCATTAATTACCAAAACCACCTAGGGAGCAAATGTGCTTTCAATCTCCCCCTTTTTGGTAATTGATGGCAACACACAGAAAAAGATATCAAAGCTTACTGAAAGAAAGACAAGGTTTAACATTAAAGCTTTGACAAACATGTAGTACACAAGCTCCCCCTACAAGTGTGCAAGATTTTAGATTTTGGTTTTGGACTACCACAAGCACACATGAGAGAAAAGCAAGATGTGCTGCATGCAGCTTGGCTATATGCATCAGAGCAGATGAGGGTAAATGAGAGATGATGCATATGTGCATGGTGATTTCTTGCAAACAAGTATTCACAAGCAAGTCACCATCATGCACATCCTGCAAGATGCATATACTTACCTTGAAGTTCCTTGGTGATGTACCTGAAAAAATAAACTTGGGAAAACACGGTTAGATAACACAAGAGTAGTTCTTCAACCAACAGCAAGAACATCAAGAGTACCAAGCCAGGGATGACATGTATAAAGAGTGTCTCATGTTGAGCACTAGCTTGAATCAGCCAACATGTCTCCCAAGACTAAAAGATTTTCAATGAGCTCTGAGAGATTTTGCTTTTCATAAGATACCAATTGTGATCTTCAGAGGATACCAATTGTATAAGATACCAATTGTACATTTCAGAATATACCAATGGTGAGAGCAAGAGAAGCAAAATCAGGAGAATAATGCCAAAAGTATTATCACAGTGAAATATATGGCAAAGCTTTGATGTGATCCTCTCCCCCTTAAGGTAAGATTGTTCTTCCCCTTAAGATATTTTTTCTCCCCTTATCCTCCAATCTTCCCTTAAGTTCCCCAGCTCCCCCTAAATCTTCTCCCCCTTTGACATCAAGTGCCGAAAAGGACAGTAAACCAGGAGGGGCAGGAAAGATGGAAGGAAAGAAATGGGTTCATTAAGAATCACAACTGAGCAAATTAAGTATGTAGAATGTAGATCATTTAGATGAGCTGTAGAAGATGATATCCTGGTGAATGTAAATCGGTGACACCGAATTGATATGGATCGGTGAGTCCGAAAGTCTGAGACTTAGGGCAGATCCCTTTTTCGGTCAGACCGAAATGATTGAATCGGTGACGCCGAGTTTAATTCCAAGGAAATGTAGAAATAATTCAGCTCACTTTGCAAGAAATGGTTCAGAAGATTTGCAAAGAATTTGTAAAAGATTTTCAGGGAATTTATCAGAGCTAAAGGATATACACAAGAACAGAAGAAACAGAAAAAAAAGGTTGCTAGATGAAGTTTTTTTTTAGGTAATAAGCAAGGAAACTCAATGAGAGAGCATAAAAAAAACAGAAAAAAAAACTCCAAGACATATGTACTTCATCTAGATAGGGGTCGGCGACAAAGTCACCTATGTTTGAGTATATTGACTTAGGAGTCAAATGAGAACATTTGATCATAGGTCATACTCATCGATTAAGCTCAAAATGGGGTTACCATTTTTCGATTAAGCATTTGATGTGATCACATCTTTTGAAGCTGCTTGTACTCATGACTTTGAGCAAAGCTTTTTCAAGATGTGAAAGACATACCTTGGGCTTGTTGTTGCTTGTTCTCATGTAGGTGAACTTGATGTTGATGCTCATAGGATGTGAGGTTGGAGCACCATTTTCAAGTGTGTAGTTCATCTTCCTACATGGGTTAGGCAAGCAAGGAAATACTCAAGAATATCCAATATGACATGAGTGAAGTACTAGAAGTATATGGTGTCAAAAAGGATATGTGGAATTTTGTTCCTTGAACTCAACATCCCAAAGGGCTAGATACTTGGTCAATGACAAGATTAGTCATGATTTGAGTGAGTGTGATAATCTTGTAGAATATAGACCATCCAAGTACCTGCAAGGAGTTAGATGCAATACAAGGGGGCAAATGTGTCCAAGACATATGATCAACATCATAAGAGAAATATCAAGGATTAGTCAATTAGGCTCATGCCTTGCATGCATCAATGAAGTTTTCACTCCAAGTTTGAAGCATCAATGATGTTCAACTCACTCCTCAAGCGACAAAACACTTTCTCATCAAGTGGTTTTGTGAAGATATCTGCAAGCTGTTTGTCAGTACGAACATGTTTAAGATCAATGTCACCCTTAGCAATATGATCACGAATAAAATGGTGACGAACTTCAATGTGTTTCGTGCGAGAGTGTTGCACGGGATTGTGTCCAATCTTAATTGCACTCTCGTTGTCACAAAGCAAAGGAACATGTCTCGCATGTATCCCATAGTCCTTAAGCATTTGTTTCATCCATAGCAACTGAGCACAACACTAACCAGCAGCAATATATTCTCGCTTCGCAATGATAACGATATTGAGTTTTGTTTCTTGGATGACCAAGATACAAGGGATCGACCGAGAAATTGACATGTACCGGTTGACTTTCTATCTATCTTGTCTCCGCATAGTCCGAGTCGGAATAGCCAACAAGATCGAAAGAGGCCCTCTTAGGATACCAAATGCCAAAGTTAGGTGTGTGTATCAAATATCTCACAATTCTTTTAACAGCTTTAAGATGACATTCTTTAGGTGCAGCTTGATATCGAGCACACATGCATACACTCAAGATTATATCGTGACGAGAAGCACAAAGATATAATAGAGAACCAATCATGGATCGATATACCTTTTGATCAACAGGTTCTCCATCTTTAGTCAAGTCATTATGTCCATTAGTAGGCATGGGGTTCTCATACCTTTGCTCTCTTGCATGTTGAACTTCTTGAAGAGATCCTTAGTGTACTTAGTTTGTGAGACAAAAGTACCCTCCTTAGATTGCTTGATTTGCAACCCAAGGAAGAACTTGAGTTCACTCATCATGGACATCTCATACTTCTCTGACATAAGCTTCCCAAACTTCTCACTAAAATCAGGGTTAGTTGATCCAAAGATAATATCATCGACATATATTTGGCACACAAATAGTTCACCGTCAACTCTTTTTGTGAATAGCGTTGAGTCAATTTTACCAATTTCAAATCCTTTTTCAAGAAGAAAGCTAGTCAAGCATTTGTACCAAGCTCTAGGGGCTTGTTTAAGACCATAAAGAGCTTTGTGCAATTTGTAAACATGATTAGGCTTTTTAGGATTCACAAATCCGGGAGGTTGTTTCACAAATACTTCCTCCTCAATTTCACCATTTAGGAAAGCACTTTTAATGTCCATTTGATATAGAGTAATGTTATGGTGATTGGCATAAGCAAGAAGAATGCGAATGGACTCAAGTCTAGCAACAGGGGCATAGGTCTCACCATAGTCCATACCTTCGACTTGTGTGTAACCTTGTGCTACGAGACGAGCCTTGTTGCGGATGACTTGTCCATCTTCATCTTGCTTGTTCCGAAACACCCATTTGGTTCCAATGACATTTTGGTCATCATTGGGCTTCTCTACCAAAGACCAAACGTTGTTCCTCTCGGTTGTGCAGCTCTTCATGCATAGCGCTCACCCAATCCGGTCTTCAAGCGCTTCTTCTACCTTCATAGGTTCAAGACTTGAAATAAATGAGTAATGCTCACAAAAGTTAGCTAAACGAGTTTTAGAGCGAGTGATTCTCCCGGAGTCGATGTCATTCATCATTTGTTCCACGGGATGGTCTTTCTTGACTCTTTCTCGAACTCGGGATAGCTTTTGTCGTGGTCGTGGCTGAGCTTCCTCATCATCCTCATCTTCTTCTTCATCTGTGTTGTTGGTGTTGTCTTGAGGTGGTGGAGATGGAGGTTGTGGTGGATCTTCTTGTCGCACTTCCTCATCTTGGTGAGTTCCACTTGTGGAAGCCTCCATGTTGTCTTGAGGTTCACCTTGCCGTGAGGTAGGGGGCTCCACATATGTAGATGAGGTACTCTCCTTCACTTCCATGGGACGAATCTTTCCAATGGATAAATCTTGAATGGCTTCCGATGAGTCCTTGTCTCCTACATCAATAGGCATTTGCTCTACTTGCGAGCCATTAGATTCATCAAACTTCACATCTACCGTCTCTTCAACCTTTCGGGTGAAATTATTGTAGACACGGTAGGTGTGAGAGTTTGATCCATAACCGAGGAAAAAGCCTTCATGAGTTTTAGGAGCAAATTTAGACCGACGATGCTTATCAAGAATATAGCATTTTGAACCAAAGACACGAAAATATCCCACTTGGGGTTTGTTACCCGTAAGGAGCTCATATGAAGTCTTGCCGAGAAGCTTGTGAAGATAAAGTCTGTTGATGGCATGACAAGCTGTCTCAACGGCTTCACCCCAAAAGTGTTTTGGTGTCTTGTATTCATCAAGCATTGTCCTCACCATCTCAATGAGCTGCTCGGTTCTTCCTCTCAACAACCCCGTTTTGTTGAGGTGTGTACGTAGCTGAGAACTCATGTAGAATCCCTTCCTCATCGAGAAAAGAGTCCACATGGGCGTTCTTGAACTCCGTTCCGTTGTCACTCCGAACCTTCTTGATCTTCACCTCAAATTGATTCTGAGCCTTTCTAGCAAAGGTTTTGAAGATTTTCTGAACCTGCGATTTGTCATCAAGTAGAAATACCCACGTAAATCTGGAAAAGTCATCAACAATAACTAGACCAAAGGAGTTACCACCAAGGCTTTTGTAAGCATTGGGACCGAAGAGATCCATATGAAGAAGCTCAAGCGGTCTCCTTGTGGTCATGATATTCTTCACGGGATGACTTCCTCCTACTTGTTTTCCTGCTTGACATGCACTGCAGAGTCTATCTTTGTCAAAGAAAACATCTTTAACACCAAGAATGTGATCTCCTTTGATTAGCTTATCTAAATTTCGCATACCAACATGTCCAAGCCTTCTATGCCAAAGCCAACCTTTAGCAGATTTAGCAATAAAGCAAGTTCTAGGTTGAGCTTTCTTAGAGAAATCGACAATGTATAGGTCACCTCTACGAATGCCAGTAAAGACCATGTTATGATTGTCACTACGAAAAACTTGGCAATCTACTTTGGTGAATAGCACATTGAATCCAAAGTCAGCTAATCTAGACACGGAAAGTAAATTGTATCCAAGCGATTCAACAAGCATGACATTTTTAATGGAGCTATCATGAGATATGGCCACCTTACCAAGGCCAAGTACCTTACCCTTGGAGTTGTCTCCAAAAGTCACATACTTGCGTGGACCATCGTTCTTTGCAAGCTCTCAAACATGTCTTCATCTCCGGTCATGTGATCGGTGCATCCACTATCAAGAATCCATTCTTTGCCACCGGATATGTAGTCTCTCATATTTGCCATTAGATTGAGACTCTTCATGATCTTGTCTAGCTCGGTGTCCGAATCGTCATCATGCTCATGCTCATCATCATATTGACCCATAGATAATTCATCATCAATACCTAGGTCAGTTTGACAATGACTTGCATCAGTTTTATCAACGTGATAATAGTCATCGGAATGCAAAACAAGAGCATTTCTTATTCAACATTGATAAAACCGGATCACCCTTCTTTTCATAAGATCACGAAGCTCAAAGAAGCATTTATCAAAGTTAGGATCTTTGGGGCGCAACATATCAAATTCAACAGTCTTGTATAGAATTTCATCAAGACCTCTCAACGAGTAGTCCGGATAAAGTTCTTCCAAGAACTTCCACATAGCATGGGCGCACTCAAAGTTCGTGACAAGCTCAAGCAAGTTATCGTGCAAACCTCTAATGATAAGATTGACAGTTCTAAGGTTACGAAGCAAATCAAGCTCTTCATCTACAGAGGGTGCAAGGGGTCAAATGGTGGTACATATGGGGTTTCAACATATTTGCATAAGTTGTATATCTTAAAGATAGCAAGCATTTCAATCCTCCACGAGTTATAGGACACTCCATCAAGAATAGGCACTCTATGACTAACACTCCCAAACGTAGACACGTCCATCTTCCTCCAATGGTGTGCAAACCAAAGCAATGGAGACCAATGCTCTGATACCAATTGTAGGATCGTTGAAGGCAAGAGTGTCTAGAGGGGGGGTGATTAGACAACTCAACAAGATAAAAGATTATGCCTTTTGATTAACATAAGTTCATAGCAAATTCACAATGAAGGACAAGTCAATCATCATGCATACAAGTCGAGCAACATACTAAACATGCAATTCTAGAGTATAGGGCAGCGGAAAGTAAATTGCATGAATAGTAAGGGAGAGATTGTGAAGAGCAAACGCAATTGGAGACACGGAGATTTTTCTCGTGGTTCCGATAGGTGGTGCTATCGTCAATCCACGTTGATGGAGACTTCAACCCACGGAGGGTAACGGCTGCGCGAGTCCACGGAGGGCTCCACCCACGAAGGGTCCACGAAGAAGCAACCTTGTCTATGCCATCATGGCTTACGCCCACGGAGGACTAGCCTTACTCGGGGTAGATCTTCACGAAGTAGGCGATCTCCTTGCCCTTACAAACTCCTTGGTTCAACTCCACATCATGACGGAGGCTCCCAAGCGACACCTAACCAATCTAGGAGGCACCACCCTCCAAAAGGTAATAGATGGGGTTGGTGATGATGAACTCCTTGCTCTTGTGCTTCAAATGATAATCTCCCCAACACTCAACTCTCCTCACTGATTTGGCTGTGGTGGAAGAAGTGATTGAGTGGAAAGCAACTTGGGAAGGCTAGAAATCAAGTTTCATATGGTGGGAGTGGAGCAACTTGATCTCAACACAAGGGTAGGTAGTTTTCTTCTCGAAAATGTAAGGTAGGAGTGGTAGTACTTTCGATGGCTCTCTCAACGAATGAAGAGGAGGTGGAGGGTATTTATAGCCTCCACACAAAATCCAACTGCTACACACATTTGACCAATCTCGGTCGGACCGAAGTTGACAACTCGGTCGACCGAAAGTTCAAATCTTGTGAACGTTGGGATTTTCGTGGGACCGAAAATACAATCTCGGTTAGTCCGATTCTTCCAAAGTCTAGGGTTTGCCAATCTCGGTGGGACCGACTTTCTCATCTCGGTGACACCGATTTGAGTACGTATGTTCTGAAGCTTGGCAACACCAATTTCGAATGACCGAGTTTGGAATCGGAAAATCCGAGATTCTTAGGGTTTGGCTATATGGTGAGGTGGTTCATCTCGGTGTGACTGAGTTTGGAATCGGTGGGACCGAGATTACTTATGGGTTTATGTTGGAGTGAAAGATTGCTGATAGTTTGAGAGATAAATCACTAAGCACTTAGAGCAACCAGATCATCATCATAACCTCACCCCCTTTTAATAGTATTGGCTTTCCTATGGACTCAATGTGATCTTGGATCACTAAACCAAAATTGGAGTCTTGAGCTTTTGCCAATGTTTTCCTTAGCATGTTGAGGGGTTCACCTCTCTAGTCCTTTTGCCATGCCAGAGTGGTTGACTTTCCTGAAACATACTTGATAAAAGCATTAGTCCAACCACAAAGTATGTTGTCATTAATTACCAAAACCACCTAGGGAGCAAATGTGCTTTCATGCTTCCTAAGAAGCTATGTACTCCGCTTCACTCATAGATCCCGCCATGACGCTCTGCTTGGAACTGCACCAACTGACAGCTCCACCATTCAATATAAATACGTATCCAGTTTGTGACTTAGAGTCATCCAGATCTGTGTCGAATCTAGCATCGATGTAACCCTTTACGACGAGCTCTTCGTCTCTTCCATAAATGAGAAACATATCCTTGGTCCTTTTCAGGTACTTCTAGATATTCTTGACCGCTGTCCAGTGATCCACTCCTGGATTACTTGGGTACCTCCTTGCCAAACTTAGCAAGGCACTGTAACGCCCCAAGACCGGAGCTTCAGATGCCTTCCAGGGTTTCCGAGTTTTGTCGTGCGATTTGTTTTGTTTTGCATTGCATCATGTCATCTCTTGCATTGCATCATGCCATCATGCCATTTAATTTTTTTAAACTCTTCTAAATAAATTGCATGGATTTCTCGATCCATTTAAATCGAGGGAAGGGTGACTTCTCTTTATAACATATCCTCCCAATATTAGGGAGCTATATTTAAAATATTCCATTGATTTGGAATTCACCAGAACACACTTGCATATTAAATCCCATGCCTTTTCTACTCGAGTTGACCTCAAAACCTTGCCATTATTATTCTATCATTTTCCGAGATCCACCAAAATCCTCGGGCCATTTTTGTTAAATTCTTCATATTTTTGTGAGCCCGGAAAATTGTCCTCGCTCCCAAATTCTTTCCCTAACCTTCCCTTCTTTTCTTATCTCTATTTTCTTTTCTGCTAAATATTAGTGAGAGAGCCAGCCCAGCTCGGCCTTCACCAGGCAATCGGCCCAGCCACCGCTGCCTCCCGCAGCCCACCACTGGCCGGACTCTAGCCCGCTTAAGGTCCGACCAACCCTAGCGACCCCATCTCCTCCTCGTCCCTCAGGCGCCACCCTTTGCACACCCGCTGCCGATCCCCATCCATCTCCCTCGTCCTCCCCCCAGCGCCCGATCCCTTCGCACCTCCACGCTGAGACCCCCACGCCCGACCTCCTCGCCAAGGCCATGGACGCCGCCGCCGGCAGCAGCAGCTACTGCTGCACCCTCTCGCCGATGCCGCGACCCATCTCCACTCGCCGACCCTCTCCATCGTCCTCTGCGCCTCCCTCCGTCGTCCTTCCTGCCGCCAACATCGCCGGGAAAGGGCTCCCGACGCCCTTGCGCGCCGCCCCAACACCCTCTCGCCGATGCCGCCGGCGCGCCATCTCGCCTCCTCCCCGTCTCCCACGGAGGCCGGCGCGCCAAGTCCCTGGAGTCCCGCCGCCCGTTCGTCGCCCCACTGCCGCGTCCCGCGTGCCCGATGCCGCCTTCGTCACAGTGTCGCCGCCTTCCCCACTCCGGCGTGGACGCCAGCCACCAGAGCCTCCCAGTCGGCGAGCCCCTTCCTCGTCGGACCTCATCTTCTCCTCCTCGTGTGCGAGTTGCACCACGCCGAGCCACCCGGAGCCCTGCACCATGCTCGACCCCAAGCTCTCCTCCTCGTGGTCCATCTCCAGCCCCGTCTCCGCCGTTGTCCAGGCCGCTGCTGGCCTCCACGGCCACGGATCCTCCCATGCCTCCTTGCCATGCCTTTCCTGCTCCCCTTCATGGACGCCCGCCGCATGTTGCTCCACTTGCCCGTCCACAGCCGCTGTTGCCTTCTCAAGCAAAGCCGTCGCCTCGACTTCGAAGTTCACCATGTATGGGCGTAACCCCACCAAGTTGTTGCCTCTTGCTCCTGCGATGTGTTGCGTGAATGCATTCAAACCAGATTGGAACCTCAAGCATCAAGTACCACAAGACCCGTCATCGCTAAGTTCCACTTGGACAAGTGTACCTCACGCCCCGGACTGCCAAGTTCATGGATACGCTAAGTCCCGCTTGACGTGTACGACTACACTCGTGATGCAACAGTACCCGACAACGCGTGTACATCTACACCGCCAAGACCGGACCGACAAGTACCCGGCGTCGTGTGTACCACTACCGTCGCCCGAAGACGTTGGATTCGTCAAGTTCCTCTACAACATGTGAACCACTACCGCCGCCACGTGAACAACGACTTCCGCCACGCCGTACATCTACTTCCCTCTACGGAACTCGACCCGCCCGGAAATGCACGCACGCTTCGAAGGTATAACCCGAGACGACGCCCGTGAACGAATGCATGTGTTGAATGAGATGCACCGCTTTCACCGTGTCTGATTTGTCACTCATTTCCATGCCACTAATCCGTGGGAACCCGCTGCGGGATCATTCCACCATCTTTTGCATCACCCGCCACCCACACTTTCTTTTGCACCGACATCTCGAGGAGTTGTCGGATCACCGAATATTGCCGTGGCACCATTTCCGCTTCGCCGCCGTGGCACCTTTTTTCGCTTAGCCGCCGTGGCATCATTTTCGGATTCGCTGCCGTGGCACCCGCTTTGTTCCGCCATAGCGACAAATGCCTCGTTTCATGCTCATGTCAACATGTTCTTAAAAATTGCATAAACTTGCATGTGTCATCCGCATCATGATAACAACAATTAAAATGTTTAAACTTGTTGTTGCATTAAATTGCTAAATGCATATGGGGATTTACCGGATTTGTTGTTTTTATATCCGGCCCCATTTAAATTGTTTAGATGGTGTAGTTTAATTATGCTTCACCTCTCGCCATGTTAACCAACATTTAATCTTGTCTTGTTCATAACCAAGAGAGAACTAAATAATTAATGTGGTGTTCAGTCAATATGCAACTCGTTGCATATTGAGCTCCACTTAATTTGTAAGATTGTTTCGCTCCTTTGCCATGCCATGCCTCATTAAACCGGACATGCATCATACTTGTTTATGATCATGCCATGTTTATGTGAGGGTTGTTTACTATGTTGTTTGCTTCTTTCCGGTTTGCTTCTCTCGTTAGCTTCGGTTTCGTTCCGGAGTTGTGAGGATCCGTTCGACTTCGTCCGTTTGTCTTCTTCATGGAATCGTTCTTCTTCCTTGCGGGATTTCGTGCAAGATGATCATACCCTCGAAATCACTACTATCTTTGATATGCTAGTTTGCTCGCTCTTTTGCTATGCCAATGCTGCGATGCCTACCTTTTGCTTGTCGGCCTCCCAAAATGCCATGAACCTCTAACCTTTGACACCTTTCCTAGCAAACTGTTGTTTGGCTATGTTACCGCTTTGCTCAGCCCTCTTATAGCGTTGTTAGTTGCGGTGAAGATTGAAGTTTGTTCCTCGTTGGAACATGGAGATGTTGTTCCTTGTTGGAACATGTTTACTTGTTGGGATATCACAATATCTCTTATATATTATTAATGCATCTATATATTTGGTAAAGGGTGGAAGGCTCGGCCTTATGCCCGTGTTTTGTTCCACTCTTGCCGCCTAGTTTCCGTCATACCGGTGTTATGTTCCCGGATTTTGCGTCCCTTACGCGGTCGGGTGATTTATGGGACCCCCCTGACAGTTCGCTTTGAATAAAACTTGTCCAGCAAGGCCCAACATTGCCTTTACCATTTGCCTCACCTAGCCCTTTTCTTCCCTTGGGTTTCCGGAGCCCGAGGGTCATCTTTATTTTAACCCCCCGGGCCAGTGCTCCTTCGAGTGTTGGTCCAACCTGAGCGATGTCCGGCGCCCCCTGGGCAACCAGGGTCTATGCCAACCCGACGTCTTGCTCATCCGGTGTGCCCTGAGAACGAGGTACGTGCGACTCCTATCGGGATTTGTCGGCGCATCGGGCGGCTTTGCTGGTCTTGTTTTACCATTGTCGAAATGTCTTGATGTACCGAGATACCGAGTCTGATCGGAGTGTCTTGGGTGAAGGTCTATTCCTTCGATGATCGCGAGAGCTTGTCATGGGCTAAGTTGGGACACCCCTGCAGGGTCTAAACTTTCGAGAGCCGTGCCCGCGGTTATGTGGCAGATGGGAGTTTGTTAATGTCCGGTTGTAGAAAACCTAAAGTTGACCTTAATTAAAATACATCAACCGCGTGTGTTACCGTGATGGTCTCTTTCCGGCGGAGTCCGGGAAGTGAACACGGTGTTGGAGTTATGCTTGACGTAGGTTGCTATAGGATCACTTCTTGATCATACTCTTATCGACCGTGCTTTGCCTTCTCTTCTCGCTCTCATTTGCGTATGTTAGCCTCCATTTGTGCTAGTCGCTTGCTGCAGCTCCACCTCATGCCTTTACCTTACCCATCAGCTTAAATAGTCTTGATCTCGCTGGTGCGAGATTGTTGAGTCCTCGTGACTCACCGATACTTCCAAAACCAGTTTGCGGTGCCTATGTTACCGAAAGCAGGTGACGCAATCAAGCTCAAGGAGGAGCTCGATGAAGATCTTGCCCTTTGTGTTGCTTCGTTCTAGTTGGTCAGTAGTGGAGCCCAGTTGGGGTCGATCCGGGTCCTTTGTCGCATTTGGGGTTTTTCTTTTATTTTGGTTCCGTAGTTGGACCTTGATTGTATCTGGATGATGTAATGTTTTATTCATGTATTTGTGTGAAGTGGCGATTGTAAGCCAACTATGTATCTCTTTCCCTTATGTGTTACTTGGGTTGTGTGAAGATTACCTCACTTGCGACATTGCTTTCAATGCGGTTATGCCTCTAAGTCGTGCTTCGACACGGGAGATATAGCCGCATCGAGGGCGTTATAAGTTGGTAATCGAGCCTTCCCGACCTTAGGAGCCCCACCGCTGATCGCTTTTAGCGGCCGAGTTGTGTCTAGAAAAATGTTTTGAGTCATTTAGGATTATATATATCGGAGAGTTTAGGAATTCTTTTTACTCCCAGTCCTTCGACCTTCGGTGAGGTATCCCGACGAGAGTTTTGACTCTTCTCTTCTCAAATTTCACTAAAATTTTTTTTAGGATCACGCTGGTATCTTAGAATCGTTCGATGGTTTTATGATGACAACATTGTCTTGGTTGCCTCCCGACATTTAGGGGTTGTGGCGGTGTCCCGGAGTTGAGCTCCGAGGTGTTGTCGCCATAATTTTATCGTTGCAGCTCTGAATACCTGAGTTTAGTACCGACATCGAAAATCTCTTTTATGCGCTTGTTGGTGAGATAACCCGCTAACCCAAAGATCGAGGTGAGTACGGAGTATTGCCATGACTCGTATAACGGATGCTTTTCGAAGGTTGAGGTACACGATTTCCGAAGGTTTCTTGGTTATGTGTTGACGGATGGATACAGCTGGATGTAGGGATTGTTAGTTTGTGTGAGATATTATTGCTCCCCTGTATCCCCAACACCAGATTGCATAACCGGAAAGTTTCGGGAGTTTCATAGGTGGGAATTCAAGTAGCTCTTAGGATATCTTTCCGACGGATGTATGATATGAAATTGGGGTTCGACGTCTAGTGGTCCGCCTATTCACGGTTGGTTTTACAAAGGGTCTCGTTGTGTCTTAAAGAGTCCTTGGCTATGCCGACTGGGACGCTTCAGATGTCATGTGCACTACCTTGTACATGATGGTGCTGTACGATTGAGCCCGTGTAGGCCCCACCACGAAAACTTCGGACGAAATCTCTATCATATGTTTGTTCCGGCTTATTCTGCAAGCCAGTCCTTTGTTTTGTTTTATTTGTGGTATTCGAGTTGCTTCAATGTCAAATGTTGAATCCAAACCTTTCCTAAATGGTGTTCTCATATTGCTATGTGAATACTAATCCTTTTTAATCATTGAGGTTGTCATGTTAATTCTTTTCCAACCGGTGCGCTTCTCTTCGAGATGATCCCATCATTCTTCAACATTAGCAAGACCAATTATCATTTCTTCTCAACGGTGTTTGTTTCGTTCATCCCAAGTTGTCTTTGTTTTTCCCCACCCTCCCACCCTTTTTCTTCAAGGACACCGATTTCTTAATCAAGTATCCATTTATTCATGTGAAGTCTCTTCATTCTTTTCAATCAATGTTCTTACCCGGTGGTTCTCAAGAAGATGTTCTACTAGTTCGTCATTCCTCATTCTTTTCTCTTCTCCGTGGATTCAAGTCAAGTTTTGTTGATCATACCTTTTCCTCATTTCAATGTCTTCTCATACCGTGAACCTCATTATCATTCTACTTCTCGCTATTTGTTATTCCGAGTGCTCAAGATATCTCAAGATTCATGTTTCCACTCTGCATTCGCTCAAGCTCTTTCGAGATTGCGCATCTCTTTTAAATCTTTTCAACGGTGTTCTTTTGAGTGGGCCCTAACCCACGTGTCTTTTACCGTGATCTTACCCGACTCTTCTATTTTCCCGAGCTATCCTAAATTTTTCTCCAAGTTTGAAGTAAGAATGAGTTATCATCACCAAATGCTTTTCTCCAAGATCTTTCAAATTCTTTTCATAGTTGGCTCAACCTCTTCGCTTTTGATTCTTCCGTGTGCCTCAATAATTCTTGGTGGTGTTTCTCGTTGTCATTCTCATCATTTGAAGACCGAAGAAGAGTTTCTCTTTAATCTTGCTCCATTCTCTTCAAGATTCATGGTTCTAGCTTGTTGCCATCCTCTCATAATTGTTTTCGATTGTGAGAATTCTTTTCACCCATCCGGAGCATTTCAGGAGTTGTTTCCATTTCTTTCCTCCGAAGGCCATCATGTCATAATTCTTCATTCTTAGATTTGAGCTTTCATTCTCCAAATCTCACCGGTGCATCATTCAAGTATTCTCTAATCAGCTCGTGATCTATTCGCTCATTTGTATCTAAATACCCTCAAGTATCTTCATTCATTTTGGAATTCTTCCGTGATTGTGCATTTGCTACGCTCATTTCCAATTTTACGGTGGTTCTTTCAAGATCTCTTCCTTGTTCATCATATCAATTCATTTGTTGTTCCAATCCTACCGTGGTTCGTTGAAGACCTTCCCAAGTTTACGCCATAGCTCTCTTAATCCTTTCTACGAGAATAAGTAGTATGCCAAATCCGTTGATTGTCATCAATTTAATTGGTGAAGGATAAGCATAACATAATTCTTATTCTTGTTCATCCAAGTGATTAATTCTTTTCTTCCGGAGATTGTTCATGATGAAGTAATTCTCGGTTTCATTTGTTTCATCTTCTCTTTTTCCCGGAGTTCCAAGTTCTCATCATCACGGAGATCCATCTAAATCATTGCAAGGATTCACCTTGTGTTTTCAATTTCTCTTTCTTTTCATCCTTTTATTACCGGAGTTCTTCATGGAGTTTCTTCATGGTGGTTCCTCAAGGATTCTTTTCATTCTTCAATTGTTCTTCAAGATTTCTCTTGAAGTTATGAACCGCCAAGCTATACTCAAAATTAAACATGGTGCTTAACACTTGTTTTGTTTTGAGAAGCTCAAGCATTCTTCATCTGGCATTCCGAAGTGCAATTCTTCTACCTTAGCTTTTGAGGTGGTATTATGTCATTCTTGATAATTTGAGTTCATGTTCCATGTTTCACATGTTGTCAAGAATGAGGTATTTTAAATCCATCATTTTCTCTTCGCTCAAGAGATCTTTTTGACCAATCAACTTCTTCATTGGAGTTATCTTGGGTTATATTTCACCTAAAGCCTTTCCTTAAGGGATGTTGCTATTTGTGGTGCATATCAATGATCCAAGTTTTCTCCTATCCTCTCGGCGAAGAAGTTTTTCATCTCTTTGGTGTTCTCAACCAATCGATTGTTTCCATTAGTGGCAGGTTGTCACCTCATCATTTTGAGATGTTTCCATAAGCCCGCCACAAGCTTATTCTTTTTGTTGTTGATTTTCCAATAACTCTATTCTTACCTTCTTGCAAGGGTGCATTCCAAGATCATTGGTAGCAGAAGTTGGCTTTTTCTTCCCCATTCTCGTTATTTCAATGATCTATCTTCTATTCTTTCTTCCGGAGGCATTGTGATGTTGCTCTCTTCACTCATCATTTCAAGTTGTGAGGATCGTGTTCTTTTAATGCTTATCCATTCAACCGGAGTGTTGTTTCAACCTTCAAATTCTCGTCATACTCCTTGTTCCTTTTTTTTTTTTACCGGATTGTTTGCAATCTCGTTCATCTCTGTTGTACTCTTTCTTTTAAATTGCTCAACCTCTCAAGGTTCTTGGTTTCACTCATTGGTCAAAGAAGCAATTTAGTTTTACCTCTTCTCTTCCTCTTCCGTTTTCCCTCCGGTGCCATTCTAGATCTCGGGACGAGATCCTCTCGTAGTGGTGGAGTGTTGTAACGCCCAAGACCGGAGCTTCGATGCCTTCCGTGGTTTCCAGTTTTGTCGTGCGATTTGTTTTGTTTTGCATTGCATCATGTCATCTCTTGCATTGCATCATGCCATCATGCCATTTAATTTTTTAAACTCTTCTAAATAAATTGCATGGATTTCTCGATCCATTTAAATCGAGGAAGGGTGACTTCTCTTTATAACATATCCTCCCAATATTAGGGAGCTATATTTAAAATATTCCATTGATTTGGAATTCACCGTAACACACTTGCATATTAAATCCCATGCCTTTTCTACTCGAGTTGACCTCAAAACCTTGCCATTATTATTCTATCATTTTCCGGAGATCCACCAAAATCCTCGGCCATTTTTGTTAAATTCTTCATATTTTTGTGAGCCCGGAAAATTGTCCTCGTTCCCAAATTCTTTCCCTAACCTTCCCTTCTTTTCTTATCTCTATTTTCTTTTCTGCTAAATATTAGTGAGAGAGCCAGCCCAGCTCGGCCTTCACCAGGCAGTCGGCCCAGGCCACCGCGGCCTCCCGCAGCCCACCACCTGGGCCGGACTCTAGCCCGCTTAAGGCCCGACCGAACCCTAGCGACCCCCATCTCCTCCCTCGTCCCTCTGTGCGCCGCCGCACACACACCCGCTTGCCCGATCCCCATCCATCTCCCTCGTCCTCCCCCCAGCGCCCGATCCCTTCGCACCTCCACGCTGAGACCCCCACGCCCGACCTCCTCGCCAAGGCCATGGACGCCGCCGCCGGCAGCAGCAGCTGCTGCTGCACCCTCTCGCCGATGCCGCGACCCATCTCCACTCGCCGACCCTCTCCATCGCCCTTCGCGCCTCCCTCCGTCGTCCTTCCTGCCGCCAACATCGCCGGAAAGGGCTCCCGACGCCCTTGCGCGCCGCCCCAACACCCTCTCGCCGATGCCGCCGGCGCGCCATCTCGCCTCCTCCCCGTCTCCCACGGAGGCCGGCGCGCCAAGTCCCTGGAGTCCCGCCGCCCGTTCGTCGCCCCACTGCCGCGTCCCGCGTGCCCGATGCCGCCTTCGTCACAGTGTCGCCGCCTTCCCCACTCCGGCGTGGACGCCAGCCACCAGAGCCTCCCAGTCGGCGAGCCCCTTCCTCGTCGGACCTCATCTTCTCCTCCTCGTGTGCGAGTTGCACCACGCCGAGCCACCCGGAGCCCTGCACCATGCTCGACCCCAAGCTCTCCTCCTCGTGGTCCATCTCCAGCCCCGTCTCCGCCGTTGTCCAGGCCGCTGCTGGCCCTCCACGGCCACGGGATCCTCCCATGCCTCCTTGCCATGCCTTTCCTGCTCCCCTTCATGGACGCCCCTGCCGCATGTTGCTCCACTTGCCCCGTCACAGCCGCTGCTTGCCTTCTCAAGCAAGGCTGTTCGCCTCGACTTCGAAGTTCACCATGTATGGGCGAACCCCACCAAGTTGTTGCCTCTTGCTCCTGCGATGTGTTGCGTGAATGCATTCAAACCAGATTGGAACCTCAAGCATCAAGTACCACAAGACCCGTCATCGCTCAAGTTCCACTTGGACAAGTGTACCTCTCGCCCCGGACTGCCAAGTTCATGGATACGCTAAGTCCCGCTTGGAACGTGTACGACTACACTCGGTGATGCAACAGGTACCCCGACAACGTGTACATCTACACCGCCAAGACCGGACCGACAAGTACCCCGACGTCGTGTGTACCACTACCGTCGCCCCGAAGACGTTGGATTCGTCAAGTTCCTCTACAACATGTGAACCACTACCGCCGCCACGTGAACAACGACTTCCGCCACGCCGTACATCTACTTCCCTCTACGGAACTCGACCCGCCCGAAATGCACGCGACGCTTGAAGGTATAACCCGAGACGACGCCCGTGAACGAATGCATGTGTTGAATGAGATGCACCGCTTTCACCGTGGTCGATTTGTCACTCATTTCCATGCCACTAATCCGTGGGAACCCGTTGCGGGATCATTCCACCATCTTTTGCATCACCCGCCACCCACACTTTCTTTTGCACCGACATCTCGAGGAGTTGTCGGATCACCGAATGTTGCCGTGGCACCATTTCCGCTTTCCGCCGTGGCACCTTTTTCGCTTAGCCGCCGTGGCATCATTTTCGGATTCGCTGCCGTGGCACCCGCTTTGTTCCGCCATAGCGACAAATGCCTCGCTTCATGCTCATGTCAACATGTTCTTAAAATTGCATAAACTTGCATGTGTCATCCGTGATCATGATAACAACAATTAAAATGTTTAAACTTGTTGTTGCATTAAATTGCTAAATGCATATGGGGATTTACCGGATTTGTTGTTTTTATATCCGGCCCCATTTAAATTGTTTAGATGGTGTAGTTTAATTATGCTTCACCTCTCGCCATGTTAACCAACATTTAATCTTGTCTTGTTCATAACCAAGAGAGAACTAAATAATTAATGTGGTGTTCCGTCAATATGCAACTCGTTGCATATTGAGCTCCACTTAATTTGTAAGATTGTTTCGCTCCTTTGCCATGCCATGCCTCATTAAACCGGACATGCATCATACTTGTTTGCGCATCATGCCATGTTTATGTGAGGGTTGTTTACTATGTTGTTTGCTTCTTTCCGGTTTGCTTCTCTCGTTAGCTTCAGTTTCGTTCCGGAGTTGTGAGGATCCGTTCGACTTCGTCCGTTTGTCTTCTTCATGGAATCGTTCTTCTTCCTTGCGGGATTTCGTGCAAGATGATCATACCCTCGAAATCACTACTATCTTTGCTATGCTAGTTTGCTCGCTCTTTTGCTATGCCAATGCTGCGATGCCTACCTTTTGCTTGTCAGCCTCCCAAAATGCCATGAACCTCTAACCTTTGACACCTTTCCTAGCAAACTGTTGTTTGGCTATGTTACCGCTTTGCTCAGCCCCTCTTATAGCGTTGTTAGTTGCAGGTGAAGATTGAAGTTTGTTCCTCGTTGGAACATGGAGATGTTGTTCCTTGTTGGAACATGTTTACTTGTTGGGATATCACAATATCTCTTATATATTATTAATGCATCTATATATTTGGTAAAGGGTGGAAGGCTCGGCCTTATGCCCGTGTTTTGTTCCACTCTTGCCGCCTCTAGTTTCCGCCATACCGTGTTATGTTCCCGGATTTTGCGTCCCTTACGCGGTCGGGTGATTTATGGGACCCCCCTGACAGTTCGCTTTGAATAAAACTTGTCCAGCAAGGCCCAACATTGCCTTTACCATTTGCCTCACCTAGCCCTTTTCTTCCCTTGGGTTTCCGGAGCCCGAGGGTCATCTTTATTTTAACCCCCCGGGCCAGTGCTCCTTCGAGTGTTGGTCCAACCCGAGCGATGTCCGGCGCCTGGGCAACCAGTGGTCTATGCCAACCCGACGCCTTGCTCATCCGTGTGCCACGAGAACGAGGTACGTCGACTCCTATCGGGATTTGTCGGCGATCGGGCGGCTTTGCTGGTCTTGTTTTACCATTGTCGAAATGTCTTGATGTACCGAGATACCGAGTCGATCGGAGTGTCTTGGGTGAAGGTCTATTCCTTCGATGATCGCGAGAGCTTGTCATGGGCTGTTGGGACACCCTGCAGGGTCTAAACTTTCGAGAGCCGTGCCCGCGGTTATGTGGCAGATGGGAGTTTGTTAATGTCCGGTTGTAGAAAACCTAAAGTTGACCTTAATTAAAATACATCAACCGCGTGTGTTACCGTGATGGTCTCTTTCCGGCGGAGTCCGGGAAGTGAACACGGTGTTGGAGTTATGCTTGACGTAGGTTGCTATAGGATCACTTCTTGATCATACTCTTATCGACCGTGCTTTGCCTTCTCTTCTCGCTCTCATTTGCGTATGTTAGCCTCCATTTGTGCTAGTCGCTTGCTGCAGCTCCACCTCATGCCTTTACCTTACCCATCAGCTTAAATAGTCTTGATCTCGCGGGTGCGAGATTGTTGAGTCCTCGTGACTCACCAGATACTTCCAAAACCAGTTTGCAGGTGCCTATGTTACCGAGCAGGTGACGCAATCAAGCTCAAGGAGGAGCTCGATGAAGATCTTGCCCTTTGTGTTGCTTCGTTCTAGTTGGTCAGTAGTGGAGCCCAGTTGGGGTCGATCCGGGTCCTTTGTCGCATTTGGGGTTTTTCTTTTATTTTGGTTCCGTAGTTGGACCTTGATTGTATCTGGATGATGTAATGTTTTATTCATGTATTTGTGTGAAGTGGCGATTGTAAGCCAACTATGTATCTCTTTCCCTTATGTGTTACTTGGGTTGTGTGAAGATTACCTCACTTGCGACATTGCTTTCAATGCGGTTATGCCTCTAAGTCGTGCTTCGACACGTGGGAGATATAGCCGCATCGAGGGCGTTATAGGCACACATCAGGTTTGGTACACAGCATTGCATACATAATAGAACCTATGGCTGAGGCATAGGGAATGACTTCCATTTTCTCTCTATCTTCTGCCATGGTCAGACTTTGAGTCTGACTCAATTTCACACCATGCAACACAGGCAAGAACCCTTTCTTTGACTAGTCCATTTTGAATGTCTTCAGAACTTTGTCAAGGTATGTGCTTTATGAAAGTCCTATTAAGTGTATCGATCTAGCCTTATAAATCTTGATGCTCAGTATATAAGCAGCTTCACCGAGGTCTTTCATTGAAAAATTCTTATTCAAGTATCCTTTTATGCTATCCAGAAATTCCATATCATTTCCAATCAGCAATATGTCATCCACATATAATATCAGAAATGCTACAGAGCTCTCGATCACTTTGTTGTAAATACAGGTTTCACCGTGAGTCTGTATAAAACCATATGCTTTGATCACCTCATCAAAGTGTATATTCCAACTCCGAGATGCTTGCACCAGTCCATAGATGGATCACTGGAGTTTGCACACTTTGTTAGCTCCTTTAGGATTGACAAAACCTTCTGGTTGCATGATATACAACTATTCTTTAAGAAATCCGTTAAGGAATGCAGTTTTGACGTCCATTTGCCAGATTTCGTAATCATAAAATGCGGCAATTGCTAACATGATTCGGACAGACTTAAGCATCGCTACGGGTGAGAAAGTCTCATCGTAGTCAACCCCTTGAACGTGTCGAAAACCTTTTGCAATAAGTCGAGCTTTGTAGACAATGATATTACCATCAGCGTCCGTCTTCCCCTTGAAGATCCATTTATTTTCAATGGCTTGCCGATCATCGGGCAAGTCCACCAAAGTCCATACTTTGTTCTCATACATGGACCCTATCTCAGATTTCATGGCCTCAAGCCATTTGCCAGAATTTGGGCTCATCATAGCTTCTTCATAGTTCATAGGTTCGTCGTTGTCTAACAACATGACTTCCAGGACATGATTACCTTACCACTCTGGTGTGGTACGTGTTCTGGTTGACCTATGAGGTTTAGTAGTAACTTGATCTAAAGTTTAATGATCATCATCATTAGCTTCCTCTCTAGTTGGTGTAGGCATCATGGGAACATTTTTCTCTGATGTTCTACTTTCTAATTCGAGAGAAGGTACAATTACCTCATCAAGTTCTACTTTTCTCCCACTCACTTCTTTCGAGAGAAACTCCTTCTCTAGAAATGACCCATTCTTAGCAACAAAGATCTTGCCTTTGGATCTATGGTAGAAGGTATACCCAATAGTTTCTTTAGGGTATCCTATGAAGATGCACTTCTCCGCTTTGGGTTCGAGCTTATTAGGTTGAAGCCTTTTGACATAAGCATCGCATCCCCAAACTTTAAGAAACGATAGCTTAGGTTTCTTGACAAACCATAGTTCATATGGTGTTGTCTCAGCGGATTTAGATGGTGCCCTATTTAACGTGAATGTGGTTGTCTCTAATGCATAACCCCGAAATGATAATGGAAAATCGGTAAGAGACATCGTTGAACGTACCATATCTAATAAAGTACGGTTACGATGTTCGGACACACCATTACGCTGTGGTGTTCCAAATGGCATGAGTTGTGAAACAATTCCACATTGTTTTAAATGAAGGCCAAACTTGTAACTCAAATATCCGCCTCCGCGATCAGATCGTAGGGACTTTATTTTCTTGTTACAATGATTCTCCACTTCACTCTGGAATTCTTTTAACTTTTCAAATGTTTCAGACTTGTGTTTCTCTAAGTAGATATATCCATACCTACTTAAATCATATGTGAAGGTTAGAAAATAGGAAAACATTTAAAATCAGTTGGATGATTGTTGGCTTTGTCAGCCACCTCCTGTGCCATGCGATCGCACGCGCGATCTTCTGGCGAAGATCGTCCCTGTGTCTCCCACATGAAATCCCACAAATCGTCATGGGTGAAGACTGAAGCTGAGTGGTCCATGTCGTGTTTAACTGTTCCTTCCTTTTACTTTAACTTTCGCACGTAGTGCTTAGCCACGCACCTATACATGTATACGTGATGCTACAAGTAGTCTCACAAGAAAATCGTAGCAAGCATTAAACAAGGAGTCCAAAATATTCTTGACGTTGATTGGAGTCCTTGACACCTCTGCCGTTGTCGTGGTCGTCGAAACATATGTAATATCACAGCAGCATCGGAGCATCCGGGCTACCGTCGTAGCATTGTTGAAACAGTCATGCCATCGTCCCAACACTGCAATTACCAGGAATAGTGTCATCACAGCATCATCGATGCAATTCATCAGAGCATGGCCATGGTCATGGAAGCACGTCATCGCAACATCGTCGTGACTGTTCGAAGCGTGCCGCCCTCGTGGTTCATCACAACATCGCCATGGTTGTCGAAGCATGCTGTCACGACATCATCGAAGCAGATGGGTTGTCGTCGTAGCATCGCCCGTGGTTGTTGAAGCATGCCGTCGCAAAATCATCGAAGAAGTTGGGTTGCTGTCATAGCATCGTCGTGGTTGTCGAAGCACCCGCTGTCAAAGCCGAAGCACGCGGAACATCATCTAAATAGTTGGGTTGTTGTCGTAGCATTGCTGCGGCTGTCGAAGCATGATGTCGCAACATAATCGAAGCAGACAGGTTTTCATCATAGCATCACCGTGTTTGTCGAAGCACCCACCAGGGTCATCAAAGTACACCATCGCTGCACCATTGAAATGGACAACTTGTCATCGTAGCATCACTTCAACCATCAAAGCACAATGTGGTCGTCAAGGCATGCCAGCATCACCGCAGCTGCTGAAGCATGCCATCACGCCATCACCACGATCGTTGAAACATTTCATTGCAACATCATTGAAGTGGACGGGCTTTCATCACAGCATGCCTCATAGCATCGCCACCGCCATTGACGCAATTGGGTCAGAGAGATCACCGTCCAGCGAAGCAGCACTATTGACGCCCTCACACTACATCCGCAACAGTTAGACCACCGCCCATGGCATTGTCGTCTCGGCTTGCAACGCGTATACCCTCGTACGTAGCAGCCACTCCGCCTCTAGTCTTTAAAGAAGCTTGTGTCGCTGCCTGAGCATGGATGCCTTGCTTTTTTAGACCATGAATGACTTTGCTACTTCCTGAACTATAAGCACCTCATTGGGTCATGTGTGCGTTGTCGCAACAACCAGCTGAGTTTTATACTCGTTGCGCATCGTACAAGTTACACCGCCAGTAGCATGGGGATGTAGGGTGTGAAGGAACCGCCTGTGACCAGCACCCACCAAAAAATTAAATTGAAAGGGTTGACTTGGTGGATTGAACGGCTTATAATATGGGGCAGGCCGGACGATCGAGCGGCTAGCGACTCGGCTGATCCCACGCGGGGATCAGCCGGATGATTGGTAGCGTCCGCCTAGAAAATAAAGATACCTGCCACATGCTTCAATACTCATCAGACCTAATACATCGGTATGTATTATTTCCAATAAGTCATTAGCTCGCTCCATTGTTCTAGAGAACGGAGTTTTAGTCATCTTACCCATGAGGCATGGTTCGCAAGTGTCAAGTGATTCCAAAAGTCCATCCACATGGAGTTTCTTCACGCGCTTTACACCAATATGACCTAAACGGCAGTGCCACAAGTATGTTGCACTATCATTATCAACTTTGCATCTTTTGGCATCAATATTACGAATATGTGTATCACAACGATCAAGATTCAACAAGAATAGACCATTCACTAAAGGTGCATGACCATAAAAGATATTACTCATAAAATAGAACAACCATTCTTCTCTGACTTAAATGAATAACCGTCTCGCAATAAACAAGATCCAGATATAATGTTCATGCTCAACGCTGGCACCAAATAACAATTATTGAGGTCTAAAACTAATCTCGAAGGTAGATGTAGAGGTAGTGTGCCAACGGCGATCACATCGACATTGGAACCATTCCCGACGAGCATTGTCACCTCGTCCTTAGCCAATCTTTATTTATCCCGCAGCCCCTATTTCGAGTTACAAATATGAGTAACTGAATCAATATCAAATACCCAGGCGCTACTATGAGCATTAGTAAGGAACACAACAATAACATGTATATCAAGTATACCTTTGTTCAATTTGCCATCCTTCTTATCTGCCAAGTACTTGGGGCAGTACCGCTTCTAGTGACCATTTCCTTTGTAGTAGACGCACTCAATTTCAGGCTTGGGTCCAGCTTTGGGCTTCTTCACGGGAGTGGCAACTTGCTTGCCATTCTTTTTTAAGTTCCCTTTCTTCCCTTGCCCCTTTTCTTGAAACTAGTGGTCTTGTTAACCATTAACACTTGAATGCTCCTTCTTGATTTCTACCTCCGCTGATTTTAGCATCGCGAAGAGCTCGGGAATCGTTTTCGTCATCCCTTGCATATTATAGTTCATCACAAAAGTCTTTGTAGCTTGGTGGTAGTGACTGAAGAACTCTGTCAATAACACTCTCAACTGGAAGATCAATTCCCGGCCGAGTCAAGTGGTTATGACACCCAGACATTTTGAGTATGTTTCACTGACAAAACTGTTCTCCTCCATCTTACAACTAAAGAACTTCTTGGAGACTTCATATCTCTCGACTCGGGCATTTGCTTGAAATATAAATTTCAGCTCTTGGAACATCTCATATACTCCGTGGCGTTCAAAACACTTTTGAAGTCCCTTTTCTAAGACGTAAAGCATGGCACATTGAACTATCGAGTAGTCATCAGATCGAGCCTGCCAGACATGCATAACATCTGCTTCAGCTCCTGTAGCAGGTCTGTCACCTAGCGGTGCATCAAGGACATAATTCTTCTATGCAGCAATGAGGATAATCCTCAAGTTTCGGACCCAGTCCGTGTAGTTGCTACCATCATCTTTCAACTTAGCTTTATTAGGAACACATTAAAATTCAAGGGAATGGTAGCACGGGCCATTGATCTACAACATAGATATGCAAAAACTTTTAAGACTAAGTTCATGATAAATTTTAGTTCAAATAATCAAATTACTAATGAACTCCCACTTAAATCAACATCCCTCGAGTTATCTAAGTGATACATGATCCAAATCAACTAACCCATGTCCGATCATCACGTGATATGAGGTAGTCTTCAATGGTGAACATCTCTAAGTTGATCATATCTACTATATGACTCATGTTTGAACTTTCGGTCTCCAGTGTTCCGAAACCATGTATGTACATTCTAGGCTCGCCAAGTTTAACCCAAGTATTCTGCATGTGCAAAACTGTCTTACACCCGTTGTATGTGAATGTAGAGTCTATCACATCCAATCATCACGATATGCTTTGAAACGACAAACTTTAGCGACGGTGCATATTTGGGGAGAACATCTTTATCTTGAAATTAAGTGAATGGATCATCTTATAATGCTACCGTCGTTCTAAGCAAAATAAGATGCATAAAGGATAAAGATCACATGAATCAAAAATATGTGACATGATATGGCCATCATCATCTTGTGCTTTTGATCTCCATCTCCAAAGCATCGGCGTGATCTCCATCATCACCGGCACGACACCTTGATCTCCATCGTTGCATCGGGGTTGTCTTGCCAACTATTGCTTCTACAACTATTGCTAATGCATAGCGATAAAGTAAAGCAATTACATGGCGCTTAAGTGATTGACACGCAGGTCATATAGTAATTAAAGATAGCCCTAAGGCTCCTGCCGGTTGTCGTACTCATCGACATGCAAGTCGTAAACTTATTACAAAACATGATCATCTCATACATCAACATATATCACATCATATCTTGACCATATCACATCACAACATGCCCTGCAAAAACAAGTTAGACGTCCTCTACTTTGTTGTTGCAAGTTTTACGTGGCTGCTACGGGCAACTAGGAGGAACTGTTCTTACCTACGCAAAACCACAATGGTGATTATCAAGTTGCTATTTAATCTTCTGCAAGGACCGATGTAGTCAAAGAAGATTCAACTAAAGTAGGAGAAACAAACACCCGCCAGCCACCTTTATGCAAAAAAAGTTGCATATTAGTCGGTGGAACCCGTCTCATGCACGTGGACATGTAAGGTTGGTCCAGGCCGCTTCATCCCACAATACCGCTGAATCAAAAATAAGACATTGGTGGGAAGCAATAAGAACATCACCGCCCACAACTCCTTTGTGTTCTACTCATGCATATCATATACGCATTGGCCCGGCTCACGATGACACTGTTGGGGAACGTTGCATGGAAAAAAAATTCTATGCACACGCAAGATCTATCCATGGAGATGAATAGCTACGAGAGGGGGAGAGCATGTACATACCCTTGTAGATTGCTAAGCAGAAGCGTTTATCAATGCGGTTGATGTAGCCGTACACCTTCACGATCCGTCCCGATCAAGTACCGAATGTATGGCACCTCCGCGTTCAGCACATGTTCAGCTCGATGACGTCCTCGCCTTCTTGATCCAGCAAGAGAGGCGAAGTAGTAGATGAGTTCCTACAGCACGATGCTGTGGTGACGGTGTTGGTGAAACTATTCCATAGGGCTTTGCCAAGCACAACAGATGTGGACGGAGGAGGAACTAGAACTAGAGGGATAGAGGGCGCTACACACGGCTTGGGAATCGTGGTATGTGTTGCCCCTCCTCTCCTCACATATATATATATATAGGTGGGGCGAGGGGAGAATCCCTAGGGGCGCCCCCAAGGGGGCTGGCGGCCGCCCTGGGCTGCTGCCCTAGGTGCGCCCCTTTCCTTCCTATGGAGCAGGGGAGAAGGTAGGAGGGGAGGCACCCCCCTTCATCTTTCTCACGTGGAAGAGAAGGTAAGAGGGGGCTATCCCTCTTCCCTTCCTTCCCTAGGGAAGGCAGCATGCGGGGCGCACCAGCCCGTTGTGGGCTAGTGTGCCCCCTCTTCTTGGCCCATTAAGCCCAATAACTCCATGTGGCCTCCCGAAACCCCTTCCGGTGATCCGATAAATACCTGGTGCATTCTGAAACTCTTCAAGAGCCATTCCGGAGCTCTGCATCATGTCTGTGATCTCATTCGGGACTCTGAACAACATTCGGTCACCAACTCACATAACTCATATAATACTATAATGTCAACAAATGTTAAGCATGCGAACCCTACGGGTTCGAGAATGATGTAGGCATGACCGAGACGCTTCTCCGGTCAATAACCAATAGAGGGACCTGGATGCCCATATTGGTTCCTACATATTCTAAGAAGATTTTTATCGGTCGAATATTTATGACAACATACGTAGTTCCCTTTGTCTGTCGATATGTTACTTGCTCGAGATTCGATCGTCGGTATCTCCATACCTAGTTCAATATCGTTACCGACAAGTATTTTTGCTCATTCCGTAATACATCATCTCGTAACTAACTCCTTAGTCATTTTGCTTGCAAGCATCTTGTGATGCTCTATTACCGAGGGGGCCCAGAGATACCTCTCCGTCATATGGAGTGACAAATCCCAATCTCGATTCACGCCAACTCAACAGACACCTTCGAAGATACCTGTAGAGCATCTTTATGATCACCCAATTACGTTGTGACATTTGATAGCACAGAAGGTATTCCTCAGGTAACCGGGAGTTGCATGATCTCATGGTTGAAGGAATATGTATTTGACATTAAGAAAGCAGTAGCAATAAACTGTACGGTCATATGCTATGCTAATGGATGGGTCTTGTCCATCACATAATTCTCCTAATGATGTGATCCCTTTATTAAATGAAAACTCATGTCTATGGTCCAGAAACCTTAATCATATTTCAATCAATGAGCTAGTCTAGTAGAGGCTTACTAGGGACACGGTATTTGTTTATGTATCCAGACATGTATTTAAGTTTCCGGTCAATACAATTATCTCATGAATAATAAACTTTTATCATGAATAAGGAAATATAGTAATACCACTTCATTATTGCCTCTAGGACATATTTCTAACAGTCTCCCACTTGCACTAGAGTCAATAATCTAGATTACATAGTAATGAATCTAACACCCATGGAGTCTTGGTTCTGATCATGTTTTGCCCGCGGAAGAGGTTTAGTCAACGGGTCTGCCACATTCAGATCCCTATGTACTTTGCAAATTTCCATGTTTCCATCCTTGACCATTTCACAAATGGAGTTGAAGCGTCTCTTGATGTGTTTGGTTCTCTTGTGAAACCTGGATTCCTTCACTAAGGCAATTGCTCTAGTGTTGTCACAAAAGGTTGTCATTGGACCCGATGCACTGGGTATTACACCCAGATCAGATATGAACTCCTTCATCCAGACTCCTTCATGTGTTGCTTCCGAAGCAGCTATGTACTCCGCTTCACACGTAGATCCCGCCACGACGCTCTGCTTGAACTGCACCAACTGATAACTCGACCATTCAATATAAATACATATTCGATTTGTGACTTAGAGTTATCCGGATCTGTGTCGAAGCTCGCATCGACGTAACCCTTTACGACAAGCTCTTCGTCACCTCCATAAACGAGAAACATATCCTTAGTCCTTTTCAGGTACTTCAGGATATCCTTGACTGTTGTCCAATAATCCACTCCGGGATTACTTTGGTACCTCCCTACCAAACTTATGGCAAGGCACACATCAGGCCTGGTACACAACATTGCATACATAATAGAACCTATGGCTGAGGCATAGGGATTGACTTTCATTTTCTCTCTATCTTCTGTCGTGGTCGGACATTGAGTCTGATTCAATTTACCACCTTGCAACACAAGCAAGAACCCTTTCCTTGACTGTTCCATTTTGAACGTCTTCAGAACTTTGTCAATGTATGTGCTTTGTGAAAGTCCTATTAAGTGTCTCGATCTATCCCTATAGATCTTGATGCCCAATATATAAGAAGTAGGTTGAGGGGCAACTCTTTGTGTTTCCGGTCGTGCTGAAGATACACCGAACAAGCCCCTCAAAGGATCGTTTTCCATAGTAACAAGTGACAATAAATTTCAGCACGTAATATAGATTTTTTTCCTTACCGATTTCCACTTACCAAGAGTGCTTCACTCCCCGGCAATGGCACCAGAAAAGGCTCCTGATGACCCACAAGTATAGGGGATCAATCATAGCCCTTTCCATAAGTAAGAGTGTCATGGAGTAGAAGGAAATGGCAAGTGGTTTTCAACAACGTAATTTCTGCAAACACTGAAAATATCGGTAACAGGTAGTTTGATAGCAAGATAATTGTAATGGACAAGTAATGGTAAATAAATTGGAGCAAGGTAGACCAATCCTTTTTGTAGCAAAGGACATGCCAAAATGGTCTCGTATAATAAGCAAAGCGTTCCTGAGGGCACACAGGAATTTCATCTAGTCACTTTCATCATGTTGGTTTGATTCGCGTTCGCTACTTTGATAATTTGATATGTGGGTGGACCAGTGCTTGGGTGTTGTTCTTAATTGAGCAAGACTCCCACTTATGATTAACCCCCTTGCAAGCATCCGCAACTACGAGAAAAGTATTAAGATAAAATCTAACCATAGCATTAAACATATGGATCCAAATCAGTCCCTTACGAAGTAGCGCATAAACTAGGGTTTATACTTCTGTCACTCTAGCAACCCATCATCTAATAACTACTCCACAATGCATTCCCTTAGTCCCAAAGATGGCGAAGTGTCATGTAGTCGACATTCACATGACACCACTAAGGGAATCACAACATACATATCATCAAAATATCGAAGACATACCAAATTCACATGATTAGTTGCAACATGACTTCTCCCGTGACCTCAAGAACAAAGGTAACTACTCACAAATGATATCCATGCTCAAGATTAGAGGGGTATTAAATAGCATAATGGATCCTAACATATAATCTTCCACCAAATAAACCATATAGTAATCAACTACAAGATGTAATCAACACTACTAGTCACCCACGGGTACCAATATGAGGTTCCGGTACAAAGGTAGAACACAAGAGATGAACTAGGGTTTGAGATGAGATGGTGATGTTGAAGGTGTTCATGGAGTTTGGCCTCCCAAAGATGAGAGGGTTGTTGGTGATAATGATGGCTTCAATTTCCTCCTCCGGGAGGGAAGTTTCCCTGACGGAATCGCTCCACGGGAGGGCAAAAGTGCTCCCGCCCAAGTTCCGCCTTGAGACAGCGGCGCTCCATCCCAAAAGTTCTCCCCTTATTTTTTCTAGGTCAAGAAACCTCATATTCCTGAAGATGGGCACCGGAGGTGGGCTGGGCTACCCACCACCCACTAGGGCGCGCCTGGGGGGCCTGGCGCGCCCTGGTGTCTTGTGGGCACTAGGTGGCCCCCCTACGGTAGTTCTTTTCTCAAATAATTATTAAATTTTCCAAAATAATTCTCCGTAAAATTTCAACTCATTTGGAGATGTGCAGAATATGTATCTCTGACGTAGCTTTTCTAGGTCCAGAATTCCAGTTGTTGGTATTCTTTCTCTTTGTGTAATCCTTGCATACTATGAGAGAAAAGGCATTAGAATTACTCCATAAAGCATTATTATGCATAAAAACATTATAAATAATAGTAAGAAAACATGATGCAAAATGGACGTACCATGGTGCTCTTGTTTGCAGGGGACTTCCGAGTGGCCTATGTTTTGCCGGAATGTTGATTCATTTCCATTCCTGCAATTTCAGGTGCTAGATATGTCTTGTTTTTAGCAAAGGGCATGCTGAAATTTTCTGTGAATTTTGGCATGACTTGCGCTAGAATATAGGAAATATCTAGTGCCCTAGATTTGCCTGAAAGGGAATTAAAAAACATTCTGGCAAAACATAGGTCATTTTTTATATCATTACTTGATATATGTGACGGTTGACTTTCATTCTATCGGGGCTCCTTGTGTGACTTTCAATTTGTTCTTGAAGGAAGAATTCCGACTGTTGTCGTGGGGGTCGCTTCTCCTTCTTCTCTTTGTGCTAGACCTTCATAATGCACTAGGGGAAGGAGGAGTAGCAACCATCACCGACGGTCATATATGAGAGAGGAAGAATCCTGACTGTTGACATGGAGGTCGCTTCTCCTTCTTATCCTTGTCCTAGACCTTTGTAATGCACGAGGAGAAGGAGGAGTAGTGACCATCATTGATGGTCAAAAAATCAGTGAGGGAGTGTCCACCATATATGAGAGAGAAAGAATCCTGACTGTTGTCGTGGTGGTCGCTTCTCCTTCATTCCCGTGTGCTAGACATTTTGGCGTAATGCACTCAGGAACGAAGGAGAAGCGACCACCACGACAACAACAGATTCTTCTTCTTCATATATAGGACACTCATCGATTTTTGACCATCAATGATGGTCACTACTCCTAATGCACTCAGGAACGAAGGGAGGAGCGACCATCACCGATAGTCAAATATATCAAGGAGGGAGTGCCCACCATATACTCCATGTGAGATGAGAGTTTTCAAGGAAGACTCGAAGGGCTAAAAGTCAACCCGTGCTAAAATAGTGATCTGCGTGTTGAGTTCCTTGTAATTGCCATTGATTTTTAATCTTTCAATTATGAACACAGGAAATGTATGACGACGATAGGATCCCTGAGTGCGGTTATTGCAGTGACGATCGGGGTATGTGCGACAGGCCTCACCTGGGAAACGATAGGTTCTTCACCATCAAGCTGGACAAGACCTTCGAAGTTTTACGGTATGTAACAATGACAAGTATTTTTTTTCTTAATTAAGCATGACTTGTGCTTCTTTGCTTCAACGTATAATTTTCATTTTTTACAATTCGAGTAGTGCATCCCCTGCCATGCAAGACGGTATGTCTTGGAGAAGCTTGGTTTCGAAGATAGTGAGAATATGAAGACGAAGATAGCTCACCTTAGGACTCAACATGGTTACGCTTTTCAAGTTAAGCTCTACAATGCAGTAAATCACTCACATTTTGGTTGCTCAAATTGGAGAGCACTATGTAAGGCATATGGATTTCAGGAGGATATGAAAATAAACTTCAATGTTCGTCTTGAAGATGATATTGAAGATAATATCGACATTTGGGTGGATGTGGATATGCCCCCAGTTCTACCTCTATGTGAGTTTGTCAAAGAAATTTGTGAAGTAGTTTATATTGCTTATTTGAAAATAGTTGACAACTTATTTCCATTGACAGTTCATTTTCATTCTCTAAGAACTATACTGAAGGTAGTAGACAATACCTACTACAGTTATAGTTCAGAACGAACTTGTAGGAGAAAAAATATCTTGTTTTATTTATTAATGTTCTTGAGACTTTCAAGAACAATTATGACTAACCAAAATTATGCTTAGTACGTGCCACTAGTCCATGTGTTGAACTACGATAACATCCATGGAAATAGCATGGTAATTCTTGAGACTTTCAAGAACAATTATGACTAACCAAAATTATGCTTAGTACGTGCCACTAGTCCATGTGTTGAACTACGATAACATCCATGGAAATAGCATGGTAAGATGTTTTACTATTGTTTCACTAGTGCATCTTTTGCATACATTCTTCTTAAGCTAAACTACATTGGTAACTATGTTATTATTATGTTCTTCAACAAAAACTCATCATCATTCTAGCACATGACAAGTACTATTCAGGCACATGACAATAATACTTGTTATATTCTTCAGTTACATGTGGATCTCTACTCTCCATAATGGAGATGGAGTGGCTATCCCGTTTTATGCTATTTTACCTTAGAGAGAGAAGTAGGTCCTAGCTAGTACTTGTCATGTGCTAGAATGATGATGAGTTATTACCTAGGATGATAACCATTATTTAATATCGGTTAACTTGTCATGTGCTATATTCATGGTGAGTTATTATATGACTACGGATGATGAGTTATTATATGACTAAGATGATGAGGAGGAGGTCATACTACTTGTCATGTGCTAGAATGATGATGAATTATTATATATATGACTACGGATGATGAGTTGTTATATGACTACGGATGATGATGATGTGTTATTATTATAATCAGCACCGAGAAAGATCGAACTATCATCAGCAAATAATAAGTGATTAACCCAGGGTGCATGGACACTAACCCGAATACCTTTGTCAATTTGTACTCTGACAAATAAAAATACGTGACGCCTTGATACCATTGTCAATTTGTACTCTGACAAATAAAAAGACGTGATGCTTGAGCACAAATGAGAAACAAATAAGGTGAGAAGGGCCCCCCTTGGCGAAGTCCTCTAGAAGGAGTAAAGTATGAAGGAGTTCCCCATTCACCTTGATTGTGAACCTAACTGAGGTCACACACTTCATCACCAATTTGGTAAAACAATCATTGAAGCCCAACTTATATAAGATGGTCTCAAGATAGTGCCACTCCACGCTATCATAGGTCTTGAGCATATCAAGTTTGGCAGCGCAGCATGAATTCTTGCCCTTTTTCTGCCTTCTGGTAGCATGTATACTTTCACATGCAACGAGCACATTATCTATAATCAAAAGCCTAGGGAAAAACATTATGTTCCTCTCCTATTACCCCATCCAAAATTACTCTCACTCGATTGGCCACCGCCTTTACTGCAATTTTGTACAATGCTAGACAAAGTGATAACCCACAAGTATAGGGGATCGCAATAGTTTTTTAGGGTAGAGTATTCAACCCAAATTTATTGATTTGACACAAGGGAAGCCAAAGAACACTTGTAAGTATTAGCAGTTGAGTTGTCAATTCAACCACACCTGGAGACTAAATATCTGCAGTAGCATGGTTAGTAGCATAGTAGTATGATAGTTTGAGCAGTAGCAATGATAGTAACAGTAATAGTAATAGCAGTAGTTTCGTAGCAGTTGTAACAGTAGCAACAACAGTAGTAACTTAGCAAGAATATGTAAAAAACTCGTAGGCATTGGATCGGTGATAACGTTGGATATTATTCATCATATAATAGTCATAAACTAGGGCAACACAGAACTAGCTCCAATTCATCAATATAATGTAGGCATGTATTCCATAAATAGTCATATGTGCTTATGGAACTTGCATGACATCTTTTGTCCTACCCTCCCATGGCAGCGGGGTCCATAAGGCAACTAAGGGATATTAAGGCATCCTTTTAATAGAGAACCGGAACAAAGAATTAACACATAGTGAATACATGAACTCCTCAAACTACGGTAATCACCAGAAAAAAATCCCAATTATTGTCACCTTGGGGTATGCGGATCATAACACGTAGCAGGTGCATATAACTTGCAAGATCGGATCAAGAACACAAATATATTGGTGAAAACATAGACGATTCAGATCTGAAATCATGGCACTCAGGCTCTAGTGGCAAGCATTAGGCATAGCAATGCCATCGCAACATCAATCTCGGAACACGGTGGATACTAGGGATCAAGCCCTAACAAAACTAACTCGATAACATGATGAATCTCATCCAACCCATCACCGTCCAGTAAGCCTACGAAGGACTTACTCACTCCCGGCGATGAGCATCATGAAATTGGTGATGGAGGATGGTTGATGATGATGAAGACAGAAGATCCCCCTCTCCGTAGCCCCGATCTGGCCTCTCGATGAAGAACAGGAGGTGGCGGCGGCTCCGTATCGTAAAACGCAATGAAACTTTATCCTTGATTTTTTTTCTCAGGAAATAGGAATTTATAATATCCAGATAAGGGTCGGCGAGCCTCGAGGGGCCCACTACCCACCATGGCGCACCAGGGGAGGTTGGCGCGCTCGGGTGCCTAGTGGGCAGCAGCCCCCCCCCCTCAAGTAGGTCTTTACTCCATTTTTTCTTTTATTCCAAAATAAATCTCCAAAAAGTTTCGTCCGATTCCGAGAACTTTTATTTCTGCACAAAAACAACACCATGATAGTTCTGCTGAAAACAGCGTCAGCCCGGGTTAGTTTCATTCAAATCATGCAAATTAAAGTCCAAAACAAGAGCAAAAGTGTTTGTAAAAGTAGATACGACGGAGACGTATCACAAAGCAATAGGACAAAACTACAAAATTTTATGTGGGTTATGTACCTTGGGGGTTAATGTGATTGTAGTGTCATTCAGCCCCACAGGTAGTTCTCCACCATTCCTGACCTCCAGAACGACATGAGTAGCATCACCACGCAAAACATCCCAATCCCTTTGAAAAAATCCAGCCTTGAAACCGTCAATACCTGGAACCTTTGAAGGTGCCATATCAAATATGGCCTTTTTGACTTCCTCGGTCGTTTAAGCTTTTTCAAGCAACTCGTTCATACCTTCAGAAACACGGGGTACCACACAATTGAGCAGCTCATCCATCTTCCTATATCCATGTGTTTGGTACAACGTCTCATAGAAACTTGTAATCTCCTCTTTCACATCATCTGGTTCAATACAAATTTGTCTGTCTCCTTCCTCCAGTGAGGTGATCCTATGAATCCTCTTTCGATGGGCAGCCTGCGCTCGGAAATAACCCATATTTAGGTCACCCTCTTTTAACCATAGCACGCACGAACATTGTTTAAGCCACACCTCTTCCTGACAAAGTGCTTCATGCAGTTGTATTGCTACCACCTTCTCCTCCTCCGACAGCCCACGACCAATCAAGAAATATCTTAGGCATCGAGTAACTGTTGGAGTTTATGTGCTTTTTTTATAGGTTGCCAAACTCCTGCTCGCCCCACGATTCCAACTCGGCATTTTAAATATATATAATGTGTAAATATTATTTCGTAATGAATCCAGTTAACAAAATTTGGTGTTTCAAATATTCCTACGTTTTTATATAGATTTGGTCCAATTTAATGAGGTTTGACTTAGCAGCAAGGTAGAACTTCAATTATTTTGTAGTAAAAATAATAATAAATAATAAAATGACGGCCGAGGGAAATTATACAAACTAGGGTTGATTATTTAGTGTATATACTTCCTCCGGCCGGAAAAGTTTGTCCTTCAAATAGATGTATCTAGCATCAAGTTAGTGCTAGATACATCCATTTGCCAGACAAACTTGAGACAAGCCTTTTCGGACGGAGGGCATGCCAAATTAAACTGAGCTGGGGTTTGGGTATCAGAAATGAGAGCGCGAGCACGTATGGTTATGGGTATGGGTGTGGGTGGCGTGATCAATCCACCGGAACCAAACCATGGAATGGTAACCGATTCTACCCCCTGTCTACATTGCATTTGCATGATGTACGTGAAAACTGTGCAACGTTGCACGCATGGCTAGGCCACGCAAATATTGTGCCTCATTCTTCTCCCTGCGGATTGGTAAGCATCCACATAAATCCATTGATTCATATACTCGGAGCCATTTACGGATCGTCATTGTCGTGATCATGAATTATACTGTTCCATTCAGTACACGTGCCAAGATAAATATATTCTCCGTCCAAAAAGGATAAAGAAAGGCGAGATTGGAATTTAGCAGTATGTGAGATCCTTGCGTCTAGAGTCCTCAAAGGACAAAATTAGCTTTCTTTTCTTTTTAGCTTTCTTCTCAACGGGTCGTCACTTGCCACGAGTCATTTGCACTGAAAATAAATACTATGGCTTCTATTTTCAAAAAAAAAAAAGCATCGAGATCTCTTATAAAAGTTCATTATAAATATGAAGCGGATACTTAGACCACCAAACTACAAATACTACCACGAATGAGCCGCCGACGCGCCGTTGTCGCCGCTCCCATACTGGGACCGATCTGACCTTGTCGATGACAGCCGAAAGGTCTTCATGCACGTGTCCTTAAGGACAAGTGCCCTGGAGCTGCAGTCGTCGTCGTTGAACCCTTGAATCGTTCTGAAATGCCTGACACCATAACTCGCCGCCGCACACGCATGACGAGAAACTCTAATCTCACCACGCCGAGGAGACTGCTGTCGGCGTTCTGGGAACCAGGGTATCCAGATTTGCCTGCCTGTGGCCCGCGGTGTGGGTCCATCAACAGCCTGATACGGCCCATCTACAGCACCAGCAAGACAAGACCCTCGCGAGGGTCCAAGTCTCGCGAAACGGGCGACATCAAGACCCCCGGAGGGAGCGGCCTTCCCAGGCTGCCTCCTAAGGAGCGGAAATTTCTATGTAGGTGCTCAACCTCATGAGGTTGCGGTGACGCAAGCCATGACGACCAAGGTCAGGCGGGCGCCAGCGGGCGCAGAACGGCAGGTTTCCTCTTTGGTGCTAAGGAGGCAAGCGCAGGCGCAGGGTCCCGAGGAATCTCCCAAAGGTTTCCATTTTCGTGCAACAAGACCAAGACTGTCAGGACAGCAGGACGGTTGTTATCGCCGAGCCCACCGCAGCGTCATGACCAGGAGCTTTGCAGGAGAAGACCACCTTTTGTCATGATAAGATGTACTACTTGTCCCCTTTTAAATTGGCCACTGTGGGATCCCTTCCCGCCTACGTTTTGGGGGAAGAGGTCCAAGGCCACTATAAATATAGGCTAGCCACCATCATAGGAAGGGAGACGGTCGAATCCCTCCAGCTCCAATCCACACTGAAGCAGACCTCGCGAGGTTGTTCTTCCCTTGTACTAGTTCATCCTCAGCCCCTCGTGAGGCTAATCCACCCCAAAGCAGGAGTAGGGTCTTATACCGCAAGGTGGCCCGAACCTGGGTAAACTGTCGTGTCCATCTTCTTGTTTGTTTGTCGAGCTAGGCCATGGGGGTGACGAAGTGGTTGGCTGGAGAGGCTGAGTTCTTCGCACACGCCCCAGTGTTCGAACCTTTTCTTGGGTCTGCGGAGCCCTGAATCCGACATTTGGCGCGCCAAGTAGGGGCTTGTGTCAAAGATCCGCTTCCCCATCAGCCGCGCTTCCCCAAGCCGCGTGGTTTCCATGGCAGGCGATGGTCCATCCGCCGGGCCAACAGGCGCATTCGGAGGCATCGCAGGGCCTACGAGCTTTCTCCCCCGCCTTGTGGCAGGTGCAGTGGCCAGCCAAGTTCAGGCCAGAGTTGTCACCGTGGTATGACGGCGCGGCGGATCCTGCGGGGTTCCTTCGGGTCTACGCGGAGGCCATCTAGGCGGCGGGCGGCAACAACAAGGTCATGGCAAAATGGCTCACTATGGCTCTCATAGGCATGCCTTACTTCTGGTTACTCAACCTGCAGGAGTCTTCGTTGACCTCCTGGGAAGAGTTGCGCGATCTCTTCATCACGCGCTTCGCGACACCGATGCCCCACATCGTTGCGGCCATCCTCAGTGGGTCGCAGGCGCTGGCATCAAGCTGCCACGTCAAGCAGCTCTTCCGGCGAGTGGGGGCCGTCCGATTGCAGCAAACATTTCCCCCGGGCTGGGCGGCGCCCCAGGCCTACCTCGTCTTCGACTCCAGCGATCACCCCCGGACGACGGTCGGCGCCGGCGCACTCCCCATGCTCTGCATCCCCACCATCTACAACGTTGCAGACACCAGGACCCTCATCGATGGCGGCGCCGATCTCAACGTCCTCTCCATGGAAGCCTTCGGTCTGCTTCACGTGCCTTATGACCGGCTCCTCCCCACAAAGCCTTTCTCAGGGGTGGCCAACGGCTCCACTTCCCCTCTGGTGCAGGTCCACCTCCTCGTCACCTTCGGCATGCGCAACAACTACCGCACCGAGCTCATCGACTTCGACGTCGCCTGCATCAGCCTCCCTTATAATGCCATTCTCGGATATCCGGCCCTCGCCAAGTTCATGGCAGCGACTCACCCCGGCTACAACATCATGAAGATGTCGGGGAGTAGCGGTGTCCTCACCATGGCGGGGGGACACCAAGGATGCGATCATGGCCCTCGGGTTCGATTTCAAGGCCGCGGAGGATGCGCGACCAAACACGGAGGGTGCTCCGACGATCCTGGAGGCTGCGTCGGCGAAGAAAAGGTAGTTGTTCTCCCAGGACCGGGCCGAGATGAAGCAGGTGCCAGTCGACGACAACAGGGAATCAGGGCCCACATTCACCATAGGTGATGACCTCCCCCCAGACCAGGAAGAGGTGTTGGCCAGCTTCCTCCATGCAAACAAGGACGTGTTTGCATGGGAGGCAACGGACTTGGTCGGCATCCCGCGAGGGGTGATCGAACACCACATGATGGTGTGCCCCGACGCACGCCCCATGAAGTAGAAGGCACGGCGGCAAGCCCCGCAGAAGCAATCGTTCATTGTCCAGGAGGTTCACAAGCTGCAAGCAACTGGAGTCATTTGAGAGGTGCGGCATCCGGATTGGCTGGCCAACCCGGTCATTGTCCCAAAGAAGGGCGGGAAGGAGTGCATGTGCGTCAACTTCACGAGCCTCAACAAGGTCTGCCCTCAGGACCCTTTCCCTCTTCCATGCATCGACCAGATCGTCGACTCCACCGCCGAGTGCGACTTGCTGTGCTTTCTGGACGCTTTCTCGGTCTACCACCAAATCAAGATGGCGGTATAGGATGTTGAGAAGACGGTATCCTTGACCCCAGGCAGGGTGTACTGCTACACCTGCATGCCGTTCGGGCTGCCCAATGCCGGCACGACCTTCTAGCGATTGATGCACATCGCCCTTGGCTGACAGCTCGGGAGAAACGCCAAGGCATACGTCGATGACATAGTGGCTAAGACGCGGGAGGAGAAGACCCTCGTCGGGGATTTGGAAGAAACAATCACCAATTTACGCAAGGTGAACCTGCGGCTCAATCCAGATAAGTGCGTGTTCGGCGTCCCGTCCGACAAGCTGCTGGGTTTTCTTGTGTCACACAGAGGGATCGAGGCTAACCCAGAGAAGATCAATGCAATATAAAGGATGAGTCCGCCGCAAACTCTCAAGGAGATGCAGAAGCTCACGGGCTGCATGACTTCATTGGGGCGCTTCATCTCCAAGCTAGGCGAGCGTGCCCTTCTGTTCTTCAAACTGATGAAGAAGGGCCCGTTCGAATGGACTCCGGAGGCCGAGGCGGCTTTCCAAGACTTGAAGAGATAAGTCACCAGCCCACCAGTGATGGTAGCACCTCGTCCTCTTGAGCCCCAGGTGCTTTACCTGGCCGGCACACCCCACTCAGCCAGCGCGGCACTCGTGGCGGTCTGGGAAGAGCACGCAGATGCGGGTGGGCGGCATAGCACTCCGCGCCCAGCCACGACACTGCAGCCTCAGGATGACGCCCCACAGGCCCCGGCTGCCCCACCGGACGACAAGGCTCCCGAGGATCCCTCGTCTTAGGAGGGGCGGGATGCCGTCAATGCTCCCTCCTTTGTCAAGCATCCCATGTACTTTGTCAGCACGGTGTTGCGCGACGGGCGTTCACACTACCCCATGCCACAGAAGCTCCTGCTCACGCTCCTTGTTGCCTCCAAGAAGCTGTGCCACTACTTCCAAGGTAACCCTATCAAGGCCGTCTCCGCATACCCCCTGGAGAAGGTTCCCCGGAGCTGCAACGTCGTGGGAAAGGTTGTTGAGTGGAACATCGAGCTGCAGGTGTTCTAGTTGGAGTTCAGCACCACCAGAGTCATCAAGGGCGCGGCCCTCGCTGACTTTGTGGCGGAGTGGACTGATGCCCCTGACCGAGGGGTGGGTGAGGACCGTTCCCTCACACCCGAAGATGAAGCACCAGACGGTTGGGTCATGTACTTCGATGGCACGTTCGCGTGCCAGGGCGCAGGGGTTGGAGCCATGCTCATCTCGCCTACCTAGGACAAGCTCTACTACATCGTGTAGCTCTACTTTTGTCATGGTGAAAGGTCTCCAGCGACATCGCTAAGTACGAGGGCCTGATCGCTGGCCTCAAGGCCGCAACGACTCTGGGGGTCAGGCGCCTCACCATCAAGGGCAACTCCCAGCTCCTCATCAACTTCCCCAACAAGGCGTACGAGCCAAAAGACGAGCACATGGAGGCACATCTTGAAGAGGTACGCAAAATTGAGAAATGATTCTTGGGCTTGGAATTACAGCATGTACCGCGTGGCACAAACAAGGAGGTGGACGACATCGCCAAGAGGGCGTCCCGTCGCGGCCCCCAGAAGCCTGGCGTCTTTGAAGAGCGGCTCTTTAGGCCATCGGCGACTCCCCTCACTGCAGGACCAGTGCCGCCTCGGGAGGAGGCGCCCATGGCACCCTCCTCGGGCGCCCTGGCATGCAGTCCGACCTCAGGGGCCCGCCTGCTTCTCGCGCTCGAACCTCGGGAGGGGTGCTGGATGGACGAGTTCAAGGCATACCTACTCATAGGCACCTTGTCGGAGAAGGAGGAAGATGCAGAACGTGTGGCTCGTCAGGCCACCGCGTACTGCATCCAAGACGGTGAGCTCTACCGAAGGCGCCCGAACGATGTCTCTCTATAGTCCATCTCCAAGGAGCAGGGGTGTGAGCTGCTAGCCGACATCCACAGTGGGGACTGCGGGCATCACTCCTCATTGCGCGCCCTCGTGGGTAAGGCATTCCGCAGCGGGTTCTACTAGCCCATGATGCTCAATGACGCTGCTGAGCTGGTGAGATCTTGCGAGGCATGTCAGTTCCATGCCAGGCAGATCCATCAGCCCGCTCAGGGCCTCCAGACCATCCCACTCTCGTGGCCGTTCGCAGTCTGGGGGCTGGCTATCCTGGGCCTGTTCCCTGGAGCGGCCAGGAGCTACCGCTACCTCTACATCGCCATTGAAAAGTTCACCAAGTGGGCGGAGGTAGAGCTCGTGCGCACCATCCCGGCAGGCTTGGCCATCAAGTTCATCAAGGGCATCGTGAGCCGCTTTGGGGCCCCCAACCGTATCATCACTGACAATGGCCCTTAGTTCATGAGTAACCTTTTCAAAACATATTGTGCTAACCTTGGAACGCAGATATGCTACGCTTCGGTGGCATACCCGCGCAGCAATGGCCAAGCAGAATGCGCCAATGCGGAGGTCCTAAGGGGCCTCAAAACAAGGAGCTTCAAGAAGAAACTCGAGGCCTGCAACAGGGGCTGGCTTGATGAGCTCCAGTCCGTGTTGTGGTCCATCCGCACCACCACGACCAAGCCTACAGGCGAGACCCCTTTCTTCCTCGTCTAAGGGGCTGAAGCGGTTCTTCCTCATGAGGTCAAACATCATTCCCCGTGGGTCTTGCGTTTGACGAGGCACGCCAGGACACCTCGCAGGTGATGGACCTCGTGCTGGGGGAGGAGCGCCGCCGCCAAGCCTCGCTTCGTGCAGCGAGGTACCAGCAGGCGTTGCAACGGTATCACTATCGTAGCATCCGCTCCAGGACCCTTGAGGTGGGTGAACTCATCCTGAGGCGGTGCTCTCCATGGAGGGGCTTCACAAGCTCTCGCCCATGTGGAAGGGCCCGTTCAGGATCACCCGTGTCTCCAAGTCTGGCGCCGCGTGCCTGGAGACATAGGACGGGGTCCCTATCCAGAATGCCTGGAACATCCAGCACCTCCGAAAATTCTACCCATGACCAAGGCCATGCACCCTCAGGATCTCCACTCGTGACACTCACGTAATAATGAGTTGGGGTTGTACATGCCCCGGAGTCTCCTGAGTGCCGCCCCTGGGCCTCACGGGGGCTCCCACCCACGTCCTAGTGGAGGCCCCATGCTCCGCGCTGGTGGGAAGACAAGAAGACTAGTGTAGGTGCCGGACGCGGTTGTTCTTTTGCTTGCTTTATGTAGCTCGTCCGCAACTTCTCGAAATGAATTCAGAGCTTTTGCATCTTTTATTTGCAAGGGTTGGGAAAAAATTTCTCCTCGCAGCGTCCACTCTTTCAAATCTTGTCTTAGGAAGAGTGACAGTTGCCTGTTGCTCTTCCTTGCTCGTCCCGCGCGTGGGGGCTGGGCACGGTGTGTGTGCTTGGGCTCGCCCACAAACACACCTCGCCAAAGCCTTGCTGCCCCAGCCTTTGGTGTCTTAATCCTCGCGTGACGCTCTCAAACGAGCTCACAGGCACGCACGTCCTCTCGAGTCTGTATCTCCCGGCATTGCGACGTGACATACTAGCAGTGACCAGCCCACGCTCGGGGCTCGCGCGAGGTGTGTCGCCTCATGAGATCTCCTAACCATGCAGCCACATGACGCCTCCTGAGGCTCGACCACTTTCGAGTTTTCAAGAAGGAAGCCTTGGAGAACGCCCCTGGAACAAGGCGCGCGCAGGAAATCCAAGCCCTAGAGAGGCGCGCCCTCGCAGCACGGGAGTCTACCGCTAGCACATTAAGCTAAGTCATCCTAATCACAACCAACAACAACACGGATATCACGACACAATAGAGAAACATAAGCATAGCATAATGGCACAAGCACCATGGCCCATTACATGCCCCGACGGGGCCTTCTACTTTTTTGATGTAGGAGAAAGAAAGAAACAAAAGCAGTCGCGCGACTACAGCGACTCCTGAGACCCGGCTCCAGTTGCAACCGCACTCAGTCGGAGTCCTCCACCTGCTTCACCAGAGCATGCGGTGGGGCGGCTCGTCGCCTTCCCTGGTCTGAGCCCGGCGGCGTGGCGGCTCGTCATAGTCGCCGTCGCTCGTACTCTCCCCAGAAGAAGAGTCGCCGCTACTGCCGTGCGGCCGTTGTCAAGGGCAAGCTCACCTTCAGCGACAGTGCCGCCCCTTTGGCCTTCGTCATCATTGTCGTCGTCATCATTGCTGTCGCTCTTCGGCAACACCCCGGGCGCTAGCCATCTTTCCCGAAGACTCTGACGTAGAGGGTCACGGCGTCATCATGCCAGAAGTGCAGTGTGCGCCTTCCGTGGAGGCCGCACGCGGGAGAAAACGGCTGCCACCCGCGGTTTAGGACCACATTGCCGGCGGCGGTGACCTCGACCTCCACCCAGGAGGCCTTGCTGCAGGAGCTGTCCGCCTGCAGCCAAAGGCCATCGGGTCCCCCGGCCGGTAGCGTACCCGCAAAGAAGCGTGGAAGCTGGAAACAGACACCTGCAGGCCTCTCCGCCCACACCACGAACTCCGAGGACGCGTCGGCCGAGTTGGACCGTGGGCGTGGTGGCCGAACAGCCACTGCGCGCCTCCCATCTTCGTTGTGACTGCCCCGGCCGTGGTAAGCCCCGCAGCGGGAAGGTCCACCCCCATGGCCGCAGGAGGTGGCACCGGCCTTTGAGGGGGTGAGCGCATGCCCTCGGGGAGCCACCGCCGGCGTAGCAGCGTACTTGCGGGGATAGCCACGACCCCTCTTGGGCGGCGGCGAGTCCGGCCTCTCCTTGGGGGCCTTTCCCTTCTCCGCGGCGGAGAACCTCCTCACTGGTGCCATGGATGCTCTGGCGAGATGATGAGATGAATAAGAAGGAGAAGCGAGAGGCACGAAGGTGAAGATAGGCTGGGGGCTCCGCCCCCTTCCCCATTTATAGCCGGAAGAAGGCCGACCGCCAGCCTCTCACGATTCTAGGTAATGATGGTTTTTCTGCACCAAGCAGTTGTCAAGTCGGGCAGTTGCAGAGGCAGCATGGAGACGCCTATGCCCCATCAAGTGCCACGCGTTGACCTGGTCCGCAGGCGATTGGGGCCCGTGGCGCTTCGCCCTTGCCCTTTGGCTTCGCCTCGAAGCCAAGTCCGAGTGCGCCTTGGGCCTGGGGGCTACTATCGGTGTTCTGGGAACCAGGGTACCCAGACTTGCCTACCTGCGGCCCGTGGCATGGGTCCATCAACAGCCTGGTATGGCCCATCTATAGCACCAGCAAGGCAAGACCCTCGTGAGGGGCCAAGCCTCGCGAGGCGGGCGACATCAAGACCCACGGAGGGAGCAGACTCCCAAGGCTGCCTCCTGAGGAGCGGAGATTTCTATGCAGGTGCTCAACCTCATGAGGTTGCGGGGACGCAAGCCATGATGACCAAGGCCAGGTGGGCAAGAGCGGGCGCAGAGTGCAGGTTTCCTCTTTGGTGTTAAGGAGGCAAGCGCAGGCGCGGGGTCCCGAGGAATCGCCCAAAGGTTTCCATTCCTGTGCAACAAGACCAAGACCGCCAGGACAGCAGGACAGATGTCATTGCCGAGCCCACCGCAGTGTCACGACCAGGACCTTTGCAGGAGAAGACCACCTTTTGTCAGGATAAGATGTACTACTTGTACCCTTTCAAATTGGCCACTGTGGGATCCCTTCTCGCCTACATTTTGGGGGAAGAGGATCAAGGACACTATAAATATATGCTAGCCACCACCATAGCAAGGGAGACGGTTGAATCCCTTCAGCTCACATCCACACTGGAGTAGACCTTGCAAGGTTGTTCTTCCCTTGTACTATTTCATCATCAGCCCCTCGTGAGGCTAATCCACCCCAAAGCAGGAGTAGGGTCTTACACCGCAAGGTGGCCCGAACCTGGGTAAACTGTCGTGTCCATCTTATTTGTTCGTCGAGCTAGGCCGTGGGGGTGACGAAGTGGTTGGGTGGAGAGGTTGAGTTCTTTGCACATGCCCCAGAGTTTGAACCTTTTCTTGGGTCTGCGGAGCCCTGAATCCGACAACTAGAGGAATCTACGCCAGAGCTCTGTCGATTCTGTTCAAATGATGAACTCGAGGAGAGGATCGGAGCCCGAAAAACCAACTCGACAAAGATGTGATGTCATTCCCCCAAACACCACCCTGTGAGGACTAAAAAAATTCTTAACTTAAACTACTAGCCAAAGCAGAGGCACTGGGACTTGATACGTCTCCAACGTATCTATAATTTATGAAGCATTCATGCTATTTTATTATCTGCTTTGAATGATTATGGGCTTTATTATACACTTCTATATCATTTTTGGGACTAACCTATTAACCGGAGGCCCAGCCCATATTGCTGTTTTATTGCATGTTTCAGTATTTCGAAGAAAAGGAATATCAAACGGAGTCCAAACGGAATGAAACCTTCGGCAGCGTGATTTTTGGAAAGATTATGATCTTGGAGACTTGGAGTGCAAGCCAGGGGAGCATCGAGGAAGCCACGAGACAGGGGGCGCGCCCACCCCCCTAGGCGTGCCCTACCCTCTCGTGGGCCCCTCGAGGCTCCCCCGACCGACTTCTTTCGCCTATATTCCCATATACCCTAAAACATCAAAACAGAAGATAGATTGGGAGTTCTGCCGCCGCAAGCCTCTGTAGCCACCAAAAACCTCTCGGGAGCCCGTTCTGGCACCCTGCCGGAGGGGGAACCCATCACAGGTGGCCATCTTCATCATCCCGGCGCTATCCATGACGAGGAGGTAGCAGTTCACCCTCGGGGCTGAGGGTATGTACCAGTAGCTATGTGTTTGATCTCTCTCTCTCTCTCTCTCTCTCTCTCATGTTCTCTCTATGGCACGATCTTGATGTATCGCGAGCCTTGCTATTATATTTGGATCTTATGATGTTTCTCCCCCCTCTACTCTCTTGTAATGGATTGAGTTTTCCCTTTGAAGTTATCTTGTCGGATTGAGTCTTTAATGATTTGAGAACACTTGATATATGTCTTGTCGTGCTTATATGTGGTGACAATGGGATATCACGTGCCACTTGATGTATGTTTTGGTGATCAACTTGCGGGTTCCACCCATGAACCTATGCATAGGGGTTGGCACACGTTTTCGTCTTGACTCTCCGGTAGAAACTTTGGGGCACTCTTTGAAGTACTTTGTGTTGGTTGGATAGATGAATCTGAGATTGTGTGATGCATATCGTATAAGCATGCCCACGGATACTTGACGTGACAATGGAGTATCTCGATGACATTAGGGTTTCGGTTGATTTGTGTCTTAAGGTGTTATTCTAATGCGAACTCTTGAATAGATTGATCCGAAAGAATAACTTTGAGGTGGTTTCGTACCCTACCATAATCTCTTCGTTTGTTCTCCGCTATTAGTGGCTTTGGAGTGACTCTTTGTTGCATGCTGAGGGATTGTTATATGATCTATCTATGTTATTATTGTTGAGAGAACTTGCACTAGTGAAAGTATGAACCCTATGCCTTGTTTCCTATCATTGCAATACCATTTACGCTCACTTTTATCATTAGTTACCTTGCTGTTTTTATATTCTCAAATTACAAATACCTTTATCTACCATCCATATTGCACTTGTCCATCTCTTCGCCAAACTAGTGCACCTATACAATTTACCATTGTATTGGGTGTTTTAGGGACACAACAGACTCTTTGTTATTTGGTTGCAGGGTTGTTTGAGAGAGACCATCTTCATCCTACGCCTCCCACGGATTGATAAAGCTTAGGTCATCCACTTGAGGGAAATTTGCTACTGTCCTACAAGCCTGTGCACTTGCAGGCCCAACAACGTCTACAAGAAGAAGGTCGTGTAGTAGACATCAAGCTATTTTCTGGCGCCGTTGCCGGGGAGGTGAGTGCTTGAAGGTATATCTTTAGACCTTGCAATCGAATCTTTTTGTTTCTTGTTTTATCACTAGTTTAGTTTATAAAAGAAAACTACAAAAAAATTGGAGTTAAGCTTGTCTCATACGCTTCATCTTTTTAATATATTTCGTGAGTATGATGAAAAGGAAAATTGTGCTCAAGTTCTAGAAGAAGAAATCTATAGAATGTTTGATACTAAATCTTTGAATGATGAGCATGATTGCAATGTTGTTAGTATGAATTCCTTGAATATCCATGAAGCTAATGATATGCAAAGCCACAAGCTTGGGGAAGATATGTTTGATGAAGATGATATTTTTTGTCCCCCAAGTTTTGATGAGAATATTTATTATGATGAAAGCATGCCTCCTATTTATGATGATTATATTTATGAAAGTGGGTTTGGAAGAGTGTCAACTTTATTTAGTGATGATTCCACTATTTCGGAAGAGATTCCAATTGATTATGAGAACAAAGTTGCTATCTATGATGATTATTGTGATGACTTGTATGCTATTAAGAATAATGATAACCATGAAACTTGTCATCATGATTTTAGTTTTCAATTGGATTATGCCTCACATGATAATTATCTTGTTGATTTTGCTTCCACTATTCCGAATGAGAAGAATTTTGCTTATGTGGAGAGTAGTAAATTTTCTATGCTTGTAGATAATGAAAATAATGCTTTAGGTGCTGGTTATATTGTTGAATTAATTCATGATGCTACTGAAAATTATTATGAGGGAGGAACATATGCTTGTAGGAATTGCAATAATATCAAGTTTCCTCTCTATGTGTTGAAAATCTTGAAGCTATGCTTGTTTTACCTTCCTATGCTTGTTGATTATTGTTCCCATAAGTTGTTTGCTCACAAAATCCCTATGCATAGGAAGTGGGTTAGGATTAAATGTGCTAGTCATATGCTTCATGATGCTCCCGTTATGTTTCAATTCTTATCTTTTATGTGAGCATCATTGTCATCATCATGCCTAGCTAGAAAGGCATTAAAGAAAAGCGCTTGTTGGGAGACAACCCAATATTTATCCTTACTGTTTTTGTGTGTCCACATGATTATGCTACTGTAGTAATCATGTCTTATAGCTTTTGTTTCAATAAAGTGCCAAGTAAGACCTTTAGGATGGCTTTTGGTGATAGTTGTGCTGATCCTGCTGAAAATCAGAAACTTTTGCACCCAGTAAATTAGTTTTGTTAATTCGCAGAAACATGATCTTGATCTGATTCTTTTTGATATGGATTTGTAGACGAATTACTTAGGACTTCCTAATTTTGTAGGATTTTTGGAGTTCCAGAAGTATACGTTTGATACAGATTACTACAGCCTGTTCTGTTTTTGACAGATTCTGTTTTCTATGTGTTGTTTGCTTATTTTGATGAATCTATGAGTAGTACCGGAGGGTATGAACCATAGATAAGTTAGAATACAGTAAATATTACACCAATATGAATTTAAAATGAGTTCATCACAGTACCTAAGTGGTGGTTTTATTTTCTTATACTAACGGAGCTTACGAGTTTTCTGTTGAGTTTTGTGTTGTGAAGTTTTCAAGTTTTGGGTGAAGATTCGATGGACTATGGAATAAGGAGTGGCAAGAGCCTAAGCTTGGGTATGCCCAAGGCACCCCAAGATATTCAAGAATAGCCAAAAGCCTAAGCTTGGGGATGCCCCCGGAAGGCATCCCCTCTTTCGTCTTTGTTCATCGGTAACTTTACTTGGAGCTATATTTTTATTCACCACATGATATGTGTTTTGCTTGGAGCGTCATTTTATTTTTTTAGTATTTTCTTGCTGTTATTTAGAATAATTTTTTCATCTTTAGTTTCAATAAAAATGTCAAGGATAGCCTTTACTATGCTTATTTTGCTAGTATACATGTTGCTGTTTGGAAACAGAAAGTTTACCGCTGTTGCAAAAATTTCCTAGAAAAGTCAGAGCATAATATAATGACGAAACCTTTTGAATAATGAGCTCCTAATAAATTTACTAAAGTGGGAATTTTCTCTCATAATTTTTGGAGTTAGGGAAGTATTGATACTCTTGCATTCTTTACAAACTATACTGTTTTGGCAGATTGCTGTTATGGTTGCATTGTTTGCATATGTTTGCTTGTTTAATGATTCTATTTGAGGATAGGAGTATTAAATATGCAGAGACATTTAGTATGCAATGTTGAATAATATTTTTAGTGATTTGTTACAGTAGAAAATGATAACGTTTTGCATTGGTTTATACTAACTTATCTCACGAGTTCTTGTTGAGTTTGTTGTGGATGAAGCTTTTGAGAAATAGAGAAACCATGATATGAGAGAAACTAAGGAGACACAAAAGTTCAAGCTTGGGGATGCCCAAGGCACCCCAAGATAATATTTCAAGAAGTCTCAAGCATCTAAGCTTGGGGATGCCCCGGTAGGCATCCCACCTTTCTTCTTCAACAACTATCGGTTAGTATCGGTTGAACCTAAGTTTTTGCTTCTTCATGAGTTGTGCTATCCTTGAAATGTCATTTTGTTTTGCTTTGCTTGCTGTTTGAATACAATACCAAGATCTGAAATTCCTTAATGAGAGAGAGTCTTCACATAGTTACATAATTATTTAGCTACTCATTGATCTTCACTTATATCTTTTTGGAGTAGTTTTTCTTTCACTCGTGTGCTTCACTTATATCCCATGAGTAAATTGTTGAATGAGTTGATGTCATAAATATGAAATTATATATGTCTCATTTGCTTATCCCATGGGGAGTAATGACTTCATGTCTAAGAAGTAGAGGTTGTAAATTTATTGAAGGTTAGCAAGCATTGTATTGGTCATTTGAACAATTCATGAAAGAATATTGAAGGAAGAGAGATTCCACATGTAAATATACTATCCTAGACATCTTTTATAATTGGGAGCACTCATTAAGTATGACATGCTAAAGAGTTGATGTTGGACAAGGAAGACAACGTAATGGGTTATGTTTTCGCACATCTCAGTTAAAGTATATTGTCATGATCATTCAAACATGTTGAGCTTGCCTTTCCCCCTCATGCTAGCCAAATTCCTTGCACCAAGTAGAGATACTACTTGTGCTTCCAAATATCCTTAAACCCAGTCTTGCCATGAGAGTCCACCATACCTACGTATGGATTGAGTAAGATCCTTCAAGTAAGTTGTCACCGGTGCAAGCAATAGAAATTGCTCTCTAAATATGTATGATCTTTTGGTGTGAAGAAAATAGCTTTATACGATCTTGTTATGGAAGCAATAAAAGCGACAGACTGCATAATAAAGGTCCATATACAAGTGGCAATATAAAGCGACATTCTTTCGCATTAAGATTTTGTGCATTCAACCTTAAAAGCGCATGACAACCTCTGCTTCCCTCTGCGAAGGGCCTATCTTTTACTTTATGTCTTTTACTTTTTGCTTGAGTCAAGGTGATCTTCACCTTTCCCTTTTTCATTTTATCCTTTGGCAAGCACCTCGTGTTGGGAAGATCCTGATATATATATCCAATTGGATGTAAGTTAGCATGAACTATATTGTTGACATCACCCAAAGGTGAATACGTTGGGAGGCAATACTATAAGCCCCTATCTTTCTCAGTGTCCGATTAAAACTCCATAACCATTAGTATTGCGTGAGTGTTAGCAATTATAGAAGACTATATGATAGTTGAGTATGTGGAGTTTGCTATTCCTGAAAATAAGATGAATTGTAATTGTTTGATGACTGAGAATGAAGTTTGCTAGCTTTCAAGAAAGTTTATGGTATATGCTTTAACATGTGGATTGCTTGTTACTTGTTCGTGAAAAGTTTTATGAGATGAACTACTGTTATGACATATAATCATGGTAGAAAAGGTGATTGAAATTATCATTGATCAAACTTGTGCACCTGCTAGCATTCATACTTCATAAATTCTTTCTTTTATCATTTACCTACTCGAGGACGAGCAGGAATTAAGCTTGGGGATGTTGATACGTCTCCAACGTATCTATAATTTCTGAAGCATTCATGCTATTTTATTATCTGTCTTGAATGATTACGGGCTTTATTATACACTTTTGTATCATTTTTTGGACTAAACTATTAACCGGAGGCCCAGCCCATATTGTTGTTTTATTGCCTTTTTCAGTATTTCGAAGAAAAGGAATATCAAACGGAGTCTAAACGGAATGAAACCTTTGGCAGCGAGATTTTTGGAAAGATTATGATCCAGGAGACTTGGTGTGCAAGCCAGGGGAGCATTGAGGAAGCCACGAGACAGGGGGTGATACGTCTCCAATGTATCTATAATTTTTGATTATTCCATGCTATTATATTACCCCTTTTGGATGTTTATGGGCTTTATTTTACACATTTATATCATTTTTGGGACTAACCTACTAACCGGAGGCCCAGCCCGTATTGCTATTTTTTTGCCTATTTCAAGATTTCAAGAAAAGGAATATCAAACGGAGTCCAAACGGAATGAAACCTTTAGGAGCGTGATTTTTGGAACGAATGTGATCCAGAGGACTTGGAGTGCAAGTCAAGAAGCAGCCGAGGCGGCCACGAGAGGGTAGGGCACCCCCCTATAGGGCACGCCCCCTCTCTCGTGGGCCCCACGGGCGGCCACCGACGTACTTCTTCCTCCTATATAAGCCTACGTACCCCGAAAACATCCAGGGAGCCAATGAAACACAATTTCCACCACCGTAACCTTCAGATCCATGAGATCCCATCTTGGAGCCTTGGCGGCGCTCACGGAGGGGAATCGACCATGGAGGGCTTCTACATCAACACCATAGCCCCTCCGATGAGTTGTGAGTACTTTACCACAGACCTTGGGTCCATAGTTATTAGCTAGATGGCTTCTTCTCTCTTTTGGATCTCAATACAATGTTTTCCCCTCTCTTGTGGAGATCTATTCGATGTAAACTCTTTTTGGTGTGTTTGTCGAGATCGATGAATTGTGGGTTTATGATCAAGTTTATCTATGAGAAATATTTGAATCTCCTCTGAATTCTTTTATGTATGATTGAGTTATCTTTGCAAGTCTCTTCGAATTATCAGTTTGGTTTGGCCTACTAGATTGATCTTTCTTGCCATGGGAGAAGTGCTTAGCTTTGGGTTCAATCTTGCGGTGTCCTTACCTAGTGACAGCAGGGGTTGCAAGGCACGTATTGTATTGTTGCCATCGAGGATAAAAAGATGGGATTTATATCATACTGCATGAGTTTATCCCTCTACATCATGTCATCTTGCTTAATGTGTTACTCTCTTCTTTATGAACTTAATACTCCAGCTGCAGGCAGGAGTTGGTCGATGTGTGGAGTAATAGTAGTAGATGCAGGCAGGAGTCGATCTACTTGTTGCGGACGTGATGCCTATACACATGATCACGCCTAGATAATCTCATAATTATTCGCTTTTCTATCAATTGCTCGATAGTAATTTGTTCACCCACCGTAATACTTATGCTATCTTGAGAGAAGCCTCTAGTGAAACCTATGGCCCCCGGGTCTATCTCTTATCATATTTGCTTCCAATCTACTTTTATTTGCATCTTTACTTTTTGCATCTATCTTATAAAATGCCAAAAATATATTTATCTTATCATACTATCTCTATTAGATCTCACTTTCGCAAGTGGCCGTGAAGGGATTGACAACCCCTTTATTGCGTTGGTTGCGAGTTCTTTGTTTGTCTGTGTAGGTGCGTGGGACTTTTGAGGAGCCTCCTACTAGATTGATACCTTGGTTCTCAAAAATTGAGGGAAATACTTACGCTACTATTGTTGCATCACCCTTTCCTCTTCAAGGAAAAGCAACGCAAGCTCAAGATGTAGCAGGGGGCGCGCCCACCCCCCTAGGCACACCCTACCCTCTCGTGGGCCCCTCAAGGCTCCCCCGACCGACTTCTTTCGCCTATATATTCCCATATACCCTAAAAACATCAAAACAGAAGATAGATCGGGAGTTCCGCCGCCGCAAGCCTCTGTAGCCACCAAAAACCTCTCGGGAGCCCGTTCCAGCACCCTACCGGAGGGGGAACCCATCACCGGTGGCCATCTTCATCATTCCGGCGCTATCCATGACGATGAGGGAGTAGTTCACCCTTGGGGCTGAGGGTATGTACCAGTAGCTATGTGTTTGATCTCTGTCTCTCTCGTGTTCTCTCTATGGCACGATCTTGATGTATCGCGAGCTTTGCTATTATATTTGGATCTTATGATGTTTCTCCCCCCTCTACTCTCTTGTAATGGATTGAGTTTTCCCTTTGAAGTTATCTTGTCGGATTGAGTCTTTAATGATTTGAGAACACTTGATGTATGTCTTGCCGTGCTTATCTGTGGTGACAATGGGGTATCACGATTGATGTATGTTTCGGTGATCAACTTGCGGGTTCTGCCCATGAACCTATGCATAGGGGTTGGCACACGTTTTCGTCTTGACTCTCCGGTAGAAACTTTGGGGCACTCTTTGTCGGTGTACTAAAGTAGGGGGTACCTTAGTACCCCGAACTTGTGCACGGGCAGTCACAGCACCCCCGCGGCAAGGCTTGCCGGATGCCCGACAAGGCTCTCCGCCACTCCTTATTACTGCCATTCAGGAACAAAGTACTAGCCAAGAACACGAAGGCCCCGGCGAGAGGAGCTTGCCTGGAAGACCAACCAGGGCACCATCAGAAGACTTGCGCGGCGCCCAGCGCCCGGCAAAGCAAACGCAAGGCCGCAAACTTGCCGCACTCAAGAAGAGAAGGGTCATGGCAAGGTACTTGCAGCAAGGCAAGGATGCCACCCACACTCCAGCGCACCCAGTGGCGTGTCGTCACGAGGCCATCCCAAGGGCACGTGGCGAGGCAATACGCAGCTGTGCGGAGCGAGGTGGCAAACGGAGCTGACAGAGGCGCCATCGTGGCAACCGGTGGCTCACTTAACGGTCACTCCTCCTCCACTGTTGGGGCGACCGGACGGGCATTTAATGCCCTTGTCCCCTGCCGTCAGAATTAGGTAGGGCACTTTACAGTTGTGCAATGTTGTACCAACCAGCGTTTTACCTTTCTACCCCTCTTCCCTCGCTGCCACCGGGTACCCCTTGAGACTATAAAAGGGAGGCCCATGCGCACGTAGAAGGGGTTCGCTCCATTCGACACCCACAGCACCACCATACGCTCGCACGCTCAAGCAAGATCAGATAACAAACACTAAGCAGCAGTAGGGGTGTTATCTCTCCGGAGAGCCCCGATGCTGGGTAAAGATTGCCCGTCTCGGCCCGACCTCGATCTGCTCTGCGCATGATCCCCGCTCCCTTGCCGAACCAGAAGGGGCCCCCAGTGCCCCATAGGTGCTCGAGGCCACAGAGACACGCCCCGACATCTTTGGCGCGCCAGGTAGGGGGGCGTCGAGGTCGTGAGCATCTGAGCCGGTCTCCACGCGCGCTACTTCAAGATCTTCATCAACATGCCACCGAAGAAGAAGCCTTCGGAGGTGGCCGCTCCGTCTACATCGGTTCCGCCACCACCGCTGGAGCAAGCGGGCGGTGGAGTGGACGCGGCGGAGGAGCGGGCGCCGCCGGTGGGTCTCGTGTCGTCACTAGATCCAAGAACAAGGCCCCGCAAGCGTCGGCAACCGAGCAGACACCGCACCCTTCCCAGGAGGTGCAAGGTCAACAACGCCCCGGTGCTCCTAGCATCGTGCTCGCGTTGGAACAAGGCCAAGCTGGGGGGTCGCGGGGCGCCGAGGTCGAGATGCACGCCCGCATGTTTGGCGAAGCGAATCTGATCGCCGGGACGGTGCTGCACCTCCCAACCCAGCTTGGGAGCCCAAGCACATCCGCTCCTCGCGCCGTTCATCACCACCGCCACCCAAGACAGCGAGAAGGCCGCCCGAGCCCGCTGCTTCTAGACTACCCTCGGCGCCGCACAAGATCGGCGGCGGAGGATGACCATTTACAGCCTCGCCGGCCGCTTAACGGCGACAAACCCGGCTACCGAAAGCACGCCGAGGCCCGGCAAGCGTCCAGCGCAAGCCGACGCCGACAAGACCATTGGGTGCCACCTCAGGCACTCCCAGCCCGAAGGCCAAGATCGCCACTTTCCGACCAACCCCGACGGCGACTCCACCGCGTCGTCGGACCCGCGAACTCGCCGCGATCAACGCCACGTCCTCCAAGAGCGGCAACACGAAGACGCTCGCACCCGCATCGAGCGCCGGAGAGAAGCGCGACGTCAATCTGACCAGCGCGCTGGGCCCGCTGTCGACGCGCACGCACCCGGAGAGCCAGGCGACTTGCCGTACGCGGCAGGTTGCCCTGCGTTTACCCGCGAGCTGCGACAAGTCCAGTGGCCCAAAACCAAGAACTTCAAGCCAGACGTGCCCGAGAAGTATGATGGCAGGATACATCCGTCGGAGTTCCTCAGCATCTACACCATCGCGGTGCAGGCTGCCGGAGGGCGCGACGAGAAGATCCTTGCCAACTACTTCCGCCGGTACTCAAGCCCAACGCCGATCTTGGCTCATGCACTTGCCGGACGGCTCCATCTCCTCATGGGCGGACTGTGTCATCGGTTTGTCGGCGCCTTCACGGGTGGCCACAAGCCTCATGGCCAGAGAGTGACCTCCACTTGCTCGTCCGTAGGAGGGGCCCCTCGCAAGTATATACAAAGATTCAGCCAGTGCAACGCAACATCCCAGACGTCCACCCAGCCGCGGTTATTAGCGCGTTTCATCGAACGTCGCGTAACGCAGGATGAGGGAGGAGATGGCGATGTGCAAGATCGAGATGTCGGCGAGCTTTACGCTCGGCCGACAAGTGTGCACGAGCTGAGGAGGGAGGAAAATCCCGGAGAGATTGCGGAAGCGAAGGATCGGACGGTGAGGGTGCCGCCCGGCAAGGAAGAACCGGGGCGGAACAACAGAAGAGGAAAGCTAAGGATGTGCTAGCTGTTGAGCATTCCAAAGAACGGAGGCGGCTCAAACAAGGCCAAGACCGACGACTCCAATGAGGCTGTAGCAGCCGCCGACAAGCGAGATGGCTCCGCAAGCGACATTGCAAGATCCACCGCACCAAAGGCCATGACCTCCAAACCTGCAAGAAAGTAGGGCGGATGGCGGAGCTACGAAAAGCTGAATCTGAAGCCCGCGACAAGGAGAGAGCCCAGGGAGGTGGCGGAGGATCCGGCAAGAAGCTTCCCGCCCGGGGAGGGCACCACGGCAAGGCTAAGCCGCGGCAAGGAGACAGGCCTCCCCGCGGCCGCGACAAGGACGAAGATGAAGATGAGGATGAAGAGATGGAGGAAGATGAGACTGATGATCAAGAGTTTGAAGGCATGAAGTGTTGTGCATCGACGGCGCGGCGCCTCCTGCACACCTCACACCGCCAACTCACGATGGGTGCGAGAAGTGAATGCAGCGGAGCCGTCCGTCCGAGGCGCCGCAGCTCTGAAGTGGTCCAAAGACGCCCATCGTCTTGAAGTTGAGGACCACCCTGATCGCATCACTGCGGTCGGGTGCTTGCCGATGTTGGTCTCACCAACAATCCGCAACCTCAAGGTCACGAAGATGCTGGTTGACGGCGGGGCCGGCCTGAACTTGATTTCCTCCACAGTGCTCAAGAAGCTCCAGATCCCCGACATCGAGCTCGAAGAAACCGGTGCCTTTCAAGGAATAAATCCGGGAAGGAGCAAGCCCAAGGGGAAGATCACATTGCCAGTGACGTTCGGAAGTGAACTGAACTTCAGGACTGAGAGGGTCACGTTCGATGTGGCTGATATCCCCTTGCCCTACAACGGATACTCGGCCGACCCTTTCGCCAAGTTCATGGCGGCCTCTCACTACGCATACAATGTGCTCAAGATGCATGGCCCGATGAATGTCATTTCTGTCCAAGGCGACAAGAGGGATGCACTCATCTGTGCCGACAAGATCTACCGGGAAGCAGCGGCCGCAGCAGAACGCGAGCCACTTGCCGCTGAGGCTCCCCGGGGGAAGAAGAAAGCCAAGTCCGGCAAGGATAGCTCTGATGCCCACTCCGGCAAGCGCACCTCCCCGGAGTGCTGCGCTGCCGTCGAGGACGCACCATCGAGCTCCACCAGCAAGTGCAAGAAAACAAAGATAACCTCGCCGGAGACCAAGAAGGTGGCCGCCAAGGAGGACGGCACTGGTGGTGCTTTCACCATCAGTGCCACGCTTGATCCTAAATAGGAAAGCGCGCTCGTTGCTTTCCTGCGGGCGAATGTCGATGTGTTTGCATGGCAACCATCTGACATCCCCGCGTTCCTGTGAAAGTAATCGAGCACCACCTTGCCGTCGCCCTCACGCGCGGCCCGTCAAGCAAAAAGTCAGGAAGCAAGCAATAGAGCGTCACGAGTTCATAGCAGAGGAGATCAAGAAGTTGGAAGCAGCAGGCCTGGTCCGAGGAGTACTCCATCCAACGTGGTTAGCCAATCCCGTAGTCGTGCGCAAAGCAAACGGGAAGTGGAGGCTTTGTATTGACTTCATCGATGTGAACAAAGCTTGTCCCAAGGACCCCTTTCCCTTGCCGCGCATTGACCAGATTGTCGATTCCACGGCAGGATGTGATCTGCTTTCATTCCTTGATGCATACTCGGGATATCATCAGATCTTCATGGCTGAAGAGGACGAAGAGAAGACCGCATTCATTACTCCATGTGGCACGTACTGTTTTGTACGGATGCCTTTCGACTAAAGAATGCCGGTTCGACATTTGCGAGTGGTCGATCATGCTTTTGAGCCACAACCGCACGTAAATGTAGAAGCTTACATGGATGACATAGTGGTCAAGAGCAAGAACGAGAGAGACTTTGATGCAAGATTTGGACGAGACCTTCACAAATATGCGCAAGATCAACCTCAAGTTGAATCCCGAGAAATGCGTGTTCGGAGTTCCTTCCGCAAGCTTCTCGGATTCTTTAATGTCTAAAAGGGGATTGAAGCCAATCCCGACAAGATTAGGGCCATCGAGCAAATCGAAGCACCGAAGCGAGTCAAGGATGTACGAAGGCTTGCCGGTTGCGTTGCTGCCCTCAGTAGGTTCATTTCCAAGTCTGCTGAACGCGCCCTGCCGTTTTTCAAAATCTTGAAAAAGGCGGGCCCGATGAAATGGACTCCGGAAGCAGAGGCTGCGTTGCAGGACTTGAAGAAATATTTGTCCTCCACTCCAACACTTGTCGCGCTTAAGCCACAAGAGAAGTTGCTGCTATATCTGGCGGCAACTAATCAAGTGGTTAGTGCTGCGTTGGTGGCAGAGAGAGAGGTAGATGACGAGCCAGCGGCCGTGGCAAGCAAATCCAGCAACAAGCAGGAGGCTTCCCCGACAGGCTCTGGCCCGACAAGCCCGGATCCGGCAAGTTCTGATTCCGGCAAGGATGGGTCTGCGCAGCCACAAGGAGAGAAACAGAAGAAGATGGTGTAGCGCCCAATTTACTTTGTCAGTTCCCTTCTGCAGGGGGCTAGATCAAGGTACTCTGGTGTGCAGAAGTTGCTTTTTGGCCTTCTCATGGCCTCAAGGAAGCTGCGCCATTACTTTCAAGCACATGAGATCACAGTGGTCACTCGCTTTCCGTTGAAGAGGATATTACAGAATCCGAAAGCAACGGGCAGGATTGTCGAGTGGGCTCTGGAATTATCAAGCTTTGGCCTCAAGTTTGAAAGTACTTCAACCATTTAGAGCCGAGCATTGGCAGAATTTATAGCAGAATGGACGCCAACACCCGATGGAGAAACTCCGGAGGGGAGCATCCCCGTCAAGGAAGCAGACAAAGAATGGGTCATGTACTTGATGGTGCCTTCTCGCTGCAAAGGCGCCGTGCAAGCGTACTACTTGTCGCACCCACCGGAGAGCACCTCAAGTACATGGTCCAGATGCACTTTCCCAAGGAGCAAGCAACAAACAATACTGCAGAATATGAGGGCTTGCTCGCCGGACTCAGGATCGCGGCAGAACTTGGGATCAGGAAGCTTATTGTCAGGGGTGACTCGCAGCTTGTCGTCCGCCAAGTTAACAAAGATTATCAGAGCCCGTTGATGGAAGCATACGTTGGCGAAGTGAGAAAGCTAGAAGAACATTTTGACGGCCTGCAAATGGAACATGTTCCAAGAGCTCAGAATGACATCGCAGATGGCCTGTCAAAGTGCGCTGCACTCAAGTTGCCTGTGGAACCAGGGATTTTTGTGCTCAAGCTAACTCAGCCGTCTGTGACACCATCAACTGGACAAAGCAAGAAAAGAAAGTTGGTTACCGGCGACTACCCTCCGGCAGAGCTTCCCGAAGCCACCGCCAAGAAGGTCCCCAGAATCAACACAGAAAGTGCTGAGGAGCGATCTGCTCCGACAAGCCCCAGGGCTTGTTTCGTTGAGGCAGGCTCTCCCGACAAGCTATTGTTGGAAATATGCCCTAGAGGCAATAATAAAAGTATTATTGTATTTCCTTGTTCATGATAATTGTCTTTTATTCATGCTATAACTGTATTATCCGGAAATCGTAATACACGTGTGAATACACAGACCACAATATGTCCCTAGTGAGCCTCTAGTTGACTAGCTCGTTGTGATCAACAGATAGTCATGGTTTCCTGGCTATGGACATTGGATGTCGTTGATAACGGGATCACATCATTAGGAGAATGATGTGATGGACAAGACCCAATCCTAAGCATAGCACAAAGATCGTGTAGTTCGTTTGCTAGAGCTTTTCCAATGTCAAGTATCTCTTCCTTAGACCATGAGATCGTGTAACTCCCGGATACCGTAGGAGTGCTTTGGGTGTATCAAGCGTCACAACGTGGCGGGTGACTATAAAGGTGCACTACGGTATCTCCGAAAGTGTCTGCATGGGTTGACACGGATCGAGATCGGATTTGTCACTCCATGCAAGCGGAGAGGTATCTCGGGCCCACTCGGTAGGACATCATCATAATGTGCACAATGTGATTAAGGGGTTGATCATGGGATGATGTGTTGCGGAACGAGTAAAGAGACTTGCCGTAACGAGATTGAACAAGGTATCGGTATACCGACGATCGAATCTCGGGCAAGTAAAATACCGCTAGACAAAGGGAATTGTATACGGGATCGATTGAGTCCTTGACATCGTGGTTCATCCGATGAGATCATCGTGGAACATGTAGGAGCCAACATGGGTATCCAGATCCGCTGTTGGTTATTGACCGGAGAACGTCTCGGTCATGTCTACATGTCTCCGAACCCGTAGGGTCTACACACTAAGGTTCGATGGCGCTAGGGTTATAAAGGAAGCTTGTATGTGGTTACCGAATGTTGTTCGAGTCCGGATGAGATCCCGGACGTCACGAGGAGTTCGGAATGGTCCGGAGGTAAAGATTTATATATGGAAGTCCTGTTTTGGTCACCGAAAAGTTTGGGGTTTATCGATAGCGTCTGGGACCACCGGGAGGGTCCCGGGGTCCACCAAGTGGGTCCACCTGCCCTGAGAGGCTGCGTGGGCCAAGTGTGGAGGGGACCAGCCCCTAGGTGGGCTGGGCGCCCCACCAAGGCCCAAGGCGTGGGAAGTGGGGAAGGGGGCAAACCCTAGGGCAGATGGGCCCTAAGGCCCACCCTGGGTGCGCCTCCCCCTCTCTCCCCCTCTGGCCGCCACCAGATGGGATCTGGGGGCTGGCCGCCGCCCCCTAGGGGTGGAAACCTAGGTGGGGGCGCAGCCCCCTCTCCCCCTATAAATAGTGAGGCCTAGGGGCTGCCCAGAGACACACAGAATACACGTGATTCGATCTCTGCCTTTGGTTGCAGCCCTCTCCTCTCTCCCAAGTACTCCTCCTCTCCGTGGTGCTTAGCGGCCTGCTGATTGCCACACTCATCCACCACCACCACGCCGTTGTGCTGCTGCTGGATGGAGTCTTCCTCAACCTCTCCCTCTCTCCTTGCTGGATCAAGGCGTGGGAGACATCGTCGGGCTGTACGTGTGTTGAACGCGGAGGTGCCGCGCGTTCGGCACTTGATCATCGGTGATTTGAATCACGACGAGTACGACTCCATCAACCCCGTTCACTTGAACGCTTCCGCTTAGCGATCTACAAGGGTACGTAGATGCACTCTCCTTCCCCTCGTTGCTAGAATCTCCATAGATTGATCTTGGTGATGCGTAGAAAATTTTTAATTTCTGCTACGTTCCCCAACAGTGGCATCATGAGCTAGGTCTATTGCGTAGATTCTTTGCACGAGTAGAACACAAAGTAGTTGTGGGCGTTGATTTTGTTCAATATGCTTACCGTTACTAGTCCAATCTTGTTTCGACGGTATTGTGGGATGAAGCGGCCGGACCGACCTTACGTACGCTTATGTGAGATGTGTTCCACTGATTGACATGCACTTGCATAAGGTGGCTAGCGGTGCGGTCTCTCCCACTTTAGTCGAACGGATTCGATGAAAAGGGTCCTTATGAAGGGTAAATAGCAATTGGCATATCACGTTGTGGTTTTGCGTAGGTAAGAAACGTTCTTGCTAGAAAGCCATAGCAGCCACGTAAAACATGCAACTACAATTAGAGGACGTCTAACTTGGTTTTGCAGGGTATGCTATGTGATGTGATATGGCCAAGAAGAATGTGATGAATGATATGTGATGTATGAGATTGATCATGTTCTTGTAATAGGAATCACGACTTGCATGTCGATGAGTATGACAACCGGCAGGAGCCATAGGAGTTGTCTTAATTTATTGTATGACCTGCGTGTCATTGAACAACGCCATGTAATTACTTTACTTTATTGCTAACCGGTAGCCATAGTAGTAGAAGTAATAGTTGGCGAGACAACTTCATGAAGACACGATGATGGAGATCATGATGATGGAGATCATGGTGTCATGCCGGTGACGATGATGATCATGGAGCCCCGAAGATGGAGATCAAAAGGAGCAAAATGATATTGGCCATATCATGTCACTATTTGATTGCATGTGATGTTTATCATGTTTATGCATCTTGTTTACTTAGGACGACGGTAGTAAATAAGATGATCCTTACAAAATTTCAAGAAGTGTTCTCCCTAAGCGTGCACCGTTGCTACAGTTCGTAAACTTCTAAGCACCACGTGATGATCGGGTGTGATGGATTCTTACGTTCACATACAACGGGTGTAAGACAGTTTACACAAAAAAACACTTAGGGTTAACTTGACGAGCCTAGCATGTACGCACATGGCCTCGGAACACGGAGACCGAAAGGTCGAGCATGAGTCGTATGGAAGATACGATCAACATGAAGATGTTCACCGATGATGACTAGTCCGTCTCACGTGATGATCGGACACGGGCTAGTTGACTTGGATCATGTAATCACTTAGATGACCAGAGGGATGTCTATCTGAGTGGGAGTTCATAAGATGAACTTAATTATCTTGAACATAGTCAAAAGATCTTTGCAAATTATGTCGTAAGCTCGCGTTTTAGTTCCACTGTTTAGATATGTTCCTAGAGAAAATATAGTTGAAAGTTGACGATGGCGATTATGCGGACAAGAGAAAGCTTATGTCCTTAATGCACGCTCGGTGTCTTTGAACCCCAAACATCGCCCTGTGGATGTTGCGAACATCGGACATACACGTTTTGATAACTACGTGATAGTTCAGTTAAATGGTTTAGAGTTGAGGCACCAAAGACGTTTTCGAAACGTCACGGAACATATGAGATGTTTCGAGGGCTGAAATTGAGATTTTAGGCTCGTGCCCACGTCAAGAGGTATGAGACCTCCAACGATTTTCTTAGCCTGCAAACTAAGGGAGAAAAGCTCAATCGCTGAGCTTGTGCTTAGATTGTCTGAGTGCAACAATCACTTGAATCGAGTGGGAGTCGATCTTCCAGATGAGATAGTGATGTTTCTCCAAAGTCATTGCCACCAAGCTGCTAGAGCTTCGTGATGAACTATAACATATCAGGGATAGATATGATGATCCTTGAGGTATTCGCGATGTTTGACACCGCGAAAGTAGAAATCAAGAAGGAGCATCAATTGTTGATGGTTGGTGAAACCACTAGTTTCAAGAAGGGCAAGGGCAAGAAGGGATACTTCATGAAACGGCAAATCAGCTGCTGCTCCAGTGAAGAAACCCAAGGTTGAACCCAAACCCGAGACTAAGTGCTTCTGTAATAAGGGGAACAACCACTGGAGCGGAATTACCCTAGATACTTGGTAGATGAGAAGGCTGGAATGGTCGATAGAAGTATATTGGATATACATTATGTTAATGTGTACTTTACTAGTACTCCTAGTAGCAGCAGGGTATTAAGATACCGGTTCGGTTGCTAAGTGTTAGTAACTCGAAATAAAAGCTACGGAATAAACGGAGACTAGCTAAAGGTGAGCTGACGATATGTGTTGGAAGTGTTTCCAAGGTTGATGTGATCAAGCATCGCACGCTCCCTCTACCATCGAGATTTGGTGTTTGCGTTGAGCATAGACATGATTGGATTATGTCTATCGCAATACGATTATTCATTTAAGGAGAATAATGGTTACTCTGTTTATTTGAATAATACCTTCAATGGTCTTGCACCTGAAACGAATGGTTTATTGAATCTCGATCGTAGTGATACACATTTTCATGCCAAAAGATACAAGATAGTAATGATAGTACCACTTACTTGTGGCCTTCGCCATGTAAGTCATATTGGTGTAAAAGCATGAAGAAGCTCCATGTTGATGGATCTTTGGACTCACTCGTTTTGAAAAGTTTGAGACATGCGAACCATGTCTATTGGTGCATATGCATGAAGAAACTCCATGCAAATGGATCGTTTGGACTCACTTGATTTTGAATCACTTGAGATATGCAAATCATACCACATGGGCAAGATGACCTAAAAGCCTCGGTTTGATAAGATGGAACAAGATAGCAACTTGTTGGAAGTAACACATTTTGATGTGCAGTCCAATGAGTCTGAGGCATGCAAAGAATATCGTTATGTTCTTACTTCACGATGATTTGAGTAGATGTAGAGTATATTTACTTGATGAAACACAAGTCTGAATTATTGAATGGTTCAAGTAATTTCAGAGTGAAGTTGAAGATCATCGTGACAAGAGGATGAAATGTCTATGATATGATCATAGAGATGAATATCTGAGTTCTGAGCTTTGGCACACAATTAAGACATTGTGGAAATTGTTTCACAATTAATACCGCCTGGAACACCATAGTTTGATGGTGTGTCCGAACATCATAGTTGCACCCTATTGGATATGGTGCGTACCATGATGTCTCTTATCGAATTACCACTATCATTTATGGTTTAGGCATTAGAGACAACCACATTCACTTTAAATAGGGCACCACGTAATTCCGTTGAGATGACACCGTATGAACTATGGTTTAGAGAAACCTAAGTCTGTCATTTCTTAAAGGTTTGGGGATGCGACGCTTATGTGAAAAAGTTTCGAGTTGATAAGCTCGAACCCAAAGCGGATAAAACGCATCTTCATAGGACACCCAAAACAGTTGGGTATACCTCCTAATTCAGATCCGAAAGCAATAGGGATTGTTTCTTGAATCGGGTCCTTTCTCGAGGAAAAGTTTGTCTCGAAAAGTTGAGTGGGAGGATGGTGGAGACTTGATATGGTTGTTGAACCATCACTACAACTAGTGTGTAGCGAGGGCACGGGAAGTTGTTCTGTGGCACCTACACCAATTGAAGTAGAAGCTTATGATAGTGATCATGAAACTTGGATCAAGTCACTACCGTACCTCGTGGGGTGACAAGGATGCGTCTTGCTTGAGTGGTACAAGAATCTTGTCTTGAAGGTCATGTTTCTAGACAACAATGAACCTCGAGCTATGGAGAAGCAATGGTGGGCCCAAATTCGACAAATGGTTAGAAGCCATGAAATCCGAGATAGGATCCATGTATCGTAACAAAGCATGGACTTTGGTGGTCTTGCCCGATGATCGGCAAGCCATTGAGACAAATGGATCTTTGAGAAGAAGACGGACGTGGACGGTGACGTCACCGACTATGAAGCTCGACTTGTGGCGAAGAGTTTTTCACAAGTTCAAAGAGTTGACTATGATGAGATTTTCTCATCCGTAGCGATGCTTAAGTCCGTCGGAATCATGTTAGCATTAGCTGCATTTATGAAATCTGACAGATGGATGTCAAAATGAGTTTCCTTACCAGTTTTCGTAAGGAAAGGTTGTATGTGATACAATCAGAAAAGTTTTGTCGATCCTAAGGATGCTAAAAGGTATGCTAGCTCCAGCGATCCTTCTAAAGACTGGAGTAAGCGTCTCGGAGTTGGAATATGTACTTTGATAAGATGATCAAAGATTTTGGGTTTATACAAATTTATGAGAAACTTGTATTTCCAAAGAAGTGAGTGGGAGCACTATAGATTTTCTGGTGAGTATATGTTATTGACATATTGTTGATCAGAAATAATGTAGAATTTCTGGAAAGCATATAGGGTTATTTGAAAAGTGTTTTTCAATGGAAAACCTGGATTAAGCTACTTGAACATTAAGCATCAAGATCTATAAGATAGATCAAAATGCTTAATAGTACTTTCAAATGAGCATATACCTTAACATGATCTTGAAGGTGTTCAAGATGGATCAGTCAAAGAAGGAGTTCTTGCCTAACATGTAAGGTATGAAGTTAAGACTTAAAGCTCGACCACGGCAGAAGAGAGAGAAAGGACGAAGGTCCTCCCCTATGCTTTATACATAGGCTCTACAGTATGCTATGCTGTGTACCGCACCGGAAGTGTGCCTTGCCATGAGTCAGTCAAGGGGTACAAGAATGATCCACGAATGGATCATTGAACAGCGGTCAAAAAATTGTCCTTGGAGTAATAAGGACATATTTCTCGATTATGGAGGTAATAAAGAGTTCGGCGTAAAGGATTACGTCGATGCAAGCTTTAACACCTATCCGAATGACTCTAAGAAGCAAACCGGATACATATAGTGGAGCAACCATTTGGAATAGCTCCAAGTGGAGCGTGGAAGTAGCATTTACAGAATGACCTAGAGATTTGCAAAGTACATACGGATCTGAAAGTTGCGCACCGTTGACTAAAACCTCTCTCACAAGCAAAACATGATCAAACCCCGAACTCATTGAGTCTTAATCACATGGTGATGTGAACTAGTTTAATGACACTAGTAAACTCTTTGGATGTTGGTCACATGGTGATGTGACTGTCAATGTTAAATCACATAGCGATGTGAACTAGATTATTGACTCTAGTGCAAGTGGGAGACTGTTGGAAATATGCCCTAGAGGCAATAATAAAAGTATTATTGTATTTCCTTGTTCATGATAATTGTCTTTTATTCATGCTATAAGCAGTATTATCCGGAAATCGTAATACACGTGAATACATAGACCACAATATGTCCCTAGTGAGCCTCTAGTTGACTAGCTCGTTGTGATCAACAGATAGTCATGGTTTCTGACTATGGACATTGGATGTCGTTGATAACGGGATCACATCATTAGGAGAATGATGTGATGGACAAGACAATCCTAAGCATAGCACAAAGATCGTGTAGTTCGTTTGCTAGAGCTTTTCCAATGTCAAGTATCTCTTCCTTAGACCATGAGATCGTGTAACTCCGGATACCGTAGGAGTGCTTTGGGTGTATCAAACGTCACAACGTGAATCGGGTGACTATAAAGGTGCACTACAGGTATCTCCGAAAGTGTCATTGGGTTGACACGGATCGAGGCTGGGATTTGTCACTCCATGCAAGCGGAGAGGTATCTCGGGCCCACTCGGTAGGACATCATCATAATGTGCACAATGTGATTAAGGGGTTGATCACGGGATGATGTGTTGCGGAGCGAGTAAAGAGACTTGCCGATAACGAGATTGAACAAGGTATCGGTATACCGACGATCGAATCTCGGGCAAGTAAAATACCGCTAGACAAAGGGAATTGTATCACGGGATCGATCGAGTCCTTGACATCGTGGTTCATCCGATGAGATCATCGTGGAACATGTAGGAGCCAACATGGGTATCCAGATCCCGCTGTTGGTTATTGACCGGAGAACGTCTCGGTCATGTCTACATGTCTCCCGAACCCGTAGGGTCTACACATAAGGTTCGATGGCGCTAGGGTTATAAAGGAAGCTTGTATGTGGTTACGAATGTTGTTGAGTCCGGATGAGATCCCTGACGTCACGAGGAGTTCCGGAATGGTCCGGAGGTAAAGATTTATATATGGGAAGTCTGTTTTGGTCACCGGAAAAGTTTGGGGTTTATCGGTAACGTCTGGGACCACCGGAGGGTCCTGGGTCCACCAAGTGGGTCCACCTGCCCCGAAGGCTCGTGGGCCAAGTGTGGAGGACCAGCCCCTAGGTGGGCTGGGCGCCCCACCAAGGCCCAATCGTGGGAAGTGGGGAAGGGGCAAACCCTAGGCGAGATGGGCCCTAAGGCCCACCAGGTGCGCCCCCCTCTCTCCCCTCTAGCCGCCACCAGATGGGATCTGGGGCTGGCCGCCCCCCCTAGGGGTGGAAACCTAGGTGGGGCGCAGCCCCTCTTCCCTATAAATAGTGAGGCCTAGGGGCTGCCCGAGACACACAGAATACACGTGATTCGATCTACGCCTTTGGTTGCAGCCCTCTCCTCTCTCCAAGTACTCCTCCTCTCCCGTGGTGCTTAGCGAAGCCTGCTGATTGCCACACTCATCCACCACCACCACGCCGTTGTGCTGCTGCTGGATGGAGTCTTCCTCAACCTCTCCCTCTCTCCTTGCTGGATCAAGGCGTGGGAGACATCGTCGGGCTGTCGTGTGTGTTGAGCGCGGAGGTGCAGCGCGTTCGCACTTGATCATCGGTGATTTGAATCACGGCGAGTGCGACTCCATCAACCCCGTTCACTTGAACGCTTCCGCTTAGCGATCTACAAGGGTACGTAGATGCACTCTCCTTCCCCTCGTTGCTAGAATCTCCATAGATTGATCTTGGTGATGCGTAGAAAATTTTTAATTTCTGCTACGTTCCCCAACAGCTATGTCCCAACACACTTGCCGGGGAGCATCACGCTCCAGCAGGACTCCAGATCCTTGCCGTGGAAGCAGATGTTCCCGCAGCAGCATTTGCGCCTTTAGTCCTTGTCGTCGAGCCTCGTGGCTCGGCATGGGCACAACAGATCGTCCATTTCCTTCAAACAGGGGAACTTCCCGAGGAACAAGAAGAAGCAGAGAGAGTAGCCCGGCAATCAAGTATGTACCAGTTTGTCGATGACATACTGTACAAAAGAAGATTCAACGGAGTGAAGTTAAAGTGCATTTCCCGGGAAGATGGACGGCAATGTTGGCGGAGATACATGGAGGCATATGTGGTCACCACATTGGCGCAAAGCACTTGCCGCAAGGCTTTCCGGCAAGGCTTCTTCCGCCGACAGACCCTCCGGGATGCAACCGCACAAGTAACTAAGTGTGAAGCGTGCAGTTCCACTCCAAACAGATTCACCAACCAGCTCAAGCTCTCCAAACAATCCCTTTATCCTCGCCATTTTGATGCAGGGGCCTCGACATCCTCGGCCCTTTTCCCGAAGTTGTCGGGGCTTTGAGTACTTATGCGTTGCAATCGACAAGTTCACAAAGTGGCACGAAGTGGAACCATAAGGAAGGTGGCGGCACGGTCGTGATCAAGTTCTTGGTCAATTGTCCGCGTTTGGAATCCCCAGCAGGATCATCACCGACAATGGCACACAATTCACGAGCCACACCTTCATGCGAGACGCCCAAGATCTTGGCACCAAGATTTGCTTTATACATTGCTCACCGAGAAGCAGCGGTCAAGCGGAAAGGGCGAACGCTGAAGTGTTCTTGCGCTCAAGACCAGAACTTTGATAGGCTGCACAAGTGCGGGAGAAATTGGATCGGCAACGCCGGTGGTTCTTTGGTCGTCAGGATGGCGCCAAATCGAGCCACCAGCCGGACACCCTTTGCTCTCGTCTACGGGCGGAGGCGATTCTCCCCGGAACTTCGTATCGGGTCACCACGAGTGCTCGCTTATGATGAGCTTGAGCAAGAGCAGCTGCGACAAGATGGCGCTGCTCCTCGAGGAGGATCGTCTTGAGTTCTTTGTCGAGCTGCTCGTTACCAGCAAGCTTTGCGCGCTATCATAGCCACAAAGTTAACGCCAAAGCTTGAGGAAGGCGACCTTGTTCTTCGGCGAGTTCAATCCGCCAAGAATTCAAACAAGTTGGCCTTGAAGTGGGAAGGCCCTTACCGGTGAAACGAGTCACTAGGCCCGCGCTGTCGCTTTGAGACCGAAGATGGCGTTCGATGAGCAACTCTGGAACATAGAACATCTTCGCAAGTTTTACCCATAAGGCGCGGTTGCAGGACCCATTCCGGCAACCACTTTCTTTTGTACAAGCATTGCCGCTGTTGCATGTAACCCTTTGTACAAAGCCGGGCGCAGCCCCCGTGCGTAAATAAAGTTCGCGTGCTTCGCACATCTTGTCAAAATTAATGCATTATCTTCTTTTTGCATCTGTATCTGACACTCTGTGCAGCACACCACCCCGGTAAGTAATAGCGAACCTTAAGGTTCCATACGATTATTTTCTCTTCTTTCTTCTCATAGACAGAAGATTCCACCGCCCACAAGTTCACCGGGGGGAAGCGAAGGTAGAAGTATGGAACAGGCGACGTTCAAAGGAATCTAGCCTTGCCGGGACGCAGAAGACAGAAAAGCTAAGTGGCCAAAGATTGAAGCTAGTCATTTTTAAAAATTTTAAGTTATATCCCTTGAACGTTCATGCCTTGTATGGAAAACCTGTGCGCGGAGGAATCGACTCGCGACCGAGTTGCGCCCTTGCATTGTTTCTGAGTCCGCTCAACAATGCGAGTGGACTGCAACTAGTCCCGACAAGATTTCTTGCCGGAAGCAGCATCGCCACGGGCTGCTGATGTTCCGCACTCAGCAAGTGTGCTCGCGCCGGCAAGGTCCCTCAATGCGTAGGGTAAAAAGCATACAAGGGATGCAACGGGATAAAGGGAATAGCGCGGCAAGCAGTATCCATAATTAAGTTATATTACAAGAATGACTTATTATGGCACTAACTGAAATTGTTCCCATAATTAAAATGGCAGCAGCAAGAAAAGGGGAGAAGAGGAGCAGCCTAATCCACGCGCTCGCCATCGAGCCTCCTGACCTCGTTCAATTTGTCCATGATGGGTGCGACGATGGCCTTGAGCTCCTCAACATCAGCACCCTCCGGCAGCTTCTTGGTGACGCGGGAGAGGTCGATGCCCGGGTTGCGGAAGAGGACCTTCACCAACACCTTCTCCAGGACTCCAGCGCAGACCGCGCGCGACTCGGCGGCCAACTGTTTTGGGATCCTATCCCGGAGCTGCCGGAGAGCCGTCACCACATCCTTGAAGAAAAGCGTGAGCTTGGCGCTGGGCGGGCGTTAAGCACATGGAATACCCGAAGCCCGTCAAGTCCAGCTCCGCCAACTCCTCGTCAATGAGCACGGCGATGTTGACGAGACCCTCCGTCCAGAGCTCCACCGTAGTCTTGAAGGTGTTCTGAGCCTCGGCGGCCCTCGTCAGCAGTTCCTCGTTGTCCTTGAGGTCTTTTCTCAGGACATCTTCTCGCTTCTTGGCGGAGTCTAGTGTCTCCGTCAAGGTGGCCAACTTCAGCCCTAGATCGGCGCTTGAGTCCTTGGGGGCGTTCAGCTCTTTGATCTTCTCGGAGAGCTGGGCTTGCAGATCGCCGTGGGCGCGCGCATCCTTCTCGCGATCGCGCTGGAGCGCGACAAGCTCCTCGTTCTTCCTTGTCGCGTCCGCCTCCAGCTGCGTCACTTTCTCCTCCAACTCCTTCTTGGCAGCCTCGGCAGCCGCAGCGGCATCCTTCGCCTCCTTGAGCGCCCCGCCAAGCGACTGTTCCCGGACGACGAGCTCCTCATCATGGCTGTCCAAGTACGCCTTCCTCTGTATCAGCTCGCCGTCCCGCTTGGACAGTTCCTCGGCGGCAAGCCTCTGCTGCTCCTCGGCCTCGGCTTTCTCCAGGATAAACGCCTTCTTCGCCTCGTCGAGCTGCGCCCTCTCCTCGGCAATGGACCGGAGGGCCTCCTGGTTGCGGCTCTTGAGCTCTTGCGCATGCTTCTCTATATCAGCTCCTGCCTGCACGACGAGCGCTTCCCGGGACTCAAGCTTCGCCTGGCGGGCGCGGTAGAGTGACACCAGCTTCCGGAGCAGCTGCTCCTCCTCGGACTCGCCGCTGCTGCTGCTCGGCTTGTCGACCACTGACAGCCCAGCAGAGGCAAGTATTTCCCCGTCAAACTCCTCTCCTTCAACCGTGCCTGAGCTCGATGCCTGGGGAGTTTGTCTCTACGCCCTCGCCCGGCTTTCAAGTATCGCGCAGTGGGGCTCCTCGGGCCAGCGCCGCATCAGCAAGCGGAGGGATCGGCGGTCAGTCTGCACCTTGCGCCCTGCATCCTCCGGATCGTCGGTAAGGTCACCGGACCCCTCGCCGGCCCCTGTGCTAGTGGCCCCGGCGGCCTCTTCACCGACGGGCTCCTCAGCGCCGGCCCCTCCCTCAGCGGCGGCGGCGTCCCAGATGTGCAGCGGCCGTCCTCCTCGCCGGCGGCCTCAGCCTCCATCGGGTCCCCAAGGGGAGGATCTGAAAGCAGGGAGGGAAAGAGATAGTCAAGCAACTGCCCAGAAGAAGAAAAAGGGAGACCAGCGAGATCCAAGGGAAAGTTTCCGACAAGGAGGCTCACCGGCGCTGGGTTCTGTGGTCACGGGCTCCACCACCGGGGGCTCGCCGGTCCCACCCCTTGTCGGGGACCCTTTCCTTGCCGGAGACAGCTCCCACATCGGGGAGTCGGCCCTCGGTGGCGTAGTCGAGGCCGATGACACCTCATCATCGGCCTCCGGCTGCTCCTGGTGGGCCCGCTCTTCTCCTGTATACAAAAGAGCCGATGATCATGATATTGGCAAAAGAAGAAGCGACCATGCGCGCCCTGCGACAGGGAGTGGATTGAAGCACTCACGCTGGGGGCTGTGCTGGGAGCTGCTGCGAGGAGAAGGGACCGGGTCCGTCAAAATGGTCTCAGACGTGTCTTCTGCTACCACAACAGGATCGTCTTCGATGTTTACCACGGGGACCTTGGCCCTCTTCGCCGCTCTCTCCGCCAAAGTCCTGGTACAAGGCAGGAGTTTGGAGAAAAACAGATTAGACACAAGACAAACAATAATAAAGATCGAGAGAAAGACAAGCACGGTACGAAGAAAGCCTTACTCCTCCTCCTCCTCCTCCTCCTCGTCATCGGAGCTCAGCGCGGAGAGGTCGAACTCCGGTACCCTCTCGGCACGACGTGGTGGAGGAGTGGGCTCCCTCTGGCGCTTGCCGAGGGCTACGGCGAGGTCGGCGCAGCTGCCCGGAAGACCCGCCTCGGTTGCGGCGCGGCTGCTCGATCCGCCAGCTGCTGCAGACTGTCGCGGTAGAACGTGTCCCACGGCCGCTGCGGCTGGATTTGGGCAACTGTTCCTCCGCCAGCTTCGCCGACTCGATGGGCGCCTTCTCGAACGGAATTGGGGTTGCGGCTGGTTTCCGCTGCGGCGGAATCGCCCGAAGCGGCTGGCCGCTCGCGCCCTCGGCGGACTCGCCCGTTCGGCCTCGACCTCCCCTTCGCCGCCTTCCCGGCTAAGCGCTTCCCGGGCGGCAAGGCTTGCCGCCCGCTGCTGCGTCGCCTCGCCAACAGTAAATCCAAACTTCGCCCGCCATTGCGCGGCTGCGGCCGCCTCTTGGCCCGGCTAGCAATATCGCTAGCTCTTGGCGGTGGTGGCGCGGGTGAGGAGTTTCGCTCATCGGAGTTGATCGCCACCTCAACAAGTCGTCAAAGAATTGTTGCACGACCTCGGCAGCAGGCTCTATCCAGTTCGCATTTATCCCATGCGAGTCGCACTCTGGCATCATTGCGCAGATGCGATCGTGCTGGGAATTGTTGCAAAAGGGGACGACACCCTGCGCCAACTGGAACCACTCTGGATGATTGGGATCATGCTTGAACATCTCCCTCAGCATCGCGCCAAGCTCCATGACCGTGAAGTTGAAGTTGAGGCCTGGGCGCAGCCTCATGAAATCTTCCGGGCCGCTGAACTACCAGGCAGGCCGCCCCCTCGCTTGCAGAGGGGCGATACGGCGACAAAGGAAATCCGCGCCAACCGCCCCTGTGGTGAGTCCGGCATGCCTGAGCCGGAGGATTCGGGTGGTGGCGATCGTCAGCTTGGCATCGTCCGATGACAGAGCACTCCAGTCGTTGCCACGCACCACCCGAGTCTTGCGCAGCTCGGTGAACGACGGCGGGTTGTCATCACAGATCCAACACCACTCCGCCCTCCACTCGTCCCACTTGCTGCGGAGTTCACCCGACAAGTACACTTCCTTCATACCCATCCGGGAGGTCCAGGCGATTCCGCCGGCCAGCGGCTCCCCTTTCTCGGCCCGAGGGGAGAAGTAATGACGGAAGAGGGCCACATTGGGGAGGATACCAACGAAGTTCTCGCAGAGATGTGCGAAAACCGCCATTGTCAGAACGGCGTTGGGGGTGAAGTCAAGCAGATGAAACCCGTAGGTATTCATGATATCGCAAAAGAAATCGGAAAAAGGTGGGCAGAGCCCGCAGTAGAAGAACACAGGAAAAGTAGTACCCTTTGGGGCACTTCTTGATTTGGAAACCTCATGAAATCACCGGCGTCTTGCGCGGATGCGCCGCGTTTCATCAACCGAAGAGGTAAAACTCCGCCCAACGCCTCGAGTAAGCTTCGGGAAAAAGCACCTGCTTCTTGCGCGGCGCCTCGAGCTCAGGCGCCTCGGCGATTCGCGGCCTTCGCAGCCTTCGCGGCCTTCGTAGCCTTCCGGCTTTGAGCCATGGCGGGGCGGCGGGGAAAGCGACGGCGACGACGGCGGCGGCGGAGCACCGTTTTCCTCTCGATCCAGAGACGGGGAACAGCGGAGCTTTGGAGGAAGGAACGCAAGTGGCGGAAGTGAAACGGCCCGTTCCTCTGCTTATAAGCGGGGGATCACGAACATTCGCATTTCCTGGAATTAAGTATTGACCACGTTCTCTCCACGACGCCGCAATCGGCGCGCGCGTTCGGGGAGAGCGCTACCGGGCGAGGAGCCCGTTCTTGTGCGGACCCGAGCCACGCGTGCCGTGCCTTTCGTTTTGGGCCTGGCCCAACAACGCCAACACCGTGTATGGCCCAAGCCGGGGCTCTGCGATGTACTAAAGTAGGGGTACCTTAGTACCCGAACTTGTCTGCACGGCAATCACAGCACCCAGCAAAGGCTTGCCGGACGCCCGGCAAGGCTCTCCGCCACTCCTTATTACTGCCATTCAAGAACAAAGTACTAGCCAAGAACACGAAGGCCCGGCAAGAGGAGCTTGCGGGAAGATAACCAGGCACCATCGGAAGACTTGCCGCGGCGCCCAAGCGCCCGGCAAGGCAGCTTGCCGCGGCAACAAACTTGCTTCAAGATCAAGAAGAGAAGGGCAGCGGCAAGGTACTTGCCCAGCAAGGATGCCACCCACACTCCAGCGCACCCAGTGGCGTGTCGTCACGAGGCCATCCCAAGGGCACGTGGCGAGGCAATCGCAGCCGTCGCGGAGCGAGGTGGCAAGCGGAGTCGACAGGCGCCATCGTGGCAACCGGTGGCTCACTTAACGGTCCTCCTCCTGCCTTTGTTAGGCGACCGGACGGACATTTAATGCCCTTGTCCCCGTCGTCGAAATTAGGTAGGGCACCTTTGTTGTGCCTGTACCATCCAGCGTTTTACCTTTCTACCCCTCTTCCCTCCTGCCACTGTGGGTGCCCCTTGAACTATAAAAGGGAGGCCCACGCATGCGAGAAGGGTTCGATCCATCGACACCCACAGCACCACCATACGCTCGCACGCTCAAGCAAGATCAAATAACAAACACTAAGCAGTAGTAGGGGTGTTATCTCTCCGGAGAGCCCCGAAGCTGGGTAAAGATTGCCCGTCTCCCCGCGCGCGCCCGACCTCGATCTGCTCTGAGCACGATCCCCGCTCCCTTGCCGAACCAGAAGGGGCCCCCAGTGCCCCATAGGTGCTCGAGGCCACAGAGACACGCCCCGACACTCTTTGAAGTACTTTGTGTTGGTTGGATAGATAAATCTGAGATTGTGTGATGCATATCGTATAATCATGCCCACGGATACTTGAGGTGACAATGGAGTATCTAGGTGACATTAGGGTTTTGGTTGATTTGTGTCTTAAGGTGTTATTCTAGTACGAACTCTTGAATAGATTGATCTGAAAGAATAAATTTGAGGTGGTTTCGTACCCTACCATAATCTCTTCGTTTGTTCTCTGCTATTAGTGGCTTTGGAGTGACTCTTTGTTACATGTTGAGGGATTGTTATATGATCTATCTATGTTATTATTGTTGAGAGAACTTGCACTAGTGCAGGTATGAACCCTACGCCTTGTTTCCTATCATTGCAATACCATTTAAGCTCACTTTTATCATTAGTTACCTTGCTGTTTTTATATTTTCAGATTACAAATACCTTTATCTACCATCCATATTGCACTTGTATCACCATCTCTTCGCCGAACTAGTGCACCTATACCATTTACCATTGTATTGGGTGTGTTGGGGACACAAGAGACTCTTTGTTATTTGGTTGCAGGGTTGTTTGAGAGAGACCATCTTCATCTTGCGCGTCCCACGGATTGATAAACCTTAGGTCATCCACTTGAGGGAAATTTGCTACTGTCCTACAAACCTGTGCACTTGTAGGCCCAACAACGTCTACAAGAAGAAGGTCGTGTAGTAGACATCAGGACTCTCCTCCCTGCCATCGGCCGCCAGAGTGGTAGACAGAAGGGAAATGAATCCACTGTTGGTGCTTGTAGGTGAGTTGTAAACCCTAGCCTTCGTTAGGGAAAAAGAAGCTCCGCTGGTGCTCGACTGTCAACTAACAAGTTGTGCCCGACTCCGGCGAGGGAGGGGCGATGACAGCGGCACGCTTTCAGCTTGCTTCTCTGCTTGTAGTCATTGCTAGGTGTTCATGGATCTAAATGTAATTTTAATTATTTCTGGTGTACTTTGTACTATTATGATTGAAGATAAATAGATTGGAAGTTTTCTCACAAAAAGAAAATGGTCCGCTAAACATGGATGTGCTAGTACTTTATTACTCACATAGTAGTAGGGGGTCTAATACAATTTCCACAGTGTCACGCTAGGAGAGAAGACTCGCACTACAAGTTCAAGAGGAAGGAAAGGGGGAGGTAGGCAGAGACAGTGTCTCGCATTCGTCGATGCCCTCATGCCCATGCCGCTCTCACCTATTTAGCTATTGTGTCTGGGCCCATGTTCATGGGCTGCTTCCCTTTGCTCTTGTGTTTGCTTGCTAACTGGGCCTTCCTCTATTTTTGGGGTTCATCTTTTCTCCTTTTCACCTACATCGCTTCAGGTACAAAGCTAGGGCTACTGGATTGGTACATCGCTCGTAAAGAATAAGAAGAGAGAGATTTTGGTTGTCAGGTAAGAAAGGCTGTCAGATTGGTGTGCTGTTTGTGGTCACTTGTGACACTTACTTAAGGAATGTGGTGATGGTGTGCACCCTCCACAGGTGCTCGTTTTCAAGGATCTGAGAGCAGGCTGGTTCAAAGGTCCAGGACGTGGACCTGGTGAAGGAAGGACAAGCCGGGGTGGTAGAGGCAGAGGCCGTTCGGGCAGAGGTCTGGGTCGAGGAACATCACAGCATCAATAGGGGTGGTCTGAGGAGTATGATATGACTGAGGAGAACCAAGGGGGCACAGCTATGGAAGATGCAAAGAAATCTCGTAAGAGAACGGCAGCATAAAATATTGAAAAGTTACCACAGGATCCTCTACCTGTGGCAACAACCGACACCTCGGTACTAGCTCTTCTGCCTCCAACGGTGCCCCCTAGTCCATCTCTAAAGTAGGAGCCAAAGCGGGTCAGATCTAGCCAGCTTCCGATTGACAAGACCCATCCAAAGAACAACAACCTACCAAAAAACAACAATGTGCGTTTGGCGGGCCTCCCAGAGGGGTCGCACCTAGCGCATTGAGTCTACTATGTTGGATCTACCGCGGGGCCGGCAAACCCGCGACAGTTCGAGAGCTTCGTGACCTCACGAGGCAATTTGCCCCCTCTATAGTTTGTATCCTTGGAACACAGATAGAGGGTCCTCGTGCTGAGAATTTGGTAGGTACTTTAGGTTTTAATAAAAGTTCGCTGTGAGTAGCTTTGACTGTAGTGGTGGGCTTGGTATATTTTGGAATGGGAAATAAATCTTGAAGTTATTGGTTATTCAGAATATCATATTGATGTAATGGTGAAAGAGTTGACACCAATAGAGACCCGTATATCTTTTGTGTATGCGGAAGCTCAAGTGAATCAGCGACATAAGACATGGGACATGTTGCGTGGAATTACAGGAACGGGGAGTGGCCCATGGATGGTAATGGGTGATTTCAATGAAGTGTTACACGAACATGAGCATGATGGAGTGGGTAACCGGAGCCAGGCGCAAATGGATGGTTTCTGTGACGCACTTGACACATGTGGCCTCTCTGATATAGGATATATTGGGACGAATTGGACGTTCGAGAAAAAAGTCGCTGGAGGGACATACATGAGAGTCAGGCTGGATAGATGTGTGGCTAACCCTGCATGGACCCTAGCCTATCCGTCGGCGATTTTGGAACACAAAACGGCAGTGACAAATGACCACGCACCACTCCTCCTCCGGCTGGACGTAGTGCATGCATGCAGGCGGCCCCCATGGCCCTTTAAATATGAGCTTTGCTGGAACGAGACCTAACGCTATCATCAGTAGTGAAGGAGGTTTGGGAGAACCCACTAATGGAGATTCTCTGGAATCAGTGCGCAGCAAGCTCCAGTCGATGTCGACCGACCTTTCCACCTGGGACGGGACACACTTTGGCAGCGTTAGGCGGGAAATCGCTAGATTAAAAAATGAACTGCAGCTTTTGCGGGAGATCCCAGGAAGATCTGGCCCATCGCGCAAGGAGACAAAGATGGTTGGCCAACTTGTGGAACTGTTCCATCGGGAAGAGATAATGTGGCACCAGAGGGCACAAATTGATTGGCTTGTGCATGGGGACAAGAACATTTATTTTTTCCATCTGCGTGCTAGCCGACGGCAACGGAAAAATCAAATTAAATCATTACAATTGCCTGACGGTAGGATGACCGAGGATATAGGAGAGATGGAGGAGATGGCGACAATTTTTTATAACAACTTGTATGCATCAGAGGGAGTCCAAGACACCAATCAAGTCCTACAAACTGTCCCAACTAAATTAACCCCAGGCATGAATGAGACTCTGAATGCACCGTATACCCAAGAGGAAACTAAATCAGCACTATTTCAAGTGTTTCCAACCAAGGTGCCAGGTCCTGATCGATTCCCAGCACATTTCTTTCAGCGCCATTGGGACATTTGTGGTCCTGAAGTAACTAAAGCAGTGCTACGCATTATAATGGAACTGAGTCGACAGAGTGCATTAATGAGACGATGTTGGTATTGTCCCAAAGGTAAAAGGCCCCATGTCTTTGACACAGTTCAGACCCATATCTTTGTGTAATGTTTAATACAAAATTGCATCCAAGGTCATAGCCAACAGGTTGAAAGTTGTTCTTCCTGAAATCATCTCAGAGGAACAGTCTACTTTTGTTCCAGGCAGGCTGATAACGGATAACATAATCACTGCTTATGAGTGTTTACATTTTATGAAGAGGAACAAAGTAATAAGAAATAGATATTGTGCACTGAAGTTGGATATGATGAAAGCCTATGACAGGGTTGAGTGGGATTACCTGGAAGCAATAATGCTGAAACTGGGCTTTACATAAAACTGGGTTCACATTGTCTTCAACCTGGTTAGGACAGTTAAATTTTCATGATAAGAAATTACAAGAGTTTCAACACTCTCGTGGCATACGACATGGAGACCCAATTTCTCATATTTATTCTTGATAGCAGCAGAGGGCCTTTTGTACCTTTTAAAATCCATGGACGAGTCATTCAACATGAATGGAATACACGTAGCTCCTTCGGCTCCGCCAGTAAACCATTTACTATTTGTAGATGACAGCATGATGTTCTTCAAGGCTAATACAAATGGGGCAAATGAGGTGAACTAGTTGTTGCATACTTATTGTCAGGTGTTGGGGCAACGTATTAATTATGATAAGTCATCTATATTCTTCAGTAAGGGATGTCCAGAAAATATCAGAACAGAAATAAAGGGTTTGTTGCAGGTTCCAACCGAAGCTTTGTCAGTAAAATATCTGGGAATGCCAACAGAAGTTGGTGCTTCAAAAAATGGTGCCTTCAAATATCTAAAGGATTATTTGTGGAGTAAGGTGCAAGGGTGGATTGAAAAATCATTGTCTTCAGCAAGAAAGGAAGTGTTCGTCAAATCTGTTGCCCAAGTTGTTCCAATCTTTTCCATGTCATGTTTTAAACTGCCTAGGGGCTTGTGCGAGCACTTAAACATGTTGATCAGAAAATTCTGGTGGGAAAGTAAGGACGCCCACCGTAAACCTAGTTGGGTTTAATGGGAGTCAATGACCCAACCAAAAAGCATGGGTGGTTTGGGCTTCAAAGACTTTGAGTTGTTCAACCTGGCACTATTGGCGAAGCAAGCTTGGAGAATCCTTCAATGTCCAGAGTCGCTGAGTGCCCGAATTCTTAAGAGCGTTTATTTCCCAAACTATTCGATTCTTGATGCAGAGATTGGTAGTCATCCAAGACAAATATGGAGGACTGTTATTGATAGTCGTGATGTGTTAAAACGGGGTCTCATCGGAACTATTGGGAATGGAGAAAGCACCAACATATGGGCTGATAATTAATTGGCTACCCAGGGCTGAAATGATGAGACCATTTGGTAGTTTATCTAATGATCCGCCGCAAAAAGTGTCCGAACTGATTGATCATACCTCGGCTGCTTGGGACATTGCCAAACTATCAGAAGTCTTGTCTCCTAATTGACATTCATGCAATACTGAGAATACCCTTGTGTACTTTGATTTACAAGATTCCTGGTCCCGGAACTTTGAGAAAAACGGTAGTTTCTTGGTTAGGTCAGCCTACCAAATAATGCTCGACAAAAAGTTCAGAAGGAGGGCATGGCTAGATGGGGCTGCAGGTTCTTCAAGCTCGGACCATGACGCCAAGTCCTGGAAAAGCTTATGGAAACTTCAGTACCGAACAAGATCCGGATGTTCTTATGGAGATTAGCAAAACACTCTTTACCCACCGAGGATGTTCGCGCTCACAGGAACATGTCGACGTCTAGTGTGAGCGGCTTATGTGGCGCGGAGGACTCATGGAGGCATTCTATGTTGGAGTGTTATATGGCTAGATGTGTTTGGGCATTGGTGGGTGGCGAGTTGGCAGAACATTTATGTGAAACCACTGAGCCTAGTGCAAAGCAGTGGATCTTCTCCATGATCGACATTTTATCCCATGAATCTTTCATCAGGCTGGCGGACAATGTGGGCGATATGGTGGGCTCGAAGAAAGGCCATACATGAACAAACCTATCAGAGTCCTTCAGCAACCCATGAGTTCATACAAAGATTCATAGCAGATTTGGAACTTCTTCCAAAGAGTCTGGAGAAGAACCTGCCTGCGCCGAGGTCCAGTGTACTGCACCCAAGGGCCCACCCTGCGGGTTATGGTAAAATCCACGTGGACGCCGCAGTGTGGGTTATGCTAAAATCTACATGGACGCGACAGTGTCAAAAATACATAACCGAGGCGTTGCGGCGGCGGTGTGCAGAGGCTCGGATGGCAACTTCATGGGCAGCTCGGCATTGGTGATACATGGAATAACAAATGTTGCAACTTTCGAAGCTATTGCATGCAGGGAAGGTCTAGCACTTGCACAAGATCTATTGCTGAATGATTTCGTCATAGCCTCGGACTCCAAGCAAGTAGTCAATGATATCAAGACAGCAAGCAAACGGAGCAATTATAATGGAGATTAGGCAACATTCATTACTTTTCAATTGTAATTTTACTTTTGAAGGCAGAGCTGCTAATAGCAATGCCGATAGGTTAGCCAAGTTTGCACATTCATTGAATCGGGGTAAACACTTGTGGTATTTGGAGCTCCATGATCTTTTTTGTATCCCACTTAATGTGGTCTATGAGCAATAAAAAACTTGTGGTACATAGCTAGCTCGTGACACAGTCACTCATCACTGTGACCATCTCAAATGTGAGATTCTCACACATCATAAAAAGATGATGTTTGAACCACCCGGAGCATAAAAGTAACTGTCGGCACAAAATGCATTCATATTTCCACAAAACGATTCAGATTTCAAGTCCGGCTGACACTCCAAGGACAAAAGTAAACATGTTGACAGGAACAAACAAAACACCCTTTGTTGGAACGAAAATATATTAAGAAAGAAGAAACGGCTTCAAGTTGAAGTTCAAACATTGGGGGGTGGCCAGATCTTGGCGAAGAGCTCCTCCACGCGCCGCGCCTGGTTTGCGTACCCCTCCAGCCCAGAAGCAAGCAGCTCCTCCGCCGCTGGCCCCATCGCCGCCGCCAGGCTCAGCTGGTCCCACTTCACAAGCTGCGTTCATCGCAACTACCCACTTAGCGCACAAATACCAGAGCACATCAAAAGTACACTTCTGTTCTGTTCACATAAGATGTGAACAAGCCAAACTAACGAGCGAACGAACGAACCTCCTCTTGGCTGAAGTTGTACATCTTATCAAGCGAAGGAGTCAGCCTCTGGACATAACCGTACTTTTCATCGGAATAGGTCACAGATTCATCCAAGGACTGCAGTATCTTCAGGGGCGCGATGATGTAGTCGATCCTAAATATTTAAAAACATTAATTAGTACAGTACCTACCAATTCAGGTCCACAGTCTATACTAAGGGGAAAAAGGCAAGTATTTACCCCAGAAGGCTAAACACGTCTTGCTTGTTGCGCACGGCAGCGGCCATCAACTTTGTCTTGTACCCATTCTTGTGAATGTACACATACGCTTTCTTCACCTGAAATCCAGATCAGAATCATATATAAAGTCCAACTTCTAGCCAAGTAAGTAGCACAACATATTATGTAATCCACTGCAAATATGGAAAACTCGACTCGACGCCGTGTTATCTTCAGCATCTAATTGGCCAGACACGAGCTCCTGAATAACCCTACTCTTGTTCATTCAAACTTTCCTTATTATTTTCATTAATTGTTCAATTAATCTATTCTCACCAAAAAACAGTATAAGTGTAGTGCCATTCAACCCTAGTTCCCTTGCAACTGTCATTAACGCTAGTTATGATATAGCATGGCAAACCAGCATATGATGTCCTAAAAGAAATTGATGATGAGATTTTTGCATCAAGTAAAAGGAAACAGTACAAAATGGGCAAAGTACCCAGGACAGAGAACACAACAACAACAACAGAAAGGACTGGAAATGGTCAGCACATTTTCGCTGTACAGGGAGCCCTGTTCATGGGCCAGACCCCTCTACAAGGAGGCTAATGTCGTCTTGAATGAGGCGTGCTGCTACTGAGCACATGATCGCAGTTTGGCTTTCAAGAGATGGTGTGAATCAAATGGAATTTGAAAATAATAGTCAGTGCTATTACTTGCTGGTAGTGACCGCAAAACTTTTGAACTTTTCACTTTTTAGCACAAAACACAGCTACAGAAGAGTACTGGGGAAAGCGATGCCAGGAACATTAAAAATTGCAGAACTGCAGAGTAAAGAAGCCCTGTTTCCAGATATTAGCTTATGCTGATAAACACAAAAATGAAATGGTAACTGATGCTAACCAAGGCAAGCCCAGCATCTTCTCCCTTCTTTAAAGCTTCATCAATCTCTGGGTCACCAGAGTGATTCTTTGCCCAATCCTGTATAGTTTATGGTCACTGGTCAGCATAACATCTACATTTTAGCGCGAGGTAATGAAAACAGAACATGGTAAATTTACCCGAATACGCCCCACAAATATTTGTACGACGGATGCACCAGCTTGCGCTGCAGCTGCTGCTTGTGCAAAACTTATAAGAAAAAGACACACACAAGGCTTCAGTTATTAACTATCGGGTCAAAGTTACAAATTCTACAGAGAAAAAATATCTTTCCAAAATTGCCTTACCATCTTACATAAATTGAAAGTCTATGTAAGTGCACCTACAATAGTGCATGTCTTTTCGTAGTAAACATGTTCGTCTCAATAATTAGTAAGGCCTGTTGAGTTGTCTTGTGGAGCCCCCTATACAAAGGGGTGCTAACCCTCGCAATGATATGAAAATCTTTGCGTGAAGTGCATTTTAGGTCCTCAAACTATTTCAGAGGTGTCACATAGGTCCTCGAACTATGAAAAGTGTCATCCAGGTCCCCGAAGTGCAATATGCATGGCATCCAGGTCCTCGAACTATTTAGAGGTGTCACGTAAGTCCTCGAATTATTTTAGAGGTGCCACATATGTACACACTTATTGTACTTTGAGGACCTTCGAGGACAATCCCACAATTACTCATCATGTGAGATGAGTACTTCACTTATAAGTTACAAGACAGATTGGACTGACAACCTCTCCTTGTGCTAACACCAAAGCACAATAGGTATTTATGTTTCCGACAGGCAAAAAATGGGATACTGTAGCCATTTAGCCCTCTTCAGCTTTCTACAAGTCCCACGCTAAGTAATTTAAAGACAGTTCTGTGGTTCCAAATTGCGACAAGAAAGAAGTTTCAGGCACCAAAGCATTGTAACATTAAAGAAGAGAGGGAAAAACATTCATACAACTCCCCACTACAAGAAATATGGTTGGGACCAAATTAAGCAAAGTGCACGTACGTACCTGTAAACGAATGTTAGATGTGTTTGAGTTCCTTCAGATTCAAGTAATCTTGACGCTTCTATACCCTGACGATTGTAAACAAGTTGACGACAAAAATGCATAGTCAGCAGGTATGAACAAGACCACACTTAAGAGATTAATGCAGTGAAACTTACTTGCCATGTAGCAGGAATTTTGAATAACAGACGTTCTGATGGGATATCATGTTCATTGTATATCTGCAACAGTTCATGCACCTGAACATAGAAATATCAAATATTTTTCATCAAACATAAGTTCTTTTTGTTTCTTCAAATGATAACAGCCAACAGCACACATGCTTTACTCTGAAGCATAAGCCAGACAAGGCTATGAGTAAAAAGTATATGCCAAAACTTAGATAATAAGTAACTACACATGCTCTCAGCCTTAACTTTAGGAAAAGATATTACAGACATCAAACGGACACTTGCAGTTAAATAGTACCATCACGACTAAGGTATGATTTGTGGGAATATTGGAAGTGAAGCAGAAGATATTCAATAAGTTCATCAATGTTGACAAATTGAATATGACAGTGATGAAAAAGAACTCAAAGCAATCAAAAAAGAACGAAATGATTGCCAAATCTGTTATCAATTTGGAGAGAGAAAATATTCACTCCAGAGCTAATAGTAAAGATTTGGCCAAACAAGGATGGAACCACAACCCAATCTGCTCGCTCTGCTGGAATACTTCAGAGGATGATGTGCATCTGCCTCTTCACTGCTGCGCTATGGCGCCGGGCCTTGCAGCTGTGCCATCTCACGATGACGCTGGCTCCTGCCTAATCTACAAGCTCACTTCTTCAGTCGTGGGAAGATGGTGCCCGCACCATCGCATGCATGGAGCTCACTGGTGCAGCTTGTGTGGTGGCACGTTTGGAAGGAACGCAACGAGCACGTCTTCACAAATAAGGCATCAACAACAACTACCACATTCTACTGCTTAAAATATGAGCTGGCTAATTGGACAGCCGCAAAGAGGATCAGAATCGATCAACTCATACAAAGACCCAGAGAGCCTGATTAGAATAGTTATGGAGCTGTGGTTGCCGTTGCCTGCATGAGCCATATGCAACTAAAATCCTCTTGTAACCGTGTACTACACACCCTGTACTCTCTCCCCCTAATGAATGAAAAGCCGATCCAGCATTTTTGTCAAAAAAAAATTGTTCTATCAATTAATGTCTAGCTAGTGGGGGGAAACATAGATATCCTAATTCTGTGTACAGTATGTAATATATCAAACTTATGTTAATGTTAGTGGTTATTTTGCTCAATATTCAGTTTAGCCCATTAGAAGTAAACAAATCCTTTTTTCATGGAAATTTTCAAATATACTTTAGTTTTGATTACTAAAACTAACTGATTACTTACTCATGCATACTTAAGCATCATCAATGTGATGAAAAATAAGCTACTATGGTACACAGATTGATGTTTTGCCCACATCAAAATAACACGTCATCATTGAGAACACACAAAATAATGGACTAATTAAACTGAAAGTAGATTCAAATAAATGATGGTCTTGGTAAATACTTCACGTTCACGGTATGCTAGTAAAAATACTTAAGTTAATAACCATCTACGCAAATCACAATGTGGGTACTTTGGGTACACAATTCAGTTACGCAACACAAGAACAACAAAAGAAGAAAGAAGCGCATACCCTCTGGACGATTCCTTGGGTATCGTAAGCCAATCGAGCATCTATTTCCGTGGACACTCTTCCAGGAACTTGATGAGCCAGCTCAGCTCCAACATTCCCCAGGGCCTGCCAAATTTCTTATCAAATCAACTCCTCAGATGAACAGAACAGGTGATACTGAAACCGAAATGCAATGTGCACCTTGGTAAGGTAACAGGACATCCGGTCCCCGGGCTTCTCCATTGTGTTACATTCACCATCTACCAATGCGGTATCTATGGCACTCTACAAAAAACACGCAGCCGAGCACTAATCATGTGACCCTTCCTCTGTTCAGTGTTCACCATCTGCCAGTTAAACATGGCAGTAATAATTGCTCACCTTGAACTTGGTATCTGGGAGCCCTGCGATCCCAAGCAACAGTGAAGAGCTCACGGTGGCCGCCGTCGGTGCAAACCTGCAATTGACCAGCAGTATGATGTATCACTGACCATCGCCCCAACCAGATTCATTCAGCGGAAGTACAGGAGCAAAGAGCGGAGCAGTTACTTCTCAAAATCATCGAACACGACTGTGTCCGGCACGATCTCGCTGAAGCTGGAGACCACGTCGAGCTCAGTTACGACCGCTGCAAGCAACCCACAAGCAGGTAGCGCGGATCAAGACTCAAGTACACCGCACATCATAACAGGCTGGGGGGCAGGAAGGAAACCAAGAGAGACCCAGTACCGCCTGCGGGGGAAGAGGGCGCGTTGCCGGCGGCGGCCCGTGCCACCACAACCGGCCTCCGGAGGCTAAAAACCGTGGGCTTAGCCGAGCTTGGTGACGAGCTCCACCTGCCGACCTGGAGCGGCGATCAAGAACGGGTCAGACCGCGCAAGCGGCCAAATCGAGCAAATGGGAGCTCGTCGGACGGAGGATGAAGAACGTGAGCGAGAGAGTGTACCTGGCGGGGGGCGGGGAGGAAGGGAGACGAGGTGGGTGCGGAAATGGAGAGCGCCATGGGTGGAGCTGGGATCGGAGGAAGTGGAGTGAGAGCGTATATTTACAGGATCGCAAGTCGCATAAATTAGCTCGCCCTTTGGGGTTAGTTCATCAATTTATGGATGTGACGATTTCGCCCTCGGATGAGTCGATGGCTCATTTCTCTATGTGCGCCCCAAGTTTGAGTTTTTTTTTTTAAGATCCGGCAATTGCTGTTTTTTCACTGTCCTAACTAATTGCAACGGAAATATACATATTCTAGACTTCTAGTGGCCAACTTAATCCCGTGCATTGTCATGAAATAAAAAAAACACCTGTCCTCTTATCTTCTTTTTTTCTTTCGATATCATTTAGAAAACTTATTTAACTTTAGCAATTTTGTAGAATAAACTTGACCGTCGATGCCTTATTTCTCCAAATAAAATTTGTTCCAGCATGTCCAGCAACATCTCTAGATTTACAATTTGACTACAGAAAGGAAGTGCGTGAAAAACATGTTAGCAAGTGTTTCCCCGGCGACCATGTCGATGGACCATTGCTTCTGCTTGCTTTAGGTGCATCTACTCATGATAAGCGCAATGGCATTTCCCAATTATATCCCTGGCAAGATCACGATTACATTTAAAGGCATATATTAACATGCTCGTATTCATATTTCTTTAATCCTCTTGAAGGTAATCTCCGATACATCAATTCAGCCACCACAATAGATGTCCATAGATAAAAGTGTGTCTTTACAGATATATTTATTTGATATGAGAAGAATAACCGATAGGTGTAGCTCATTCCAGGAGGGAGATCTAATAAACATCTTTACTTTTTGTTAATTATTGAAGTAAAAAATGGGACACTATTCACCTTAATAAGGAACAACATAATAAATATATCTATTTTATGCCTAGTCAATTCAGATATATCGACATACAAATTGAGCATGTTTATGGAACCTTGTAACAGGAGTGCTTTGCCAACGCTCGAATCCATGAAGAATGAATCTTTGAGATTCAGGTTTCATGTTTCAGGACAATACTGATTAGTATCGCGGTCAGGCATTTTGTGGCCACACTGGTTGCTTAACAGAAAGATTGAACACCATTAATTTTGGCCATTCTCTCTCATGCACATTGTTAATAATATTTGCAAAGTCATCTAAGTGTAACCACTCCCATTCAAATTTGAATGAGTGGCTTGCAACACGATGGTGTTTGACAATGCGGTTGCTTGTAACAAGATGGATGTTGCATGTCGGCCACGGTGACGAGTATTGCGACATGGTGGTCTCGTATGGTCGTCCAACAACATGGTGGATGTTGCGGCGACAGTAGGGTAGCCTTGCAACTGGATGGTATTCCACTTGCAACAAGGTGGTTGTTGCAGGGCAACGTGCGGCGACAAGGTAGCCTTGCAACTGGATGGTATTCGCGGTTGCTTTGCAACACAACGGTTGTCGCAACAGCGGGTGACGGTGTGTGTGGTCTTCCCTCTCCAGCAGCACACGAGTGTCTAATTTCACGGCGATGGAGACATTAGACATGACGATATTCGGCGGGGAGAAAAAGACAAACGAAGGGGTTCAAAAAATTCATGTGAAGAAGGAAGGAAATAAGGCAAAAAAGAAGAAAGGCTATGTGGGCTCAAGACACGCACAAAAATCAGTTGGTTGTGGCGCACTAGCGTGTTTGGATCTAGGGTGAATATACACCCTATATGAAAAAAAAGTAATTATAAAAAATCCAGAAAACAAGTAATTTTTTTGTGGGTAAAAAAAATAAACTTGACCTTCTACTATATTCATATAAAAAATGGCCAAAGAATGACTTTCATGGTATTCTTGGTGGAAAAAAATACTATATATGTACAAGTTACTATTCACATTTTTGTCCTTAAAATTTGGTTTTTTTTCCTTGAAGTTGACGGTAGTTTTTTCTTCACGAAACTTTTTATACGAGTACAAAAGAAGGTCACGTTTATTTAAAGAAAGTTTTTTTTTGACTTTTTCTACTAGTTACTACTATAACTTTTTTTCTCAGATTTAAATACACCCAAGAGCTAAGGGTATTCCCTGAATGGGGTTGAGTATTTCCCTACTTAAATTGTACTCCCTCCGTTCCTAGATATAAGTCTTTTTAGAAATTTTAATAAGGAACTACGTACGGAGTAAAATGAATGAATCTACACTCTAAAATATGTCTATATACATCCGTATGTTGTAGTTCATTTGAAACCACTAAAAAGACTTATATTTAGGAACGGAGGGAGTAGGTGTCAGGTTGGCGATAGAAGTTGCATAGAAAAATATGAAAATGGTTCCGATTTCGCATCCACGTGACATCCGGATGCAAAAGCAAAGCATGGCTAGCTTGGTAATCGGGACGATGGCTAATTACTTGGTTAGCATCGATCTGTTCTCCATTGGGGTTTAGTTTATTCGCTTAGCTCCGTGCGGGGCTGACGCATAGAGGTTTCGATACCACCGAGGCTCGAGCGCGAGCGAGGAGGATTTGGACAGAGCTTTGCTCATGTGATGACGCGCTCCTGGATTTGGATAGTGCAACTAGTCTATTTTTGGTTTTTTGCGTTGTCTTTTGCGTTTCGGATACACGATCAGTTTGAGAATGATTGGATCGACAGGATCGATGTTACACTTGTTTTCCAAGGATAATGTGGTAGTACCAAAGCATGAGATTAAAATAAAACTGGTCTGGAAGGTACGTAAAGTAAGATGACCTTTTTTTTTTAAGGTAATACGTTTCTCATTCATAAAATAAAGATCCGGTTAGACACGTAATCACCGACATTACAGTACTGAAAGGATAGGATAATCCTACAAAAAAAACCAGTGCCTGTTCCTCTCCTTTTGCATCACCGAAGCGACCACCAAAAGAGAGAAGACAACTCACCTCTTCACCTGAGCTCGACGCGGCTCCATCGCTGATCTGCAGCTTTACGGACCTCAAAAGTAGTTTGCCAAAAGCAAAACCATTGCCGTTGAAAGAATCAGACCGGGGCAACGTGTCCCCGGACACGCAATCGAACTCTAGACCTGACATCCCCGCACGACTACAACGTCGGAGGAGAAACCAGAGTGTCGACCTCAACCACACACCCAAAGATAGGATGCACCATCTTTCACCGTCAATCATGCAGCCGCCGCCGTCTGCGCGTACTCCCGGACGACAAAACCTCCCTGCTCCACCATGACGTCGGAGACAACGCCACAGCAACGGGGACAGAGCAGAAGGAGAGACACACCTGATGGAGTCGCCACCACCGCCTCGTCGACACCATCCATGAACCCTAACTTCGCCGATCTAAAGGATCGGCAAACACACGATGCCATCAAGTCCAAGACGCCGTCATGAAGGACACCGCCGGTGTGGGAGTGGAGGTGAGACAGATTTATTCGTCCGGACGCCGCACCCACCACCCCAACGACGCACCACGACATACAAAACCAAAACCTAACTACAGAGCGAAGGAATGGGGTCCCCCCTCCCTCCCGTTGCCGGAGCAGCAGACGGAGGGAGAGGGGACCAACGATCTCGCCGGTGAAGATTGATGGTAGGCTGGTTTATTCATCCGGACGCCGCACCCATCACCCCAACGACGCACCACGACATACAAAACCAAAACCTAACTACAGAACGGAGGAACGGGGTCCCCCCTCCCCCCCGCCGCCGGAGCAGCAGACGAAGGAAGAGGGGACCAACGATCTCGCCGGTGAAGATCGGTGGTAGGCTGGTCGCCTGCCTGGTCGCCGCTTCTGGCGGCTAGGTCAGGGAAAACTTTCGTTGCTCCGTAAAGTAAGATGACTGATTATCATACAGAGAAATTTAGACGAAGGTGTGGTGAATTGTTTTTTTCAAACATGAAAGTAAGTAGAGATTGGGGAATAATAATTAGAGATACGACGTAGCGAAAAAAGCCTATGAGAAGAACGGGGTCGGACGTGGGATGCGCAATGTATCACGGAATTGAAATATAAAAAAGTAAATGCACGCTCCCTCCGCCGGAGCAGCAGACGGAGGGAGAGGGGACCAACGATCTCGTCGGTGAAGATCGGTGGTAGGCTGGTCGCCGCTCTTGGCGGCTAGGTCAGAGAAAACTTTCGTTGATCCGTAAAGTAAGATGACTGATTATCATACAGAGAAATTTAGGCGAAGGTGTGGTGAATTGTTTTTTTCAAACATGAAAGTAAGTAGAGATTGAGGAATAATAATTAGAGATACGATTTAGCGAAAAAAGCCTATTGGAAGGACGGGGTGGGGCGTGGGGGATGCGCAGTATATCACGAAATTGAAATATAAAAAAGAGTAACCGATTACAAGGAACCGAACCCTGGCCCTCACGCTGTTGTGCACGCGACGATAGCCATATGATCAATCAATGTTTCGGTAACATATAAGCAGCGCAGTCTTTTAAGAACTGTGTACCCGTACGGACATGCTATTGGTACTGTAGGAACACTGTAGCTAATGAATTTTCAAAAAGACGAACATGAATTTTTTTTTGAAAGCGTGAACGTATTTTGAAAACTATAACATTTTTTTGAATTACTAGAAATTTTCTGAAATCGTAAACAAGAACATTATTCCAGAATTGAAACACGAACATTTTTTCAAATTTTGAACATGAGATTTTTTTTGAATTGAGAACAAATCTTTGAAATTTTCAATCAAAAGAAACGAGAAAAATAACAACAAAAAAGGAAAGAAAAATAAAAACGAAAAAGAAACAGAGAACATATTTTGAAAACACGAACAATTATTCAAAACGAGAATTTTTATCAAATTTCCCGACCATTTTTTTATTTACGAACAATTTTTGAAAACATTAACATTTATGCATTTTTGGAAAAATCTGAAAACAGGAACATTTAGCAAAATTTCCGAACAAATTTTCCAAAAACTATAACATTTTCACAAACAGGATCATTGTTTGGAACCATGGAAATTTCTTGAAACAGGAACATATTTCCAAATTCCATAATAAATTTGGAGAAGCCGACATATTTCGAAACTCCTGAACAAAATTTGAAGACACAAACATTTTTTGAAACTTGTGAACAATTTATGAAACTGGGACATTTTTTGAAACTCCGGAGGAAATGAAAACATGAACATTTTTTGCAATTTGCGAACAATTTTCTAAAACAGCAATATTTTTTTAATGCCTGAACATTTTTTGAAAATTTTGTATAAAAGCTTTCGCAATATTTTTTGAAAAACAAGAACATTTTGAAAAATCCTGAACATTTTTTGAATTTATGCACAAATTTTGAAAACCATGATTTTTTGAAATTTTGAACGTTTTTTCAAAGCAGGAACATTTTTCAAAAATTAAGACGAAATCTGAATATGTACTTAGTTGAAAAAGATAAAATAAGCTTAAAAAAGAACTAGAAAACGAAAAAAAAAGAAAAGAAAGAAGAAAGTAGAAAAAGGAACAGAAACAGAAAAAACGGTAAAAGAAAATAAAAGCGGTTCAGGAAACCTTCTAGAAAGCTTCCAAAACCGGCCCGCGTTGTAGATGCACTGGTCCAGCCCATTGCGTCGCTGCTCGGTCGCTCCCCTATGCGAAGCGCCGGCAGTTTGACGCAATGTGCGTCCAATAGCATTTTCCAACATTAGATTCTTTTAAGATGGCAGAGATTAAAACGTTAAGGCCTGGTTTGGTGCACAAGCTTGGAAGGGATTTGAGAGGATTATCCCTCTTGGGGATCCCACAAAATCCCTGGAATGGCCTCGGCAAATACTGGGCCAGCCCATTACACGCTCCTTATTTACCAAAATCAACTATTTGAGGAGTGCTCATTGTGACAAATCAACAAAAGCTTTGTGGCGTTGCCTAAAAAAACTAATTGAGGAGTGCTTCTTCGGGAGCTTTTCAAGGGTCACTTGGGGTGAATTGAGAGTGTGCCACTAGGTGTGCTCTCAGTCGTCACGTGTCGCGTTCTGGGCGCTCCTTTTGAATTTTGGTTTTATATTTTTTTTTCACGTTTTCGGATTTTTAGATAGGTTTTTTTGGCTTTCTGTTTTTTCACATGTCTTTCTTAGCATTTGGACAATTTTTTTTAAAAAAAGTTCTTTTTACGAAAAATGCGTTTTCTTTCTTTTTTTCTTCCGCGGGAGGCACGGCTTTGCTTCCGTGAGAGGCATGGATTTGCTTCTGCGAGAACTCGGAAAGGGAAAAGAAGCACAGTTTTGCTTCCGCATGAGGCACGGTCGTGGCTCACAAAAACAGAAAAAAACACATTTTCTTTTTTTTTTCTTCCGCAAGAGACACAGATTTGCTTCCGCGAGAATCTCGGTTTTGCTCCTGTGAGAGGCATGGATTTGCTTCCACGCGAGACATGGTCGTGTCTCTCGGAAACAAAAAAGACGTGTTTTCTTTTTCCCCTTCCGCGAAAGGCACGGATTTGCTTCCGCGAGAGGCACGCTATGCCTCTCGGAAACAAAAACAAATGTGTTTTCTTTTTTTCTGCCGCGAGGCACGGGTTTACTCGTGGAGGCATGGATTTGCTTCCGCGAGAAGCACAATCATGTCTCTTTCGAAAGGGAAAAAACGTGCTCTGGTTTGGTTTTTTCATCCGGTTTTTTTGTGAAATTTTTTTTATCAAAAACTATCAATATGGCATCTAGTTTTAAAGATCTCGACATGAGGAATCAAATGATGAAAACGGTTAAAGATCACACGGTTTACGAGATAAAACATTTTGAATAAACGGATCTACGAAAAAGGGGAAATTCCCACGTTGCGAGAAGTGGTGCACATATAGTGTGTCACTCATCGCAATCTAAGGAGGTGAGAGCGGCCTTTGCAAAAAGTGCACCATAATTAGTGATTTCTGTATTTACCATCTGTTTCGCTAGTTAAACTGTTTTCTCCTAGTTGGCATCTACATGTTTTTCTTTAATAGTTATATATGGGCCGCCCAAAAACGTGGGTCCCTCAGATTTTTGGTTTGTTTTTTACCCGGTTTTCGTCCTTTTTTCTTGTTCTTTTTTCATTATTCATTGTTCATTTCTTTTTTTCTTCTTCAAATTCAAAAGTTTTTTTAACTCATGAAATTTTTTGTGTCCGTGTTCTTTCAAATATGTGATTTTTTCAAAATAAATTTTCAAATTTTGTGATTTATTCTCAAATTCGTGAACAAATTTTGCGGTATTTTTCAATATTTATGATTTTTTTCATGAAATTTTTCAAAATTGTGTTTTACTAAATGTAATTTTAATTTTTCTAATTTATGGTTTTTTTGTCTTTTTCAAAAGCTAGTCGGTCTAGGCGTGCAGGTAGCGATCGAGCGGTGCAAAGTGCTAATGGGACTGCCCAAACCGAGTTGCGCGTGAGCGCTGGAGCTATGGTCCATGCAAGAAGCGCCGATTAGGAGGTCCTAGCCCCTTCAATCCCTGTTGATTCCCCTCTGTTCCACGTAGGGATGGCACCCGCAGGGTTTGGGTACGGGTGAAGCCACCCCATACTCTTATCCGTATCCCCTGAGCTTGTCCATCACCCTTACCCATACCCATCAACGAGTACAATATTTCCCATACCCGTTACCCAACAGGGTAGACGAGTACCCGTGGGTAAAATTACCCAATTTGCAAAGCATCAATTTGAACAACTAATAGTCATAAACATCAACATATAATATAATTATAAATAACAACAGATTATAGAAACAACACATACTTATAAACAACAACACGTCAATAAAACAACACATTTATTAAATAACATCCCTTTCTCATAAACAACAACACGTCAAAACAACATTACATAGTCATGAACAACAATAAACAACAACACATAGTCATACGTTTTGAGTTCACGAATTCACAACAAAGTGCAAATATAATTTTGAGTTCACATAGATTTTATATGGGTATGTGGGTATGAGTTATATGATCTCATACCCGTACCCACTCTACCCAATGGGTTTCAGATTTCCCTATTTATATACCCATGAGTAACTTTTTGTCCCATACCCTTACCATAATAGGGTTTTTAGAAGGAGACTTGTATGAGATCTCACATTAGGTGAGATCGTGAGATTAACCCCAAAATTTTATATTTAAACATTTAAAAAAAATCTGAAATTATTTGACAGCATCCATGTGGGGTATGTCTACAACTCCAGAAAAATCAGCTCAAAACTCGATGTACATTTGGAGATTAAAAAAATTGAATGTGAATAGTGGTAGCTTTGGATGAATAGTTCCTACTCCATCAACAACACTGTGGCTTTGCATCAGATTATCAGTTCACGGGATCTATCAGAACATTTTCACACTCCAATGTCCGAGCAAGCATTTCACTAGTATAATCTCTTCCAGGAGCACCTGCTAGAGAGACCAACTACTAATGCCACAAATGAATGGATAGTGAAATGATCAACTAGAGGGTACTCTTCCATCAAAATGTATCATCATATGATGGGGCCTAGTATAGTACACTCTATGTTCAACTACATTTGGAAAACATCTCGTAGATTGAGGCACAAGATCTTCCTCTGGCTCCTTCTACATGACAGGGTCAACACAAGGGATCTACCCAACAGAAAGTCCATCCACCTGGAAAATTATAATTGTGCCCTATGTGAAGACAACACAGAAGAAACACTTCTGGACCTCTTCTCGAATTGCCCATTTGGGTTGTTGTGCTAGGACATCATCATTCCGCTTAGGCAAAGAGGTATATCAGTATTTGATGAATTCCATCTTGCCCTTCTTCATCTGCCACAAGATATTGCATTGGACATTTTAATGATAGGATGCTGGGAATTTGATCCATCAGAAATGACAAGATCTTCAGATCGGCTGCTCCGCACATTCAGGGTTGGATCCATTACTTACAAGAAGGACCGTGGGCTACTCAGAGCAAAGCAAAGCAAAACAAAGCAGAAAAGATTCGTAGTTGGGTAGAGCAGAACCTATAATCTGATGTCGATGTTTTATAGTACTGGCATAGGTTGAAGTTTTCTTTCTGTTGCTTTGTTTGTACGTACTTTTACTTATTAATGAAAGTAGAACTAATCACGTCTAGGTCGAATAAGGAGCTGAAACTTTTTGAGAAAGGAACATCAACCATTGATGTGTGCCTACAATATTTATGAGAATGTTTGAACATGTCATTTCTTTTCAAAAAAACTGATCTCACCTAATATGAGATCTCACACAAGTACCCCCCGGGTTTTTACCCGCAGGGTACACCGGTAATGGGTACCCATTGCCATCCCTATTGACGAACAAGATGAAATCATTGTGAGTGAAGTTTTTTCTCCAGAGCAAGTGGCTGCAACTAAAAGTCTTATTAGTAAGGGCAATGTGACGATGTACAGTCATTTTGTGGCAAATGCTAATGCTAAGAAAATTATGCCTCTGTCATCTAGTGGTACTGTTGGTATATCTAAAAACCTTAGTCCAACTTTACCTATTTCATCGGCTCCTCCTATGAAACAACAATATAATATCTTTTTGAATTTTTACCCCACTCAATTCGTCAATAAGAGGAGGGAAATTGATGTTTCCAACCGGAATGATGTTGCCTTGATGATCCTTCTTGAAATTTGCAAGAAAAACTTGCAAATCCTCCTCCTTGCGCTTCTTCTTGAACGCCTCATAGGACTCTTCATGTTGCTTCTTGTGCGCTTCATAGGCTTGGTGATGTTCCTGCGATAGTTCATCAGGACTGGGCTTAATGATGTTATAGGCATCAACTTCTGAGGGCCTGAGGAGATTAGACGTGGTTGACAATGATTTTGATCTTTCGTCCCTGGTTCAGTTGCCAAAAAGTGTGTTTGCGCACGAACACTTCACTGTACCCTCGACGTTGGGGGTGATGCACCGCATCTCACATCAAAGGAGACCCGACCGGAAGCACGATACACAAGTAATCCGATGGGCGCCTTTGTAGACCCGAAACCCCACGCGCCTGGGAGGGACCCTGTCTTGACGCGCGGCGACTATGGGGTGCCCCAGGTTGATTCGCTCGCGCTAGAGCCTCGAGGATCGCTGCCCTTCAACATGAATGAACGAAGAGCAAGCGAGAAAGAACAAGTGGGAGATGTAAAACTACAGTAAAAAGTAGATGGGTTTTGTGATCGTGTGTTGTTGTTCAGCCAGCCATCACGTCTTGTCTATATGAGAGGCCGATGGACTTCATGTACAAGAAAGGGACTTGCCTTGTTGTTCAAATCATCAAAATTTAACATAACACAGACTTTTCACGACCTTCGGGCCGGATGTCCGGTTGGCAACCCGGATAATCTGTCCAAGCCCAGATTTCTGACAACAGTTCAGTGCTCGGCCTACAACTATCACACCCTAGCTAGTTCATGCACTAGAGTGCTTGCATCATGTTTATATTTCATCAGAAACTTGAAATGGGGATGACAGAACCCCCGGCACCCCCTGAAACCAACTAGGGTTTACTAAAAATATTTTCAATGAACTTGAAATGCCCTTTTAAAATGTTCATAATCTTTGCCTTGGTCTTAAACCACTGCCAAAATTGGTGCATAAATTTCTAGGTCATCCTAAGGTCACTGGATTAAATCATTAGTTATTTGAATTTGGGAATTTAAATACTATAAAATATTTCAAATGCTCAAATAATCCCAAACTAAAATGTTCCATGTTGGATATATTCCAAACAGTGGCCATGTGCAGTTTGGTGTTTGTTGAAGATGTCTAATATTTTTAGAAATGCCACAAACCTATAGAATAAAGCAAAACAGAAATAAATGGAAAAACCCACTTACCTGGCCGAACCCACCACCCAGCCCACCCGGCGGCCCAACACTGTGCTGGCCCATGCCAGCCAGCTGCTTCATCCCTGCCAGGCAGGCAGGGAGGTGACGCCGACGAGCGTGAGCTCACCACGGCGCCACCTACTTGCCGCTTCGCCCCTGGACGAGCTGGTCAACCTCCACGTCGCGCCCTCGACCCCCTGGACACATCCATTCTCCCCCAGCGCTTCTCCCTCGCTCCTCTCCGCCATGGCCGACGCAGCCGATGCCACCTTGCCGTCGTAGACGTAGCCACCACCGTCTCTGTGCCGCCTCACCGTGTCCAGCAGCTTCGCCGTCGTCCTTTCCATCGAGCAGGCCGAGCCCTGAGCGCTCGCTTGCCCCGAAGCCACTGCATCAACCTCGCCCGACTCCGCCACCGCCGGAGATCCCCTTCGCCGTCACAGCAGTAGCAGCTCATCCTCGACCGCGCCGCCTAGCTCATCGTGTTCGTCGTGAGCTTCTGCCCCTTCCATCCCTCTCATTCTCGCTGCTGCCCACTGCTTCGACTGCAACGAGCCGCACCGCACACGACGCCGCCTGAGCTCGTCGCCGACGATGCTCCGGCCATCTAACAGCCACGCCACCATGTCCAACAAGTTCGTTGCGTCACGTAGACCACGTAGGAGCTGACCTTGAGCCTCCAAGAGCACCGCAACGACGAGTTTGACCTCACCCGAACTCCGGCAGCTGCACAGCTCATTGCCGGCGTCGTTTCCGGCGACCTGGAGCTCAACCACCACCACCACTCGACGCGGCTCACTCCCAGCTACCCGTAGATGGTCTCCGCCGTCCATTTGGTCGCCGGAGGGCAAATCCCGCAGCCTCCCCCGCGTCTGGACGTCGCCGGCGGCTAAACACCGGCGAGTCAGCATGGTTTGACCATGTGTTTGACTCCCCTGAGGCACTGACATGTGGGCCCTACCTCCTGGTCAAACCTAGATTAATAATAGGCTAATCCTAATTAACTTAATTAGTTAACAAATGTAACGCCCTCGATGCGGCTATATCTCCCACGTGTCGAAGCACGACTTAGAGGCATAACCTCATTGAAAGCAATGTCGCAAGTGAGGTAATCTTCACACAACCCATGTAATACATAAGGGAAAGAGATACATAGTTGGCTTACAATCGCCACTTCACACAATTACATGAATAAAGCATTACATCATCCAGATACAATCAAGGTCCGACTACGGAACCAAAATAAAAGAAGAACCCCAAATGCGACAAAGGTCCCCGATCGCCCCAACTGGCTCCACTCTTGATCAACTAGAACGAAACAACACAAAGGGCAAGATCTTCATCGAGCTCCTCCTTGAGCTTGGTTGCGCCACCGCTTTCGATAACATAGACACCGCAAACTGGTTTTGAAGTATCCGTGAGCCACGAGGACTCAAAGAATCCCATTACCATGGGTATCAAGACTAGCAAAGCTTAATGGGAAAGGAAGGGGTAAAGTGGTGAGGTTGCGCAGCGACTAAGCAAGTATGGTGGCTAACATACGCAAATGAGAGCGAGAAGAAAACAAAGGAACGGTCGTGAAGCTAGCAATGATCAAGAGGTGATCCCGAACACCTACTTACGTCAAACATAACCCGAAACCGTGTTCACTTCCGGACTCCGCCGAAGAGACCATCACGGCTACACACGCCGTTGATGCGTTTTAATTCGGATCAAGTATCAAGTTATCTACAACCGGACATTAACAAATTCCCATCTACCACATAACCGCGGGCACGGCTCTCGAAAGTTTATACCTGCAGGGTGTCCCAACTTAGCCCATGACAAGCTCTCGCGATCAACGAAGGAATAGACCTTCACCCGAGACACTCGATCGACTCGGTATCCCTGTACATCAAGACATTTCGACAATGGTAAAACAAGACCAGCTAAACCTCCCGGCGTCGACATCCCGATAGTAGCCGCACAGATCTCGTTTCGAGCCACGACCGGATGAGCAATCCGCATAACTAAAACCAGACCTCAAGTTTCCACGAGGGGCGCCGCAAAGGCTCTAGTTTGGACCAACACTTAGACAAGCATTGGCCCGGGGCTGAAATAAAGATGACCCTTGGGTTAATTACTCCCAAGGGAAATATAGGTGGTGGTGAGGCAAATGGTAAAACCAATGTTGGGCCTTGCTGGAGGAGTTTTATTCAAAGTGAACTGTCAGGGGGGTCCCATAAATCACCCGACCGCGTTAGGAACGCAAAATCCGGGAACATAACACCGATATGACGGAAACTAGGGCGGCAAGAGTGGAACAAAACACCAGGCATAAGTCCGAGCCTTCCACCCTTTACCAAGTATATAGATGCATTAATAATATAATAGATATTGTGATATCCCAACATAACCCTGTCCACCATGGAGCAATCTTCAACTTCACCTGCAACTAGCAACGCTATAAGAGGGGCTGAGCAAAGCGGTAACATAGCCAAACAACGGTTTGCATAGGAAAGGTGTCAAAGGTTAGAGGTTCATGGCAATATGGGATGGCTTGAAGATCAAATGATGGGTAACGCAGCATAGCGATAGAACGAAGCAACTAGCATAGCAATGATAGTAGTGAGATCCAGGGTAGTGGTCATCTTGCCTGAAATCCCGCAAGGAAGAAGAACGAGTCCATGAAGAAGACGAACGGATGAAGTCGAACCAACCCTAGACGAACGAATCCTCACGATCGCAACGAAACAGGAACTAACAAGAAGAAGCACACAACATAGTAAACACACCACACATGAACAAGATATGATGCACAACAAGCATGATGCATGACCGAGCTACATGAAGCTATTCATGGCAAGAGAAGATGCAAACAAGAACAACACACCAAGGCAAGTTTAAATGAGGCCGGGAACAACATATAACAATTCCGGTAAGTCCTCATATGCAATTTTCGAAATTGATCCAGAACTGAATAAACCTTATGTTCAAGTTGTTAAACAGCAAGTTAAGATGCACCAAGATGATCTACACGAGATTCTAGTCAAGTTACATATAAAGTTTATTAGATTCGGAGTTACGGCCTAGAAGATATGAGCAAAACAAGTTAAACATGGCATTGATGCAAAATGCACCCAAACAACAGGCAAACACACCAAAACAAGGATGCAACATGATAATATGAAGCTACATGCAAAATCAAGCAAGTTTCATATAGAGCACACTCAAAACGGAGCATCGGTTCAACACATGCACACTATACAAGTCATAGCAACAAACTGTCCATAACAGCAACTAGGCATCTTACAAGCACCAAAACAATATGCTACAGCACCCCAACATAATAACAAAAGGCATGGGCATGAAGTACAGGTAAAGCATAACAAAAACATGAACACTGAGCTATCTCCAGAAACAACTAGAACATGCTCAAAAACACATGAAGATATTGCAAATAATAACAGTTTCAGACTTTAGCAGAAATAACATCAGGTTGCAATGTTTAGAGCAAGCAAACAACATGTTACAGGAACATATCATGGCAAACAAAGGCATGGCATGAATCTACTAATAGCATAGATCAAAAGTCCCTTACTGGACCATAAGCCAAAAAGGATCGAAAATATGATGGCACCCATGTAAACATGGCAAGTTATATTACAGATTTAAGCAGGCGAGAACAACAATAAGTAGGCATGTTGGTGAGCTTGAACCACTCACCACAGAGCAATACATGGCATGGCAAGGCAACCAATAGTAAGAAGGCATGTTTATGAAGCTAAGCATGGCAAGAGCAAGTTCATAGGGTGCATGGATCACTAGGAAAACACATGGGAACAAGTGAACTTAATGTTAACAGGTTGACAGCAACATTTTCAAGCAACTTTAGAGCAAGATTACAACATGTTCCAGCAGGCTATAATTGTAACCAAGGGCATGAATGGATAGAGCATGACATTTAGATCAAAACATGTTTATAGAGCATCTCGAGATTATGCATAGAATGAATAGTAGAAGCATGTTAACATAGCAACAAAATATAACAGAATCTGTCAGAAAACAAAGAATAAAGAACTACTCTACTTAGCAAGCTTGATACACTCAGCACACAACTCACAAAAATACATGGTTGGCACCCCGGAAAGATGGCATGGCATAGATCAACATTCATGTAGAGCTCATACTCATAGGATGCACACATCAATCATGGCAAAATGATAAATGAGCAAGTTATAACAGCCAGCAGATTAACATCAACATGCACTCTTCCAACAGCATTTAGGGCATCAAGATGAGCTCAAATGAAAATGATGCAATGGAATGAAATGATCTACTCGTCGAGACGAACAATTTGACATATTATACGCACGAAATGGAGCTACGGATGCAGAGATGTGATGGCATGAACATGGCATGTTTATGCAAGATTTCGGGGACTTGGAGAAACGGGGGCAACCTTAGGGTTTCTCAGATCCGAATCCGGGCACGCTTCCCGAGGTGGCGCCGGACTTGTCGGAGTTGGGCGGCGCCGGCGACGAGGGAGGAAGCCGGAGTGGGCGCCGGTGGAGGAGGTCGGACGCGGGGGCGGCAGAGCTCCGGCGTGGAGCTCCCAGGCGTCGGGCGATGGGCGCGCGCAGCACTGCAAGGGCGAGGGGCTCGGCGGAGGATCATGGGTCGCCGGATCGTCGCGGACGAGGAGGCACCGGGCGAGGCGGGCGAGGCGCTGGCAGGGCCGGGCGCGGCAGGCGCAGGCGAGAAGGGCGCCGGCGACGAAGCGGTCGCGGCGGGCTGACCCGGAGGCACAACGGGCGGCGGCGAGGGTGCTCGCCGGCAGCGGCACGGCGGCGGGCGGCGGGAGCACGCGTGCGCGGCGCGCATGCACGGGCTCGGGCGGTTCGCCTGGCTCCCGGCCGGCGGCCGCGGCGGAGGCGGGGCCACGCGGGCCCTCGGATTGGCCGCGGAGGCGGTCATGCTGAGGTGGCGACGCTATTGGCCGAGGTGAGGTGGTGGTGGTCGTGTCCGTCGGCGGGCGGACACGTCCGTCGGCGCGGAGGGAAGATTTAGGGTTTCGTTTGCGAAAACATCCGCGGTTCGGGAGGGCTAGTTTTATAGGTAGAGGAGCTAGGAGAGTCCAAATGAGGAGGTTTTCGGCCACGCGATCGTAATCGAACGACCGAGAGCATGGAGGGGAGTTAGGTGGGTTTTGGGCCACTTTGGAAGGGGTGTTGGGCTGCAACTCAAAGAGGCTTTTACGGTTACCCGGTTAACCGTTGGAGTATCAAACGAACTCCAAATGGCACGAAACTTGACAGGCGGTCTACCGGTGCTATACCAAGGCCGCTTGGCAAACCTCGGTCCATTCCGAGAACGTTTCACACCCGCACAAGAGAAGAGGCAAAAAGGGGACGCCGGATGACATAGGAGTGCCGGATTGCAAAACGGACAACGGGGAAAAAGCTCGGATGCATGAGACGAACACGTATGCAAAATGAGATGCACATGATGACATGGTATGAAATGCATATGATGACATGGCAAAGTGCAACACGCAAGCAAATGACATGGCAACAACGACGAATAACTGGCGGACACCTAGCGCATCGAATCCGGGGCGTTACAACAAAGACACTGACCAGTGGGTCCCACTGGTCAGGTTTGACCTGGGCGCCCCTGTTGACCTGCTGATGCAATGTTGACGCAATGCTGACGCAGTAACTCCTTTTTCTGGATTTATTCTTATTCAGGAAATTCTAGAAAATAGTGCAAACTTCAAAAAATCATAGAAATTAATCTGTAACTCCAAATGCAAAGTGTTATATATGAAAAATGATCAGAAAAATCCAATCTATCCATCTGTACTGGTTTCATGCATGTTTAAACAAGTTAACTTGCTGTTTGGTGCAAAACATGATAAAGCAATATTTAAGATCACATATGAGTTTGGAATTTGAATCTTTGGTTCAAAATGGCTCAAACTCATCTGGTCATAGTTGCATTAGCCCAATACACTCATTTTGCCATGTCTCATGCATGCATCATATTGTTGCACTTTGTTTGGTGTTGATTGTATATCGGTGCTCTCTGCGGCAGGTTCTGCCCCGGAAGAGTATCGCGAGTATCCAAACTAGGAGCAATATCAGACTACAGACCCACAAGGCAAGCAACCAACCATTTGATCATATCGATACAATCCCATGTTCCCGCTTCTGCTCTCTTTTACTGCATTTAAGACAACGTGTTTCAAACTGCTGTGTGCTATGGTAGTTGAACCCATTTCCTCTGCATGACCTGTCATTGCCACAATAACTAGATGAAACCCACTAGCATGTGTAGGAGTTGTTTGAGCCATGTGTATGTGTTTCCTACCTTGCTATGCCTGCTATGCTTAGAGTTGTGTCAGGTCTGGTTCATCTGGGTGATGGGCTAGAGTGAATGATCATGTAGGTAATGAGAGTGATGTGTTGAACATGATTTGGTAAAGGTATCGATGAGAGGCCATGTAGGAGTACATGGTGGGTTGTTTCATTGGAACCGTCCTTAAGCACTAGTGTATGTGTGATTTAAGATTCAGCTAGTACCATGCATTGAGCCCTGAAATATGACCCGCTTGACTTCTTATCCACCCTAGTCCTCTGTCTAGGAGTTACAAGTAGTTTCTGGTGTTTGTAGCTTACTGGAGGCCATGGGCAGCGCTGACCCTTGGGGTGGGCTGTGATGCGGTACGTATGTGGCCGGGCATGCCGGGCAGCCGTTAGGTGTCTCGGAACCCTGTACACATCGTTCGGGGCCGTATGTGGAAACCTCGGCCGAACTCCCTGCGGATGGAACCTGAATAGGCAATAAACCTGGACTAGAGACTTAGCTGTTTAGGTAGGTCATGGTCTACACCCACGTCAGCTTTCGCTTGAAGTCTGCCGAGCACATGTCGTGTGTAGACGCTAAGTGGTGGAAACATGTATGAAGAAGTACACCCATGCAGGGCTAACATCATCTATTCGAATAGCCACGTCCGCGGTAAAGGACTAGTTGGTTGCCTATACAGTTCATAGACAAGTAAATGGATGCTACTAAAAGCCTCAAGATAAGCGTGAGTGCCGAGGATGGCTCTTCCGTAGGATGACGGAGGTGGATCCTTGGTAGTGTCTTGAAGTGGTGAGTAGTGGACTCGAGTGCACAAAACAATTACAAGTTGGTGTCTCGTAGGATAGCTTAGACAAGAGTCAAAGCTGGCTTGCTGCAATAACCCCACCATTCCTTCTTGATAATGTGCATGTATGTAGGATCTGATGTAAGTCTTGCTGAGTACCTTTGTACTCATGTTTGCTCAATTTACGTTTTATAGAAGACGTTGCAACCCCTTCTGATGGGTTCTTCATAGACGTTGATGTCGACGAGTAGGCTGAAGCCCAGGTGGTGATACTGAGCTCACGACGGACCGTATAGGATAGCCAGGCTTCCTCAAGCCTCTTTTATTTTCTAGATGTCTGTACTCAGACATGTTACTTCCGCTGTTGGCTTGCATGTTTGTATGACTTGAATGCTGGGTCGTGCGACCCGTACTTGTGTGTATGATATGTATGGCTCTCTAAGCCTTTAAATAAAGTACTTGAATTGTAGAGTCATGTTGTGATGCCATGTTGTATGTGCACATATCGAGCATATTGTGTGTATGATTGAAATGCTTGGTATGTGTGGGATCTGACTATCTAGTTGTTTATCCTTGGTAGCCTCTCTTACCGAGAAATGTCTCCTAGTGCTTCCATGGAGCCCTGGTAGCTTGCTACTACTCCGGAACACTTAGGCTGGCCGGCATGTGTCCTTCTTCGTTCCTGTGTCTGTCCCTACGGGGAAATGTCACGCGATGACTACCGGAGTCCTGTTAGCCTACTACAGCTCGGTTTACCGGAGTCCTGCTAGCCCAGTTGCTACAGCCCGGATTCACTCGTTGATGACCGACACGTTCGTTGCTGGGTCACGTATGCCTGTCCCTGTGAGTTAGTGCCACTTTGGGTTCACGACTAGCCATGTCAGCCCGGGCTCCTTATCATATGGATGCTAGCAACACTATCATATACGTGTGCCAAAAGGCGCAAACGGTCCAGGGCAAGGTAAGGCGACACCCATGGGAATACCGTGCGTGAGGCCACAAAGTGATATGAGGTGTTACATGCTAGATCGGTGTGGCATTGAGTCGGGGTCCTGACAACAACTTTTGCACATGACCTCAGATTAAGATGACTTTTATACCAAGATCATCAGTTTTAGTGAGACAAACAACTTTGAAGTTGAAAACTTCTGATCTGAGGCCATCTTGAGGGGATTTCGTGTTGTTTTCTAACATTTGCAACCGAAAACGTCGTCTGGATGTTCGTACTCTTTCCCGGATCATCCGGCCTCCACCCGGATCATCTAGGTGCCACCCAGATCATCTAACTTCAGTGGACCAGAAAATCAAGCTTTTGTTGTCTACCTGAATGATAGCCCGGACGTCTGGGTGGTTCATCCTGCCTTCGGCCGGATGATCCAGATCCCAACCTGGATGTTCCAGCCATGAAGTGCAACAGCGTGCAGTTTTGCCTCTAACTTTTGCATACGATATCAGATTAAGACGATTTTTATATCAAAATCGTCCATTTCAACAAGACAAAGAAATTTATGTTGAAACCTTTTTCATTTGAGGTCATCTTAATTTTGTTTTTTTCCATGCAAAAATCTGGTCTCAACAAAAACTAATGAACTCATCTCACTCTAACCAATTGCAAAAGTAAATCATAATAGTGTACACTATGCAATCTCCACTAAATCGTACATTGACTTACCACAATATAATTATTCTACTAACAAAATTATAATCAATAGGAACAATATTATAGAAGTATGACCAGATTATATACGGGAGAACACAAACCTGAGGATGCTTGAGTCACCTATAAAAACTGATAAAGGGTCATTGTACCTCAAGTTCGAGATTGTCACTAGAAGATACACCAATCAGTTGAAGCCCACCAACAATAGAAGATACATGAATGCTTGTAGGAAGAAATAATAGGACATGTAAAATATATAACTTGAAAAATTGAAGCTAGCATACAACAATTTTGTAAATGGAAAATAGAATTTTCGGCTATCCTATCCTTGCACTTTGAAATTTAAAGGTTGCACTTTGATTCTTTTGCAAGATTCGTATGTACACTAGAAGTATAATGAATCATCACATGCACTTGTTGAAAGTAGGGATGGCAATGTATACCCATTACCCACGTACCAGCGGGTAAAACCCCTATTAGGGTAAGGGTATGAGACAAAAGATCACCCATGGTTATATAAATAGAGAAATTTCAAACCCATGTCATAGAGCGGGTATGGGTATGAGATCATCTAAGCCATACCACATACTCATGTACCTATATATAATACAAGTGGGTCTCCTACATTATTCACCCACATACCTAACCCATTATTTGCCTGATTCCGCTAGGTGCCCTGGAGAAATTGCCTCTACTTTATCATGAGTTTGTGGACTCAAAATGTATGACTATGTATTGATGCTCGATGTGTTGTTGTTTATAAGTAAGTGTTGTTTATAAGTATGTGTTTTTGTTTATAAATTATGACTATGTATTTTTGTTTATGACTATGTGTTTCCAAGTTGATGTGTTGCAAACATGGGTATTTTTACCCGCGGTTATCGGTTTACCCTGTCGAGTCGAGGGTATGACAAAAATTGTACCCGTTGAAGGGTATGGGTACAGGTGAAGGGTAAGCTCAAGGGGCTGAGTAAGGGTATGGGGTGTCTTCACTCTTACTCAAACCCGGTCGTTGCAATCCCTAGTTGCCAGATTTAGATGTGTACTAGAATCAGTTACCACCTGCATATGACTGGATCATAGTAGCTTCAGAACCACTTATTTTCCTCCGCCGATGAACACATGACTTGTTTGAGTATGTAGAGAGGACGGTGGAATCAGAGGGCTCACCGGGTAGGCCAATCCATCTTGTTGGACGATTGGAGCATACATTTCTCTTGTCGAGGCGACGCCAAATCAAGACATTCTATGTCAACCTAGGGGTAGAAGACGACGTGTTAGGCAAGCTCACAGAGAGGACGAGGCAGCAAAGTTTGCAACCATGGTGGAGGAGGCAAAAAATGTAGGCAAGGGGAGGAGAGGGGAGGTGGCAGCTGAGACCTCCACGAGGCTTGTAACCATTGAGGCAACCTTCGCGACTTTTTTTCCCAACAAGAGATGGATGGCACCGCTGCAAGAACAACAAGGAAACGGGCCGTGACAGTAACCCCCGTGAGACGTCTCAGTCGTATCAACTTTTCCTAAAGCTTTTGCTCTTGTTTTGGACTCTAATTTGCATGATTTGAGTGAAACTAACCCGGACTAACGATGTTTTCAGCAGAACTACCATGGTATTGTTTTTGTGCAGAAATAAAAGTTCTCGAAATGGAACGGAACTTTTTGGAGAATTATTTTACAATAAATAAAAAATACTGGAGCCAAGAACCTTCGGAGGGGGGGCTGGGTGCCCACAAGACACCAGGGCGTGACACCCCCTCCAAGAGCGCCCCGGTGGGTTGTGGGGCTCTCGGGGCTCCGCTGATCCTAATTCCAACACTATAAATTCCTATTTTTGGAGAAAAAATAGGAGAGGAAGTATCATCGCGTTTCATGATACGGAGCCGCCGCCGCCTCATGTTCATCATCGGGAGGCCAGATCTGGAGTCCGTTCGGGGCTCCGAAGAGGGGAATCTCCGGTCTTCGTCATCACCAACCTCCTTCATCGCGAATTCGATGATGCTCGCCACCGGGAGTGAGTAATTGCTTTGGAGGCTCGCTGGTCGGTGAGGAGTTGGATGAGATTCATCATGTAATCAAGTTAGTTTTGTTAGGGCTTGATCCATAGTATCCACCATGTTCTGAGATTGATGTTGCTATGACTTTGCTACGCTTAATGCTTGTCACTAGGGCCCAAGTACCATGATTTCAGATTTGAATCGTTTATGTTTTCACCATTATATCTATGTTCTAGATCCGATCTTGCTAGTCATGTGCACCTGCTACGAGTTATGATCCCTAAATCCCAGGGTGACAGTAATTGAGATACTTTCCAGTGACGACCATAGTTTGAGGAGTTCATGTATTTACTATGTGTTAATGCTTAGTTTCGGTTCTCTATTAAAACGAGGCCTTAATATCCCTTAGTTTCCTTATGGACCCCGCTGCCACGGGAGGGTAGGACAAAACATGTCATGCAAGTTATTTTCCATAAGCACATATGACTATTTATGGAATACATGCCTACATTATATTTATGAACTAGAGCTAGTTATGTGTTGCCCTATGTAGGATCGAAAGTATCTCTAGAGGGGGGGGTGATTAGGCTACTTGACCAAATAAAAATCTAGCCTTTTCCCAATTTAAAGTCTTGGCAGATTTTAGCAACTTAACACAAGTCAAGCAATCAACCTACACATGCAATTCTAAGAGTATAGCAGCGAAATGTAAATCATTGCATATGAAGGTAAATGGGAGGAGTTTAGAGGAAGCAAACACAATGTAGACACAGAGATTTTTGGTGTGGTTCCGATAGGTGGTGCTATCATACATCCACGTTGATGGAGACTTCAACCCACGAAGGGTAACGGTTGCGCGAGTCCAAGGAGGGCTCCACCCACGAAGGGTCCACGAAGAAGAAACCTTGTCTATCCCACCATGGCCATCGCCCACGAAGGACTTGCCTCACTTGGGTAGATCTTCACGAAGTAGGCAATCTCCTTGCCCTTACAAACTCCTTGGTTCAACTCCACAATCTTGACGGAGGCTCCCAAGTGACACCTAACCAATCTAGGAGACACCACTCTCCAAAAGGTAATAGATGGTGTGTTGATGATGAACTCCTTGCTCTTGTGCTTCAAATGATAGTCTCCCCAACACTCAACTCTCTTTCATAGATTTAGATATGGTGGAAAGATGATTTGAGTGGAAAGCAACTTGGGGAAGGCTAGAGATCTAGATTCTTGTGGTTGGATTGGAATGTCTTAGTCTCAACACATGAGTAGGTGGTTCTCTCTCAGAAAATGAGTAGTGGAAGTGTAGGCACATTCTGATGGCTCTCTCTCAAATGGAGAAGGGGGTGGAGGGGTATATATAGCCTCCACACAAAATCTAACCGTTACACACAATTTACTAAACTCGGTGGGACCGAATAGTGAAACTCGGTGAGAGCGACTTGGTTCAAAATGTGAACGTTAGGCTTTTTAGTGGGACCGACAATATCAACTCGGTGAGACCAATGCACTAGGGTTGGGGCAAAACCTCATCTCGGTGAGACCGATCACATGAACTCGGTGAGGCCGATTTCAGTAATAAGCAAACAGAGACTTGGTCAGGCAAACTCGATGGGACCGTTCGCTCATTCTGGTGAGACCAAAATTTTACGAAAAGGAAACAGAGAGTTTGCACTGCGAACTTGGTGGGACCGATCGCTCATCTCAGTTAGACCAAAACGGTACAAAGAGAAATGGAGAGTTTGCAATCCCATCTCGGATAGACCGAGATCCCTATCTGTAAGACGGAACTAATTAGGGTTTCTGGATATGGCTATGTCAAGTGAACTCGGTGGCGCCAGATAGGTCAAATCGGTGGGGCCGAGTTTGACTTTAGGTTTGGGACATATGTGGAAATGAGAAAGTGGTTGAGGGCTGTTGGAGCATATCACTAAGCATTTTGAGCAAGCAAGCCATTAAACGACACCTCATCCCCTTTTAATAGTATTGGCTTTTCCTATGGACTCAATGTGATCTTGGATCACTAAAATGAAAATGTAGAGTCTTGAGCTTTTGCCAATATGTGTCCTTAGCATTTTGAGGGGTCCATATCTCTAGTCCATGCCATACCAATCATTGAACTTTCTGAAACATCGATCTTGAAAGTATATTAGTTCAATGAGCTATGTTGTTATGAATTACCAAAACCACCCAGTGTTTAGTTGCACTTTCAGGCTCCCCCTTTTTGGTAATTGATGACAACATATAGATCAAATCTTCGAGAAATGATAATATAAATGAGGTACATCATCGCTTTGAGAAGTATGTGGTAAGCAAGAGCTCCCCCTAAATTTGTGCATTATTTAAAATTTGCTTTTGAATGCAAATGCACAATCGATTAGGATTATGGGTCACTCTTGCATGTCACATACATCTTGGTGGAGCGCTTAAAATGATAGAATATGAAATATGCACTCATCACCAAGACAAGATATGAAATCATACATAAGAGATATAATATCATCATTCAAGCACAAGCATTAAAGTATGATATGATCAAACACATGATCATAGAAGTATCTCACACACAAGCATAAATAATGTATCACCCAAACAAGCAAGAAAATAGTAGCAAGAGAGACAAAAGAAGCAAGACACACACACACACATTCTCTCTCTCTCTCTCTCTCTCGAAGCCTATAATCTATACACATTCTCCCCCTTTGGCAACAAGTTACCAAAAAGCTTGAAAATGCATAGTGCTATGCGGCTCTCTGAGCATGATCTCTGGGAGCTCCAGAGTGCAAAGGTGGCGTGGAGAGGAGCCTGCAACGAATGCATCTAAAGAGGTATGAGGAGCTGGTGGAGTTGCAACTCGAGGAGCAACTGAAGTTGTAGCCGCAGGTGCTGACACTGTAGGTCTGGGATCAGTAGCAACTGGCACAATTGATGACCTTGGTCCCCTTGAGACTTACTTAAAAGCATGTGTTGTAGGTCCCTCATCCCTGTCGTCAAGCTCTTCTTGAATTTTCTCCACAGTTGATTGTATTTTTGTGACCTTCACATTCAGATCATGTATTTTTGTTTCAATTATCCTCTCAAGACTCTCTTGATTTTGAGTCAGGGTAGCCAACCCTTTCTCAATCCTCAAAGTAGCCTGAATGAGATAACCAAGTTGATCTTGCTTGGACTTTAGAGATGCGTGGGATGCCTCTTCAACACTTGGTGTCTTGGCTGCCTTCTCTGCTTTTGCTTTTTCCTTCTTCTCCTGGGCCTCTACTGATGTGGGATGTGATGGATCCATGACAACCATATTATCTTCAAATTCAGGCAACAGGGGAAGATGCTCCTTGTCCAAAAGATACATGCCTTTTTCCTTCTTCTCCTGAGCCTCTACTGATGCAGCAAATTTATTGAATGCCCTCTAATCATCTTGTCATCTCCAGTCTTGGGCAACAATGTGTGCCTAAGAATAGTGTTGATTGTTGGCAGCCCTGACAGTAGATAGTATACTGAGCCAAACTTATGAGTGTCCAAGGCAGCATCTGGAATCTCCTTGTACATGTGTGCCATGGAGTCATGTCCTTTTCTGGGCTTGGCATACACATCAATGTTATCCTCATGCTCTTCTGGGGCATTGATCAGCTTTGCCCACTCAGCAACAAAAGATTGGTACCCAGTACCCTCAGTCATCCAAACAATTTTACCATCAGGGTAAAAGTGTGTTGTAGAGTAAAACTGCATGATCAACTCATCATTCATTTAGTCAATTTTTGACCAACAAATGTGTCAACTCCTGTTGATATGAAACTCTCATGAACTCCTGGGAAATAATCAGCATTATTGTCAATGAACTTCCAGTCAACCCATCTCATATCACTTACTATAGGCTTCTTGTCCAGGAGCATAGTCTCATAGAAGTCTTGTTGTTCCTTTGTATGGAACCTGTAGTCCACAGCAGTCCTCCTTCTTGTGGCATATGGGTATGTCTGCCTCCATAGCCTGGGACATGCATCCTTCCTTAGCTTCATGTTCTCAGCCACAGGATGTGTGTCATCATGATCAGGGATCTTGGGCTTCAATTTCCTAAGCACTTGGGCTTCCTCTTCTTCTACTTCGGGCACTGGGGCCTTATTCTTCTCAGCTGCTGGAATGTTCCTAGTTGACCTCTTCGGTGCTACAGGCTTAGAAGTTTGGGCAGCGGCAACAACAGTCTTGGGGGCAGTCTTGGGCTTTGATGGAGCAGCCCTGACTTGATGGTATCCCCATCAACTTCTGAGTTTTGGCAGGAGGTGCATCTTGCTCTTCCTCCTCCTCATCTGAGTCTCTGATCATAGAAGATCTGCCAATTACTCTGGCCATGGTCTTCTTGACCCTCTCCTTCCTCTTCTTGCCCTCACCAGCCTCTTTTGGTTCAAGAGTGAACTCCATGGTTTCCTGGGTTGAGGCTCTGGCTTTGGACATTGGAATCCTTCTGGCAGGAGCTTTCTTCTTCATCCCTGGCTTGGTGGTTGCAGCAGTGCCAAACTCTTTCTTGGAAACTTTCTTTTTGGAAGTGACTTCCTCATCAACCATAAAATCCTCATCTTCAGAATCAGATGTCCTCTTCTTCCTCTGCCTAGTTGCAACCTTAGGCAGGTTGCTAGGAGTACTTATGCTCCCATCATCATAGCTGTCAGAGGGACTAGTGCCCTCACTCAAATGAACCTGTTCCTCAGACTTGTTCCGGCTGTCACTGTTGTCAGACATTGCTGAAAGCTGAAGGCTGACCCTGTGAATAGATATAGTTGAGACAGAGTGGATGATCATCACAAAGTGCAGAGATTTTGCAAAATAAATGAGCCAAAAACTTAGTTTTAGTTTTCTACATAAGTCATTTCAGAGCTACTGATTTGTTGAACTAGGTGACACCAAAGCAATGTTATTGTCTAAACTAGTGATATCAGCCAGACCGAGACACAGTACGGTGACTCCGAGATTGCTAGGGTTTCACTGAGATCTGAACTTGGTCACACTGATTTGTAAGTTTCGGTCAGAGCGAAAATCACAAGTGCAATGGCCTAGGCCAAATCGGTGAGACCGACTTCTACAACTCGGTCGGTCCAAGATGAGTTTGGCGGAAACCTAACCCTAAGTTTTCAAATCAAAACTAATCTAACAGAGTTTTTGATTGGATAGAAGTGTTCCAAACTTGGTAAGATTCATGGCATTAACCTAAGTGCAGGAATCAGTGGTAAAGATTGCACATAGGGTTCGAGCTCATACCCTAACTCAGCGGTGAGCTCGCTACGGCGACAACGGCGGTGAAGAATCTGTTGATGCCGGCGGGGGCCAGCGGCAGGAGGTCGCTGGCGATGGAGGAGACGATCCGGAGACCTCGAGTCGGTAGAGCTAGACAACGCGGGCGAAGGGTTTCGGGGAAATTTCCAAAATTTGACCCATGGGTATTTATATCCAGACCCTGTCGGTGTGACCGAGTTGAGAAACTCGGTGACACCAAGATGCAGAATTGCAAGCGGTTACTGCAACTTGGTGAGACCCAAGTGTTCAAATTGGTTACACCAAGATTGAAACCTAGATCAATTTAATGAACTCGGTATGACCGAAAGGAATGAATCGGTCAGACTGAAATACATCAAGAGGTTTTGGAAGTTTAAGTCTATGAAAAATCAATGGCTCCGAGTGCTCCTCACCCAGAGGGTTCAAATCTGACTTGATCAAACTTTGTGATGTAGCATGAATAGAGTTTGAGACGAGAAAAAGCATAGATAGCTAGAGGGAGTACTTAGGCATTCTTGTCCATCCATTTGGCAAAAGAAAAGACCAAACAATCAATACAACAAATGTCCTCGAATGAAGAAAACTATGCAACCAACATGCTCACACAATAATATAGCAAATGAAATATGTGGCAAAGCATGCACAAACACTCTAGCATCTATCAAGCAATTGGCGATGACCAGGTCATCTATATATGAGTATATTGACTTAGGAGTCAAATGAGAACATTTGATCATAGGTCATACTCATCATTTAAGCACAAGTGGGGTTACCACTTTTACATAAAGCATTGGTGTGTTCACACCATTAGAGTTGCTTTATCTCAATCCTAGAGTAAAGCTCCCCCTAGATGTGATATCCCCTTTTAGAGGGATGAACTAGCCTTGGGTTTTGTCGATGATGACTTCATGTACATGTTGAAGATGTGGATGCTCAATGTTGATGTAGATCATTTGGAGCAATCCATTGGAGTGAGTTGCACTTTCAATACCTACATGGGTTAGTCCCACAAGGAACAAACAAGGATATCCATAGACATAGAGTGAAGTACACACAAGATGATGTCCATGAAAGCATTAGGTTACCTTGTCCCTTGACTTACTAACAAGAGGGTTTGTGACTCCTTGAACTAGTGCAAGATGTGGAAGTTGATTGCACTTGTTCTTGCCAATATGAATATGAGTGAAGTGTGTTGGCGGAGTCACCCTCAAGAACTTTCTAGTTCTTCTTCTTCGGGATCCACATCATCTTGATAGGAATCCTTGGAGTTGTAGATGTACTTGATGAAGTAGAACTTGAGGTAGACTTGGGAACCCACTTGACCAAGGCCTTTGGAGCTTCTTCAAATGCATCAATCTCCTCTTGAAGCTTGTCCTTGCCTTTTAGCTTGTGGTCTTGTAGTGGAAGATCATCTTGAGCTTGTGTCCCCTTGAAGGAAGTAGGATCATACTTCTCTTGTTGAGGAACAAACTTCGTCTTGGGGTATTTATCTTCTTCCCACTCAACTCCATTGGCATTGAACTTTCATTCAAAACCAACACCTTGATTCTTCCGGTGCCTTCCTTGCTTGCGTACAATTTCCTCAAATTGCTTACTTCCGACAAGGCTCTTGTAAACACCTTTCTCTATAATTCCCTTCAATAAGCTATTTTCTTGCTCAAGTGTAACTTGGCTAAGAGAATCATTAGTGTAATAAAGAAAACTACTAGAAGCAACAATATTGGATTTAGCATCATTATTGTTACTACTAGAAGAAGAATCTTTCTTACTCTTGTTGCTAGATATTACTTGTGGCATGTAAGTAGACAAGAATAAATGCTTGGCAATGTAAGAAGAACTTTTCTTCCGAAGATCATCATTGATGGATTTTAATAACCCATGTTCTTGCTCTAGGTTGAGCTTCTCGAAGCGTAGCTTCTCATGAGGTTTTGAAAGTTCTTGGTGATCTTCTAAAGTAGTTTCATGAGCTAACTTAAGAGTGTTTAGTTCTTTAGTTAGGTGCTTAGTCTCCTTATTATCATTGTCATTCATTTCATCTTGATTAGCATGATTAATAACAATTTCATCATAGTTTTCATCACTAGCATTGTCAACAAGTAACTCATCATCACCTAGCAAATCATCTTCATCACTATTGAAATCAATATACTCGGGGTGTGATACCTTGGGGCATTTAGCCATGAAGCATCTTCCAATTCCTTCATTTGGTGAGTCAAATATGTCGTAGGAGTTGGTTGACACAAGTGCAAGACCGGCAACACCTTCATCTTGAGTATATTCAGAGTCGGAGTGATAACTTCTCTCGGAGTGGTGGTCAGAGTCAGAACCGGATACCCATTCACCAACATGAGCTTAATGTCTTCGTTTTGTGTAGCTCCTTGATGACTTGTCCCTCCTTTCTGAATCCTTGCTTTTGCGAGAGGTTCTTTGTTCATAATGATCATCTCTACTCCTTCTCTCTCTTGGAGGTGATTCTTCTCTTCTACTTCTTCTTTTAGGTGAGTCTTCTCTTCTTTTGTAGGGAGCCGTACACCCATTGGAGTAGTGTCCGGGTCTTCCACAATTGTAGCAATTACGTTCACAACTAGAAGATCTTTTGTCATGGTAGGATCTTGACTTGGAGCTTCTCTCTTTTCTTCTACTCTTGTAGAATTTCTTGAAGTTCTTCACCATTAAGCTCAATTCCTCATTGAAGACTTGTTTTTCACCTGATGTGGCAGAAGCATCACATGAGGCTTTATAAGCACCACTAGACTTGTTGTGAAGCTCTTCTTTATCCTTGAGTGACATCTCATGAGCAACAATTCTTCCAATGACTTCCGTTGGCTTGAGATCTTTGTAATTGGGCATCATTTGGATCAATATGCACATATTTTACATCCAAGGCTCTTAGGATCTTCTTGATGATGAATCTGTCAGTCATGTCTTCACTTCCTAAGCCGGCAATCTCATTTGTGATGAGATCAAGCCTAGAGTACATTTCAGCGACACCTTCACCACCCTTCATTTTGAACTTGTCAAGTTGACTTTGAAGCACATCCAACTTGGATTTCTTGACGGACTCAGTACCTTCGTGCATATCAATCAAAGTATCCCAAATTTCCTTTGCATTCTCAAGAAGGCAGATTTTGTTGAATTCTTAGAGGCACAATCCATTGAAGAGGATATCGCAAGCTTGAGCGTTGTATTGCAGCATCTTCAACTCTTCCACAGTTGCTTCATGATTTGAGTCTCTCATCAAAATATTCACCTAGCAAACCAATACACAGAATAGCCCAAATGGCGGGGTTATGTCCAACAATATGCATTTTCATCTTATCCTTCCAACTAGCAAAATTAGTACCATCAAAGTAAGGACCTCTACGGCGGTAATTTCCCTCGCTAGACGTCATACTCTCCTAAGTTGTGAAACCAAGGTTATGATCACCAAAGCTATGGAAATCAAGGCAAATGGAGATCAAAGCTTTGGTACCACTTGAAGGATCAAAAGTATGTCTAGAGGGGGGGGGTGATTAGACTACTTGACCAAATAAAAATCTAGCCTTTTCCTAATTTTAAGTCTTAGCAGATTTTAGAAACTTAACACAAGTCAAGCAATCAACCTACACGTGAAATTCTAAGAGTATAGCAGTGGAATGTAAATCATTGCATATGAAGGTAAAGGGGAGGAGTTTGGAGGAAGCAAACACAATGTAGACACAGAGATTTTTGGCGTGGTTCCGATAGGTGGTGCTATCGTACATCCACGTTGATGGAGACTTCAACCCATGAAGGGTAACGATTGTGTGAGTCCACGGAGGGCTCCACCCACGAAGGGTCCACGAAGAAGCAACCTTGTCTATCCCACTTTGGCCATTGCCCACGAAGAACTTGCCTAACTTGGGTAGATCTTCATGAAGTAGGCGATCTCCTTGCCCTTACAAACTTCCTGGTTCAACTTCACAATCTTGATGGAGGCTCCCAAGTGACACCTAACTAATCTAGGAGACAGCACTCTCCAAAAGGTAATAGATGGTGTGTTGATGATGAACTCCTTGCTCTTGTGCTTCAAATGATAGTCTCCCCAACACTCAACTCTCTCTCACAGATTTGGATATGGTGGAAAGATGATTTGAGTGGAAAGCAACTTGGGGAAGGCTAGAGATCAAGATTCTTGTGGTTGGATTGGAATGTCTTGGTCTCAACACATGAGTAGGTCGTTCTCTCTCCAAAAATGAGAAGTGGAAGTGTAGGCACGTTCTGATGGCTCTCTCTCAAATGGAGAAGGGGGTGGAGTGGTATATATAGCCTTCACACAAAATCTATCCGTTACACACTATACCAAACTCGGTGGGACCGAATAGTGAAACTCGGTGAGACCAACTTGGTTCAAAATGTGAACATTAGGCTTTTCGGTGGGATGACAATATCAACTCGGTGAGACCGATGCACTAGGATTGGGGCAAAACCTCATCTCGGCGAGACCGATCACATGAACTCGGTGAGACCGATTTCAGTAATAAGCAACAGAGACTTGGTCAGGCAAACTCGGTGGGACCGATTGCTCATTTCGGTGAGACCGAAATGTTATGAAAAGGAAATAGAGAGTTTGCACTGTGAACTCGGTGGGACCGATCGCTCATCTCGGTTAGACCGAAACGTTACAAAGGGAAACTAAGAGTTTGCAATCCCATGCAATCCCATGTCGGTGAGACCGAGATCCCTATCGGTAAGAGCAAACTGATTAGGGTTTCTGGATATGGCTATGTCAAGTGAACTCAGTGGCGCCAGATAGGTCAAATCGGTGGGGCTGATTTTTACTTTAGGTTTAGGACATATGTGGAAATGAGAAAGTGGTTGAGGGATTTTGGAGCATATCACTAAGCATTTTGAGCAAGCAAGCCATTAAACAACACCTCATCCCCTTTTAGTAGTTTTGGCTTTTCCTATGGACTCAATGTGATCTTGGATCACTAAAATGAAAATGTAGAGTCTTGAGCTTTTGCCAATATGTGTCCTTAGCATTTTGAGGTGTTCACATCTCTAGTCCATGCCATACCAATCAATGAACTTCCTGAAACATCGATCTTGAAAGAATAGTTCAATGAGCTATATGTTGTTATGAATTACCAAAACCACCCAGGGATTAGTTGCACTTTCACCCTTGGTTATGACTGTTACATGTCACGAGTTTTCCACATATTGTTCCTGCTAAGTTACTAATGCTGCTGTTACTATTACACTTTCTACAAAACTATTGTTATCACTGTTACTGTTACCACTGCTATCGTTACTACTGCTATCAAAACTACCATACTACTGTGCTACTAATCACTTTGCTGTAGATATTTAATCTCCAGGTGTGGTTGAATAGACAACTCAACTGCTAATACTTGCAAATATTCTTTGGCTCCCCTTATGTTAAATCTATAAATTTGGGTTGAATAATCTACCCTCGAAAACTATTGCGATCCCCTATACTTGTGGATTATCAAGACCTTTTCCTGGCGCCATTGCCGGGGAGCATAGCTATATTTGTTGAGTCACTTGGGATTTATATTTATCACTATGAAGAATCCGAAGGATACTAAAACCAAGATTGTTCCCTCTAAGACAAGGGAAGGTAAGGATTTGCCATCAGACTTTGCACTTGATCCACCTTCTGTTTTGAGTGATCTTGCAACACCGCCACATGCTATTAGTCTTGATATGTCGCAAGTTATTGATGATGCTATTTCTGCTATGAATGATACACATGATTACGTTAGTACTTTGCTTGATGATAATGTGCCACTAGGTGAATTTCTTGATAAACAAATTGCAAGAGCTAAAGAGAATGAAATTACTGAAACTGATGAGATCACTGAAACTGATGAAGTCCTTTAAACTAAGTGGTGGTCGTACAATCCAGATAAGAGTCCGATGTCCGAACAACATTTTCTGCTGCAGATGTTAGAAAACAACGCGAAACCCCCTCAAGATGGCCTCAGATTGAAAATTTGTCCACTTTAAACTTGTTCATCTAGCCAAAACAAAAAATTTGATAAAATAAATTGTCTTAATCCGAGGTCGTATGCGAAAGTTACAGCCCGATCAATGAACCTCTATTAGAAATCTAGGCCTGGGAACCTTTGATCAATGTGAAGTAAGCAAATCTTCAGAGTTGGATGAGTGACTGATTGCTTGTATCTGCGTTGGTATTTCCCCGAAGAGGTGAGGATGATGCAACACAACAATGGTAAGTATTTCCCTCAGTTATGAAAAAAGGTTATCAATCCAGTAGGAGAACCAAGCAACACTATGTAAGCGATACCTGCACACAAATAACAAATACTTGCAACCCAACGCATAAGAGGGGTTGTCAATCCCTCCACGGTAAAAAGATAGATTAAATTGTATGATATTGGATAAATAGATCTGACAAAAACACAAAATAAAATAAAGAAAGAAAAAGGTGCAACAAGGTATTTTTGGGTTTTTGGAATAATAGATCTGTAAACAATATGATAGAAAATAGACTCGGGGTCCGTAGATTTCACTAGTGTCTTGTCTCGAGAAAATAGCATACGGTGGGTAAACAAATTACCGTTGCGCAATTGATAGAAGAGCAAATAATTATGAAGATATCCAAGGCAATGATCATGTATATAGGCATCACATCCAAGATTAGTAGACTGACTCCTGCCTGCATCTACTACTATTACTCCACACATCGACCGCTATCCAGCATGCATCTAGTGTATTAAGTTCATGGAGAAACGGAGAAATGCAATAAGAACGATGACATGATGTAGACAAGATCTATTCTTGTAGGAATAGACCCCATCTTTTTATCCTTAATAGAAACGATACATGAGTGCTTCACTACCCCTTCTGTCACTGGGTGAGAAGACCGCAAGATCAAACCCATCACAAAGCACCTCTTCCAATTGCAAGAAAAAACAATCTAGTTGGCCAAACCAACCAAAGTTTCGAACAAGAAATACGAGGCTATAATAATCATGCATATAAGAGATCAAAGAAGTCTCACATAATATTCATGGATAGAACCGATCATAAACTCACAATTCATCGGATCCCAAGAAACATGCCGCATAAAGTCATTACAACAAATAGATCTCCAAGAACATCGAGGAGAACATTATATTGAGAATCAAAAAGAGAGAAGAAGCCATCTAGCTACTGCCTACGGACCCGTAGGTCTGTGGTAAACTACTCACGCATCATCGGAGGAGCACCGATGAGGATGATGAACCCCTTGATGATCGTGTTCCCCTCTGGCAAGGTGCCGGAATAGGGCTCTAGATTGGATCTCGTGGTTCTGGAACTTGCGACGGCTAGAATTTTGTTTCGTCGACTCCTGTAGTGTTTCTGGAGTATTTGGGTATTTATAGAGCTGAGAGGTGGTGGAAAGGACTTCTATGAGCCCCACCACCCATGAGGGCGTGCCAGGCTAGCGCGCCCAGGTGGGTGGTGGTCCCCATGGGCCTCCCCTCGTGCACCGCCTTGGCTCCCAAGTTGTCTTCTGGGCAAAAAAAAAATCTCCAAAAACTTTCATGCATTTGGACTTCATTTGGTACTGATATTCTGCAAAGTAAAAAACAAGCAAAAAACGGCAACTGGCACTGGGCACTATGTTAATAGGTTAGTCCCAAAAAATGATATAAAGTTGCTATAAAACGAATGTAAAACATCCAAGAATGATAATATAACAACATGGAGCAATAAAGAACTATAGATACATTGGAGACGTATCAGCATCGCCAAGCTGAATTCCTGCTCGTCCTCGAGTAGGTAAATGATAACAACAGAATTTTTGATGTGGAATGTTGCCTAACATGTTCATCAAATATTCTTTTCTTTTGTACCGTGGATATTTGGACTTTTAGATGATTCAAAGCAATATTCTGTATTTGACATGAAGACTTCAATATTCAAGCATATCAACAAGCAACCATGTCTTTCAAAATATCAAGACAAAAGAAAGTTATCCCTAGCCCATCATGCTCAATCATTGATCCATTCATGAAACACACTCGAATATTCTCTACATCCAATGCACAAGTATGATCGTAGTGCTCCCTAGTTGGTGCTTATAAGAGAAGATGGAGACTCAAATAAAACTAACGATTGCATAAAACTAAATAGATAGGCCCTTCGCTGTGGGAAGCAGAGATTTGTAGAGGTGCTAGAGCTCAAAGCTTAAATTGAGAGATAAAAAAATTCAAGAGGCATACTTTTCCCGTCAACAAAAACGACTGAGAACTCCCAATACTTTCCATGCTAGATACATCATAGGTGGTTCCCAAAAATAAAATAAAGTTTATTCCTTTTCCACCATTCTTTCACAATCTATGGCCAGCCGTATCTACGGGTGCCTTCCATACCAACACTTTCCAAGGAATTTATTATTTGACAACATAAAGTGAATTTCTTTTTCATTTCGGGACTGGGCATCCCTATCACCGCCACACTCCCGTGCAATGACAAGTGAATAAACACTCATCATGAGAATAACACATCTAGCATGGAAAAATATTGACCACCCCCTGCCGCTTCATGAGCGGTATGGGCACACAAAAAGGAAAATTTATTTTGAGAAAAAGAGTTGGCACATACAAATTTACTTGAAACGGCATGGAAATACCGCATATAGGTAGGTATGGTGGACTCATATGGCAAAACTTGGTTTAAGGATTTTGGATGCACAAGTAGTATTCCTACTTAGTACAAGTGGAGGCTAGCACATAGATTGAGAAGCAACCAACCAAGAAACAAAAATTCTCATAAACGAGCATTAAGCATAACTAACACCGAATAATGCACCATAAGTAATTTCATTGTATAACTATTGACTTTCGTGCTTGCATAGGGAATCACAAACCTTGACACCAATATTCTTACTAAAGCATAATTACTCACCAACATGACCCACATATTATCTCAAAACCATTACAAAGAATCAAGTTTATATTGTCCAATGATCTTCATGAGTTTTTTTATTATATCTCTCTTGAATATCTATCACTTTGGGAATAGTTTCAAATATCACCATTCCTTACAACAAGCTCAAACAAACTTAAGTGAAGAACATGAGCATAAAAATTTTCATCTCTCAAAATAATATAAGTGAAGCATCAGAGAATTTCTTCAGAAAATTACTAACTCTAAAATAAATCTAAGTGAAGCATGAGAGTATTTCTTCAACAAATTAAAGCATCATTGTGCTAAAAACATATAAATGAAGCACTAGAGCAATTCCATGGCTCAAAAAAATTTAAGTGAAGCACATAGAGAAATTCTAACAAATCATAGCTTCATTATGGATTTCTCAAATAGGTGTGTCCAGCAAGGATGATTGTGACAAACTAAAAAGCAAATCAAGCAAAGACTCATATAATACAAGATACTCCAAGCAAAACTCATGATATGTGATGAATAAAAGTATAGCTCCAAGTAAAATTACCGATGGTTGTTAGAAGAAAGAGCAGATGCCTTCCGGGGCATCCCCAAGCTTAGTTGCTTGGTTCTCCTTGAATATTACCTTGGGGTGCCATCCCCAAGCTTAGGCTCTTTTTCACTCCTTATTCCTTCGTCCATCATGATCTGACCCAAAACTTGAAAACTTCAATCACACAAAACTCAACAAAAACCTTCGTGAGATCCGTTAGTATAATAAAGCAAATCACCACTTTAAGTACTATTGCAAACCCATTCATATTTTATTATTGCATTATACCTATTGTATTCTAACTTTACAATGGCTTATACCCCCCGACATAGTCCATAGATTCATCAAAATAAGCACACAATGCAACGAAAACAGAAGCTGTCAAAAACATGACAGTCTGTAGTAATATGGACTTTCACCATACTTCTATAACTCCAAAAATTCTGAAAAATTAGGACAACATAGGAAATTTGTATCTTGTGTAAAAATTCAGAATTTTATCACGCTTGTGTGATTTTTAACAATTCTACTACTGGGCACAAAAGTTTCTATTTTTTAACAAGATCAAATCAACTATCACCCAGTATGATCCTAAAGTCTTCACTTGTCACAAACACTAAATAAAGCATAAAAACACAATCATAACAGTAGCATAATTGTGCAAACACTCGGGAACAAAAAGAAAAAGACAAAAATACATTTTATTTACTGGGTTGCCTCCCAACAAGCTCTTTCTTTATAGGCATTAAGATAAGCTTGGGATATTAATGATGCTCACACAAAAGACAAGAATTTAAGCACAAAGAGAGCATTATTGAACATGTGAAAAACACATTTAAGTCTAACATACTTCCTATGCATAGGCATTTTATAGGAAAACAAATTATCAAGACAAGCAAAATCTAGCATATGCAAGGAAGAAGAAAGAAACAATAGCAATCTCAACACGAAGAGAGGTAATTTAGGAGCATGGAAATTTCTACAACCATATTTCCCTCTCTCATAATAATTACATGTGGGATCATATTCAAATTCAACAATATAGCTATCACGTAACATATTCTCTATATGATCCACATGCATGCAAAGTTGACACTCTTCCAAAATAGTGGGATTATCATCAAATAAAGTCATGACATCTCCAATCCCACTTTTATCAAAAATTTCATAAGATTGAACACTCTCCAAATAGCATTATCACCCCAATCATGATCATTGCAATAAGTAGTGGATATAACAATATTGTCGTGGATTTGTCACGGCAGATGTCCTAGCGTAAGGACTTAGTCGTGGAGCCATCGCTACGGGTTTACTTGCAGGGGTTAAAGCGGACACAAAGACACGTGGGTTTTATACTAGTTCGGCCCCTTCAATGAAGGTAAAAGCCTACGTCTAGTTGTGATGGAATTGATGTAGTCTCGATGGCTAGGGAGCAAACAAGCTTCGCCTAGGCTCGAGTTGTGTTTTTCTGTCTTTGATCCGCCGGTCGTCCCCTTATATACACGAGTGACGCCTGTCGGTTCAGAGAGTCCCAACCGTTCATACTCGTATCCCGTTGGTATCTCTATTCCTAACTTACAATACAAGTCATACATCAGGCCGGTTTACGGCTACAAGTTCTAAACCAGCTATGTGCCTTGGGCCTTTCTGCGATACACCACTAACGGAGCTAACCCGCCCAAGCTGGCCGGTTTACACCTTGTGGTAATATCCCCAACATTAGGCCCCAGATTGATTTGAACTGTTCATGTCAATCCTTCACGTAACTCGTATCTTGACATCTTCTTTTGTTTAATAAACCGCCACGCTGCCGTTGCTTCGATCATCAAACCGGCATGACATCGTTGCTTCGTTATCAGAAACCGCATGACATCGTTGCTTCGTCATCAGAACCGCATGACGCTATCTTGAAGTTTATCCTTTATAACGCCTTCCTTAATAGCAGTCCCCGATTCACGCGCTTGACCTAGCTTTTATCGCTTTATAAATAGGACCGAAGGGTCATTCTTTTCCTCCTTCGCTTCCTCTTCGCCTTCCTCGCCCGCTCTTTGAGCTCCGCCATCGCCATCGCCTTCGCTTCATCCTAGGCCGCTGATCAACCTCGACGTGCGTAACACCGCGCTTCTCTCCGCATCTCCTCTGTTCCCGGTAAGCTTCTTCCCCTTCTTCAATCTGTTTCTGCATTTAGATCTGTTTCTAGGGTTCGAGCTTCATACCATGTTCTTCGTGCGTTTTCATGTTTTTAGCCTTGAACCATGCTATGAATCTTGTTCTGTACCAATGACGACTCCTGCGTATCCGCTGTACTTTCTCATCTTAATCCCATGGATCCTCTGCATATATACATATGCCTTATGGTCCACTTCTGTTTCTTCTTTACTTCATGGCGCATTTCGCTTTTCAAAACCCGCTTGATCCGTAGTAAACATGAAATTTTGTGAAACCTGTTTCTGTCCATGACTTCAATTATCTCCAAGGCCAAGATTAGGCGGTTTAACTCACCATAATAAAAGCTACTAAACCGGCATAGGTGCACCATTAGTCCCCTTGTTGAACCGCCAGAACACATCTGACATCATATCATAATGAACTGATTTATAAAAACTGCCTCCGGTTTATCATAACTTGGATCAATCACTCTGTAATAAGCACTTTCTTAAACCGGATCCTTCTCCTTGTAGATCTTATCATGGCCAAACAGGTGTACGAATGCAACTGGGTTCCTTCCCGTGTCTCCGAGACACAATTGAATGAACTGGTATCAATTGGCGCGTTAGATGACCAAAACACAATCCATTGGAGGGTTCCTGGAGAGGAATGTCCTCCCACACCTCAGGAAGGGGAGGTCGTAGTCTTCGCGGATCATCTGGCCCGGGGTTTCAAACCGCCCGGGTCAAAATTTTACCGGGACGTAATGGCCAATTTTCAGCTCCGTCCCCAAGACATTGGCCCCAACTCCGTTACCAACCTGTGCCACTTTCAAGTCTTTGTCAAAGCATATCTGCAAGAGGAACCTTCTATTGAACTGTTCAGAGATCTCTTCCACCTAAACCGTCGACCGAATTCACCGACGGCCCCAATACGTAATTAGGCGGTATGGCTATCCGTAAGAGGAAGGAGATCACCTATCCCCACGCCAAACTCCACACTCACCCCAAAGAGTGGAATGCGACTTGGTTCTACCGCAAAGATACTTCTCCAAGGTGAAAATCCTTTACCGCTTCCGCCCAGAGCGGCTAAGCAATACTCATCCCTTTCTCAAAGATTGACCGCCAAAGAGAGAAGCAAATATGCCCCACAACTGCCCAAGCTCCGAGCCTTTATGGCCAACGGTTTGATCGAATTGATCTTGCACGCCGCTAGTTATCTTGGGGCATACTACCTTTGAGCCGGCGTTCGGATTGATGTGCCAAGATATCGGCAGCGCCGATGACCCACTCCGACACACCAAATCGAACTGCTCAAGATGAAGTTACGGATTCAAGAAGGAAAATGCTGAATGAACCGGAGCATCTCGTGCTCAAACCGCTTGGCTCCTCATCGCACCACCAACGCACCACCGCGTAAGTTTCTCGATCGTGCCATCATAAAGACCCGTTGTTACTTATATGTCCAACTCTCAATTATTTCGATCCAGGCGATAATCCATTTTGGAGCAAGAAACTCTCTCAAGACAAAGCGACAAAGTCGGGCGCCAAATCGCCCAAAACAAAAGTTGTCAAGAAATCCGCCCACAAGAGAAAGACTACGCTTCATTCGACCCGCCATTGACGATGATGTGGGTAATCCGAACTTGATTCTCTTGGCTTGTTTTTACACGCCTTATTGATGACGATGCTTGTCGATGACACAAGCCAAAGAACGCAGGATTTGCTAAGGTAACCATTCTCTCTCCGATTCAACAAATTTGCCTTCTCCAAAATTTCGCCGCAATCCGGAAAGTTAACTTTTCTCATCCTCTTGCTTACTTGGATCCCAAACTTGTTATGAAGACACAAAGAACATGAAGCTTGCCGCACAACCCAAGACAATGACAGTAGTTACTTCGCCGTTTACTAAACAGCCCGGCTCAAAAGCGCCGCACCGAGGTTTCCAACCTTTTATTGCCTTAAATTCCAAAGCGGGTTTGTTCCACAACCTCTTAATCCTTCCGACTCGATTATCGTGTCACTTCCCATTCATCCTCCGCGAATCGTCACCACTCAGCTACCACCGCTGAAGATAGCCGCCGGGTAAGTCAAACGGCCATATGCTTTTCGATTTCTTCAGAATGTATATGCCTTGTTCTGAATCTTTGTTTCTTCGTAACCAAACCAAACCCAGCAAGAAGGCTCGCTGGACAAAATAGTTGAAGAGGCTGCCGCCGCATCATGAGCGGCGCCGATCTCAAAATGTTGCCTCTCAAGATATTGCAAATGACCCTTCGATTCAAGAGGAGGTTATTCTCAAGAGAGGCCTCACAACCCTTCAATCTTCGCTGATCCACCCGCCAAGATCGTCCGGTTTGAAAAGCCTCGCAGCCCTCATCAAACAGCCGTGCCCACCCGATCCGTCGAGTCGAAAGACGATGACGCTAGGATTATCGGCATGGGCCGTTCAACCGGGAATCTCGCAACCTTAACCCGCATACTTGTGAAAGAGGATTCTTCAACTTTGAACAAAGGAAAGTGGGTTGTCGAACTGGAAACATATGCCGCTTTAAGCGCCCAAGATCTTCATTCTGGATATCTGAACCGGCTTTACAGCAGTCGTGACTATGAAGCTGGCTTGGTGAAATTAATGAGGGACAAGTTTGAGGTAACACTCCTTTCCTTGTTACCAGTATACTAGTCCTTGTAGCCCCCAAGGGCCGGTTTGTAATCTTTGATCAAACCGGGACTTGATAATTTTCTTTGATAGATTTTGCAATCTTCCCTCATAACCACTAGGGCCGGTTTAACGATGCATACTTAAACCGGTACTCCAAAAAACTTCCTGACAACACATTAGTAGAATCAAATAGTCATTAGCCCCCAAGTGCCGAGTTGAATACTCGTATTGAACTTGGGACTTTGCCATGTATTATCAGTAGAAAAATTGAAGGTACATTAGCCCCCAAGTGTCAAGCATATAACTGTGTTGTGTGGTTGAGACTTTAACTTGAATTGTTGGCTGATTATACTATCAATGCGCAGGCTGAGGTGAAAATCAAGGATGATCGGATTGCCGATTTATAGGCGGCTTTGAAAACCCAGCAGGCCGAAACAGAGAAGGCAAAGAAAGAGTTAACCAAAGGTTTTGACCGCTGCCGAAAGGTGAAGGAAAGCATGAAGAAAGAACAGGCAGCCTGGGCCACTGAAAAGGCCAATTTGCTCAAACGGGCAGAAAATGCTGAAGCTGCCCTTAAACCGGTGGTGGACGATCTGACAGCCGTGAAGCGGCAAGTACATTCCATGACGGCAGCCATCTTCGGTAAGCTCCCTGTGAATTAGTGTGATATGCTATTCTTGCTGCATCTGTAATCCGGTTTAAAACTATCCTGTTATTGTATGCAGGCACACGCGTTGGGCACTTGGGAAATGACGTGCGGAAGAAACTGAAGGCTGTCTACACTTTAGTTGAGCAGTTATATACCGGAGCCCAAATAGCGTTATCACCACAATGTCACATAACAATCCAGCGCCGCCCCTCGATTCAAGATACTCAACCGCTATCCATCCTTCCTTCCCGGATTGAAGAGGTGAAGAAATCTGCGCACGAACCGGAGCCATCAACGCTTTGATCCGAGCCAAGGCATGGGTACGGATTTTGATCCCGTGGAAGCAGCTCAAGGCTATCCCAGCGTGAAGGAAGATGGCTCGGACTTCAGCGAAGAGGACTTATGGGCAATAAACCGCGCGGTACGCCTACCGGCTTGTCAATTGGCGAAGAAGCCGATTTGGAGCACTACCAAGCCCAATATAATGAGCGAACAAGCGTGTGTCCGCCCCAACCTTTGAACCGAAAACTTGATCCTCCAATCCGTAAGCATACTTACGCACCCGACATTGAACCGCTGTCTTTGATTCACGAAGAGGCTATTTTTCAAGCGCTAATGGGAATCGATCGACTATCGTGGATTTCCAATTGATGGGTAGAGATGAAGATGTCAAGCGGCGGAAGATGAGGAATAGATCTTGAACCGTAGCCGGTTTAAACAACTGTCGTGGGCTGTTTACCCAAAGAACAATGATCTCATTTGGGCACTGTGTTGCCTTGTAATAGCCTTAGTGAAAACTTGCTGCCTGGATATGCCTTCGTGCATAGATGAAACTTTTGTTTGATTCATACTCCCTGCAACCGAAAAGTTGAACCTCGGCGGCGGTGACACCGCCAGCCGGTTTATAGCATCCAATATATATACGTATCGAAAACCAATTAGTATGTGATACAAATACCGCAGATCTGGCATGAAGTCATGGCGAGCTAAACTTGAAGCGGAGGCCTTAAAAACATGACCGTCTGGGAGACAATAACTCCTATATAATCGTCTTTGAATCAGCACAAGCCCCGTGTTACTCCATGAGGATGAACCGAAGAAGGTAAACCGGCAGATAAAAACTGCGTGTAATACTAAACCGTGTCCGTCGGTTTGTCACCGATACTAAACCGGATAAAAATATTCGCCGGGTTGAAAACGCAACAAAAATCGAATACCAACTATGTGAAAATATGGCAACAAAGGCAATAACTCTTTGCAAAAGTAAAGCTTCATGGAGCTGGTCGATGGCATTACCATGGTCGACGCAACCAAGCCCCAAGGCGTGAGCGATGGTGCTAGTCGGCCAGTCCCCAAAAGACTCTTGGCGAGTACGCCGCCAAGTGGCATGACATTGGTTCGGGTTCACCAAGCCCCAAATGACGCTGGCCCTATTGGTCGACCAAGAGGCGTGACTGTTCAGACGTGACCGTGTCCCCAATGATCCGGTGGCTTTCGCTTATCAAGAGGTGTTGCATTGGTTCGACACCACCAAGCCCCCAAGTGATAAATATAATCACAAGGGTAAACCGGAGGCCGCTTTAAAAATGTAAACACTCCATGTAACCACACATGAGAAGAAAGACAGAGACCCGCTTTAGCCGAGGTCTCGATTTTTATTATATCAAGATAATATATACATTGTCATGCTATGTACATAAACCGAGCCGATGACTCAAGTGTAGTAAGGTCAAGATGAGCTATATTCCACGGCCTATTGGTCTCCTCCTCGATGTACGTGAGTCTTTACGCCTCGAATATCAACCAGATAGTAGGAACCGTTGTGTAGATTCTGTCGACCACAAAGGGTCCTTCCCAAGGCGGGATAACTTGTGCATATCTGTTCGGTCTTGATGAGACGGCACCAAATCTCCTTCCCGAAAGGCTCGTCTTAACCCGCGATCGTGATAACGACGAAGATCTTGTTGGTAAATCGCCGAACGAGCGGCTGCCGATCACGCCTCATCTAATAGGTCCAAAGCATCTCGTCGCGCCACCTCGTTGTCCGCTTCAACATAAGCCGCTACACGAGGCGTAATCGTGTCGATATCATCCGGGAGAACCGCCTCGCCCATAAACCATGAAGAAAGGTGTATATCCAGAGATCGATTTGGCGAGTATTGATACTCCATAGCACCGATGGGAGCTCTTCAACCCAAAGATCCCGGTGTTCTCTCAGAACGGAACCGTAAGTCGGGTTTGATGCCTCGTAAGATTTCTTGATTAGCACGCTCGCCTTCCCGTTGGATCGGGGATGCGCCATCGATGACACATCAAGCCGGATATGTTCACGCTCACGTAACTCTTTCATAGGCCCCTTGGACAGATTAGTGCCATTGTCAAGAATGATACCGTGTGGAAAGCCAAACCGAAAATCACCTTTTGATGAACTGCACCATTGCTGCCGCATCACACTTGGCCGACTGTGTTCCGCTTCAACCCACTTGGTGAACTTGTCCACCGCCACCAACAGTGGGTCTTCTTATCTTTGGATCGCTTAAAGGGTCCAACCATATCCAGCCCCCAGTCGAAAACGCCACGTTATTGGGATCATCCTCGCCTTGAGCCGGTATATGAGCACGCCTTGAAAACTTCGACATCCATCACACCGCTTAACCAAATCCTCCGTGATCGGCATGAGCAACAACCAGAAAATCCATGGCGGAACGCCTTTGCCACTGTGGACTTTGAACCGCGTGATGTCCACAATCCCTTCATGGATTTCCTTAAAATTTCACAGCCTTCCTCAGAGAAACACAGCAATAAACGCCTCGACACCTCGCAATGATGTAACTCACCATTAAGAATCGCTATAGATTTGGAGCGCCGAGTTATCTGTCGGCGCCGTAACCTCATCGTTCGCAACTCCTCGAGTCATATACGCAAGGTAAGGAATCGCCCAATCCGGAATAGCATGTAATGCTGCCACCAACCGAGCCTCCGGATCAGAATAGCCAACCGCTTCACCAGGAGCTGAACCGACGGGTTGTGCAAGACGCCCAGAAGACATTAGGTGGGACCGGTTTACGCCGAGAACCCAACCGCTTAAAGCGCCTCGCCGCTTCGTTCTTCCGCGATCCACATGATCCACTTGATAGCCCTTGAAGCAACTCGTGATATTATCCACTTCCGACGATATGCGGCCATGAGGGGGTCCTTAGAATCCCAAGTGCCGATACTTGCCGAGCCACCAGTCCGAGTCACCAAAGCACTTAACCCGCTTAAGTTCATCTCCTTAGCCATCCGGAGACCATGGAGCAAGGCTTCAGACTCACCGCATTATTAGTACAAGGGAACATTAAACGGAGAACGAATAAAACTTATCACCTCGTGGGAAGTTAAACGACTCCAGCCCCGAGCCTTCCAATTGCTCGGATCCGCCAAATGAATAGTCCAAGATGTGTGATCCGCTTCTCCTCCGGTGCTTGTAACTCGTCTACCATTAATGAAATCAACAAGTGCTTGTGACTTCACCGCAGGCGCGGTGTATACTTTAGCCCATGCGCCCAAGCTCGATGGCCCATTTTGCAATCCGCCGCCGCCTCCGGTTCAGATGATGTCACCCAAGGAGCTGAACTAACCATCGTAATAGGATGCCCTTGGAAATATTGTTTCAGCTTCGGCCGGCCATAAAAACACCATAGACTAGCTTCGCCAATGCGATATCTCGCTGGACTCAATAAGCACCTCATCGATATAATAAACCGCCGCTGAACCGATATTCTTTTCCGCCTCCTTGCGCTTACCACAATGGCTACGCCACAGCTCGAGCATTGGCTGCCACATATAACAACAGCGGTTCCTTGTCAATCGGAGCCGCAAGAACAAAGGGGTTGGCCAATTGCCGCTTTAGATCCTCAAAGCTTACAAGAAATGGACTCGCATAAAATTATCTCTTCCTTCCTCAAAGATTCGGTATAAGGGAATGGCCTTCTCCGAGGCGGCCGATAAACCGCTCAACGCAGCAATCCGCCCGCCAGACGCCAACATCGTTGATACACTTTGGTTTAGCCAAGGAAGTGATGGCTTTAATTTTCTCCGGATTAGCCTCAATTCCTCTCATAGACACCAGAACCCCAATAACTTGCCACCGAACACCAAAAACGACTTGGCCGGATTAAGCATCATCTTATAAATGCGCAAGTTGTCGGGTTTCCTTCAAATCTTCCACCAGTGTCTCCTTTTGTCTTGATTTCACCACAATGTCATCTACATAAGCATGCACATTGCGCCAATCATGATGCAAGCAATTCAGACACACCGCCGATAAGTAGCTCGGGCACTCTTGAGCCCAAAAGGCATAGATACATAGCGAAGGCTCCAAAGGGAGTTATGAACGCCGTCTTCTCCTGGTCCTTAACCGCCATTTTGATCTCGATGATATCCGAGTATGCGCCCAAAAACTTAAACACTCACATCTCCGCCGTGGCATCAATAATCTGATCAATGCGGGAGAGCAAAAGGATCCGCCGGACAAGCCTTGTTAAGATCTCGTAGTCCACACACATACGCCAGTGCCATTTTTCTTAAGGACCAGCACCGGATTAGCAAGCCACTCGATGAAACACTTCAATGATAAAGCCAGCCGCCGTAAGCCTGGCTACTTCTTCTCCAATGGCCTTGCGCTTCTTCATTAAACCGGTGGAGGAACTGTTTCACCGGTTTATACTTAGGATCCACATTAAGTGTGTGCTCAGCGAGTTCCCTCGGTACACCTGGCATGTCAGATGGCTTCCATGCAAAGATATCCCGGTTCTCACGGATGAACTCGATGAGCGCGCTTTCCTATTTGGGATCCAGGTTAGCACTGATAGTAAACTGCTTGGACGAATCGCCTGGCACGAAGTCAACAAGCTTGGTCTCAGCTGCCGATTTAAACTTCAGATCCGATTCATGCTCTGTAGTGGGTTTCTTCAAAGGTGTCATATCTGCCGGATCAACATTGTCCTTATAGAACTTCAACTCCTCCGTGGCACGCATCGCCTCAGATACGCTGCATCGCTTTCCTCACATTCCAAAGCAACTCGGCGGCTTCCATGCACCGTTATAGTTCCTTTGTAACCCGGCATTTTGAGCTGCAAGTAGATATAACAAGGCCGTGCCATGAACTTAGCATAAGCCGGCCGGCCAAACAAGGCATGATATGGACTCCATATTTTCACCACTTCAAAAGTTAGCTTTTCAGACCGGGAATCGTGCTCGTCTCCAAAAGCCACATCCAAGGCTATCTTCCCAATAGGATAAGCAGATTTGCCTGGTACTACGCCATGGAACACCGTATTGGACGGTCTGAGATCCTTGTCTGTGAGACCCATGCGACGGAAAGTTTCATAGTACAATATATTAATACTGCTTCCTCCGTCCATAAGCACCTTAGTGAACTTATAGCCCCCCACCTGAGGGTCTACCACCAATGCCAGCTGACCCGGATTATCAACCCGGGGGGGATGGTCCTCTCTGCTCCACACGATAGGCTGCTCGGACCAGCGTAAGTACCGCGGTAAGGCCGTTTCAACAGAGTTTACTGCCCGTTTGTGAAGTTTCCGATCCCGCTTGTCCAAACTGGTTGTGAAAACATGATACTGCCCACTATTCAACTGCTTTGGTTGGCTCGATAGCTCGATCATTGCTTCCGCCGGCCACCCCGATTATTCTGATTATGGTGATTGCCTTGACTAGGCCCTGAACCGGAAGCTCCGTCCTGACCCGGCCCATGGAAACCGGATCCTGAACCGCCTCCTGACCCCTGGTCATACCGGAACGCGTTGGAGTTCTTGAACTCCTGCATAATATAATAGTCTTTCCAGAGATGGTTCGACGGGGACTCCTTCGTCCCATGCTTGGGGCAAGGCTGGTTCAACAAATAATTCAAACGGTTTGTATTAGGATTTGGACCCCGATTCGCCTTGCCTCTGCGCCGCGGGCCTCTGTCCTGCGCATTAGTGTTGGCTACGAAATCCGGATTGCCATCAGCCTTGCGCTTGCCCCCGTTTCCATGACCCGCCGGTTTGAAATTCTGCCCCTTGGAGTTGCCGTTCTTCTTTCCCTTCCCTGCTTCATCATCGTCCGCTTCAGGATCCTTGGTACTGTTTGAATCGGCATATTTTACCAAAGCGCCATGAGGGTTCCTATATCATTGCGTAACCGCTTCATACGCCCCAGCTTCAATTTCAAAGGCTCAAACCGGCAGCTGCCTTCTAATGTTATGATCGCCGAGTCAAGATTGATCCGGTCGAGGAGTGCAAAATCTCGCACACACGGCGCACTCCAACGGGTTGTTGACTCCTTCTTCCTCGAACACAAGCCGCCAGGTCTACTATGGACTTGGGCTGCTTACATGTATCCTTGAAATTCTTGATAAAACGGGCCCGTAACTGACCCCATGAACTGATGGAATTGGGCGGCAAGCTTTTCAACCAAGTACGGGCTGTGCCCTCCATCATCATGGTGAAATACTTTGCACATGCGGCTTCATCAACATCTAGCATCTCCATGGCCATCTCATAACTTTCAACCCACGCTTCAGGGGACAGATCCGTGGTGTAATTTGGCACCTTGCGTGGGCCCTTAAAATCATTGGGCAGACGCACATTGCGTAAAGCGGGGATTAAACAGGGCACCCCCAAAGCGGATGCGACTCCTGGCCCGGTGAAGGTGGTAGGGCGAACCGGTGTGTGTTGATCCGCACCATCCTGTGCTGCTAACTCGGCCTCCCTACGTGCCCGGGCCCGATCCACTACCTCCTGAGCATCACGAATACCACCTGTCTGGTGATTACCTCGGGCCACTTCATGGTCCCGTGCGTTACTTGACAGGGCCGGTTCATCCATGCGCCTGCTGTAGCCCCGGCTTGGACGGGGCGTAGAGTGAATCCGATCGCGGCTGTATGAATACGCTTCTGCCGGATCGCAGTCCGAGAAGCCTTAACCCGGCGTGTCTCAACCGCCAGGGGAATCTCCTTCGATCGATCGCCTCAATCGCAAGCAGCCGCAACAAGGTTGTCCATAGGGTTAGAATAATGGCCTGGGGTTCAGACCGGGCGGAGGAACCACCGTGTTCGCTGCGGAGGCTCCATCAGCGCGGTTGGACCGTCGCCCCGCCTCGGTGCCTCAATCCGCTTTACCTCCTGTCCGAGGCGGTTATCGGGTCCGCCCGGGTCTGAAGAGATTTCTAGGATCAAATCGATGGCAGCGCGATCGTATTTCCGCTTTAACACCTCCTGCGACGCACTCGGTCAAGCATGAGTTTGTAGGCTTGTGCATCTAAAGCGCCCGCTCGCAGCCATACGCCCTTCTCTGCCGCTAGATCCGCTTTGGCTTGCGTGATCTGCTCTTTCACCTTTGCAATTTCGCGTTATGAGCCTCCCGATCTGCTGGATTGTCCTCCGTCATGAGCGCCGTTAGTGCATCAAACAGATCCGACAGACTTGAACCGGCGGGCGCACCGCCTCTCCTGCCCTGCTGCCGGTCTTGAGCCGGAAAGCATTGCCGCCGCGTTGCAGAGTGATTCGCTGCTGCGATCGCCATGAATACTCCAACCCGGTTTAGCTGGCTTGGGGGTCCGGAATATCGTCGCCGCCGGAACAGCCCCGATCATATCATCCTCGCGAATCGGTACAATGACTCGGTCTCTCCTATTGAAGATTCATCGCCGTAATAAACGACGGTCTCGCTACCGTGTTCAACCGGCGCCATACTCCTCCATGGGTGACTCCAACGAAGACATGCTTCACGGCCGGTTTAACTCGGGCAGGTCGCGCCGCCGAGCCGCCTCGATGTGGTCGGTGCAGATGTCCGGCTCAGGCCCAGGCCCTCCGATCTTGCCGATGAAAACGTGTATGCCGCCAAAGGGGACCCGGTATCCATACTCGATTGAATCGCCTCGGGCCCCATCCGCATCGCCGATGTAGATCCGCCGCGACGACTCTTGGTCATCCGCCCACGACGTAGCCTTCGAGTCCTTTGAGCTTGCCCTCCAAGGTCGCCAAACCATCGTGGCGATAGCCCCACGGTGGCGCCAACCGTCGTGGATTTGTCACGGCAGATGTCCTAGCGTAAGGACTTAGTCGTGGAGCCATCGCTACGGGTTTACTTGCAGGGGTTAAAGCGGACACAAAGACACGTGGGTTTTATACTAGTTCGGCCCCTTCAATGAAGGTAAAAGCCTACGTCTAGTTGTGATGGAATTGATGTAGTCTCGATGGCTAGGAGCAAATAAGCTTCGCTTAGGCTCGAGTTGTGTTTTTCGTTTTGATCCGCCGGGGTCGCCCCTTATATACACGAGTGACGCCTGTCGGTTCAGAGAGTCCCAACCGTTCATACTGTATCCCGCTGGTATCTCTATTCCTAACTTACAATACAAGTCATACATCAGGCCGGTTTACGGCTACAAGTTCTAAACCAGCTACAGGCCTTGGGCCTTTCTGCGATTACACCACTAACGGAGCTAACCCGGCCCAAGCTGGCCGGTTTACACCTTGTGGTAATATCATCATCCCCAAGCTTGTAGTTTTGCATATTATTAGCACAATTGACATTAATAGAATTTATAACAACATCATTGCAATCATGCTTTTCATTCAAGGAGATATAATAAAAAAATTATAAATTTCTTTGTTTAACACTTCATCACAATTTTTAGATTCACGAATCTCAAGCAAAAACTTCATAAAGACAATCTAGTGAACTCAATTCACTAGTAATTGGTTCATCATAATTGGATCTTTTGAAAAGATTAGCAACTGGATTAGGATCCATATCAATAGATCCTTAGCAAGCAAATATGCAAGAAAATAAAAGGCACATGGTAACACAAGAAAACAAAGGATCAAATGAACAAAGAGGCAAATAAAAAGGCAAATATTTTTATGCTTTTCGCAAAGACATTTTGGAAGTGGGGGAGATGAAAACGAGAGGCAAATGGAAAATAATGTAAATTGCAACAAGATGAGGTTTGTGATTAGGAACGTGATAGATGTTGATGATGTCTCCCCGACAATGGCGCCAGAAGTTCTTCCTGATTGCTTGTATATGCGTTGGTATTTCCCCAAAGAGGAGAGGATGATGCAGCATAGCAACGGTAAGTATTTCCCTCAGTTATGAAACCAAGGTTATCAATCTAGTAGGAGAACCAAGCAACACTATGTAAGCGATACCTGCACACAAATAACAAATACTTGCAACCCAACGTGTAAGAGGGGTTGTCAATCCCTCCGCAGTAAAAACATAGATTAAATTGTATGAGATTGGATAAATAGATCTAAAAAACATAAAATAAAATAAATAAAGAAAAAGTGTAGCAAGGTATTTTTGGGTTTTTGGAATAATAGATCTGAAAGCAATATGATAGAAAAAAGACCCGAGGCCGTAGATTTCACTAGTGGTTTCTATCGCGAAAATAGCATACAATGGGTAAACAAATTACTGTTGGGCAATTGATAGAAGAGTGAATAATTTAGACGATATCCAAGGAAATGATCAATATATAGGCATCACGTCCGAGATTAGTAGACCGACTCCTGCCTGCATCTACTGCTATTACTCGACACATCGATCGCTATCCAGCATGCATCTAGTGTATTAAGTTCATGGAGAAATGGAGTAATGCAATAAGAACGATGACATGATGTAGACAAGATCTATTCATGTAGGAATAGACTCCATCTTTTTATCCTTAATAGAAATGATAATGCGTGCCTCGCTACCCCTTTTGTAACTAGGTGAGAACACCGCAAGATCAAACCCATCACAAAGCACCTCTTCCCATTGCAAGAAAAATCAATCTACTTGGCCAAACCAAACCAAAGTTTCGGAGAAGAGATACGAGGCTATAATAATCATGCATATAAGAGATCAAAGAAGACTCATATAATATTCATGGATAGAACTGATCATAAACTAACAATTCATCGGATCCCAAGAAACATGCCGTAAAAAGTCATTACATCAAATAGATCTCCAAGAACATCGAGGAGAACATTATATTGAGAATCAAAAAGAGAGAAGAAGCCATCTAGCTACTGCCTACGGACCCGTAGGTCTGTGGTAAACTACTCACGCATCATCGGAGTAGCACCGATGAGGATGATGAACCCCTTCGTGATCGTGTTCCCCTCTAGCAAGGTGTCGGAATAGGGATCTAGATTGGATCTCGTGGTTCTGGAACTTACGGCGGCTGGAATTGTGTTTCATCGACTCCCCTAGGGTTTTTGAAATATTTGGGTATTGACAGAGCTGAGAGGCGGCGGAAAGGACCTCCATGGGCCCCACCACCCATCAGGGTGCGCTAGGGGCCTCTGGCGCGCCTAGGTGGGTGGTGGGCCCCACAGGCCTCCCCTCGTGCACTACCTTGGCTCCCAAGTTGTCTTCTGCGCATAAAAAGTTCTCCAAAAAGTTTCGTGGCATTTGGACTTTGTTTGGTACTGATATTCTGCGAAGTAAAAAACAAGCAAAAAACACCAACTGGCACTGGGCACTATGTCAATAGGCTAGTCCCAGAAAATGACATGAAGTTGCTATAAAATGAATGTAAAGCATAGAATAATGATAATATAACAACATGGATCAATAAAAAAATATAGATACATTGGAGACGTATCAGCGACCCGTGAGCCATCTTGGGAGGCGATTTGGTGACTCACACCACGCCCTCGCCCCCTTCATCCACCATTCTATGAGCTCCAAGCCCCCTCTCATTCCCATCCATGGCAACCAATCGGTGCATGATGAGGGTGAGGAGGGTGACGGTTCCACCTGTGGTGGTGGCGTCGGCTCCTGCTCCGATGCCAGTGGTGAATCGGCTCTCCACAGAGACAGATTGGGAGATGGGGAGGGTGGTTCGGTCCACCTTTCCATATCCGTCGGAGTGGGTGAATGGATGCATGCGCATCATCCACCGCTCATCATTGGAGAAGTTGCGGTTCACCGGGAAAGATGGATGCACCACCATGGAGATGATTTTCTAGGCGATGATGGAGGCCAACTCACCGGCTCCAGTGCAGGCAGCTGATATGTCTCCATCGTATCTACTTTTCCTAACGCTTTTGCTCTTGTTTTGGACTCTAATTTGCATGATTTGAATGAAACTAACCCGGAATGACGCTGTTTTCAGCAAAACTACCATGGTATTGTTTTTGTGCAAATATAAAAGTGCTTGGAATGGAACGAAACTTTTTGGAGAATTATTTTACAATAAAAGAAAATTACTGGAGCCAAGAACCACCAGAGGGGGCCCCTGGTTGAGCACAAGCCACCAGTGTGCCCCCTCCTAGCGTGCCTTGGTGGGTTGTGCCCACCTGGTTGCCCTCCAGACCCTAAATCCGATGCTATAAAATCCTACTTTCGAAGAAAAAATCAAGGAGGAAGTTTCATCGTGTTTCACAATACGGAGCCATCGCCGCCTCCTGTTCTTCATCAGGAGGCGAAATCTGGGGCCTGTTTGGGGCTCTAGAGAGGGGAATCTTTGGTCTTCGTCACTATCAACCCTCCTTCATCACTAATTCCATGATGCTCCCCACCTGGAGTGAGCAATTCCTTCGTAGGCTCGCTGGTCGGTGAGGAATTGGATCAGATTCATCATGTAATCAAGTTAGTTTTGTTATGGCTTGATCCCTAGTATCCACTATGTTCTGAGATTGATGTTGCTATGACTTTGCCATGCTTAATGCTTGTCACTATGGCCCGAGTGCCATGATTTCAGAACTGAACCGTTTATGTTTTCACCATTATATCTATGTTCTAGATCCGATCTTGCAAGTTATCTGCACCTGCTATGTGTTATGATACGTAAACCCTGGGGTGACAGCAATTGGGATACTTTCTGGTGATGACCGTAGTTTGAGGAGTTCATGTATTCACTATGTGTTAATGCTTTGTTCCGGTTCTCTATTAAAAGGAGGCCTTAATATCCCTTAGTTTCCTTATGGACCCTGCTGTCACGGGAGGGTAGGACAAAAGATGGCATGCAAGTTCTTTTCCATAAGCATGTATGACTATTTAGGGAATACATGCCTATGTTATATTTATGAACTGGAGCTAGTTTTGTATCGCCCTGTGTTATGACTGCTATATGATGAATATCATCCAAAGAATTAACCGATCCAGTGCCTACGAGTTGTCCACATATTGTTTCTGCTAATTTACTACTGATGTTGTTGCTTTTATACTTTCTACAAAATCATTGCTATCACTGTTACCGTTACTACTACTGTTACCACTGCTATCAAAACTATCATATTGTTGTGCTACTGATCACTCTGCTGTAGATATTTAATCTCTAGGTGTGGTTGCATTGACGACTCAACTTCTAATACCTACAAATATTCTTTGGCTCCCCTTGTGCCAAATCTATAAACTTGGGTTGAATACTCTACCCTCAAAAATTGTTGTGATCACCTATACTTGTGGGTTATCGAGACCATTTTCTGGCGCCATTGCCGGGGAGAATAGCTGTATTTGTTGAGTCACTTGGGATTATTATCTATTTATCACTATGAAGAATCTGAAGGATACCAAAACCAAGATCGTTCCCTCTAGAACGAGGGGAGGTAAGGAACTGCCATCACACTCTGCACTCGATTCACCTTCTGTTTTGAGTGAACTTGCAACACCACCACATGCTATTAATCCTGATATGTCGCAAGTTATTGATGATGATGCTTCTACTATGAATGATGCTTATGATGATGCTAGTACTAAACTTTCTGATAATGTGCCATTAGGTGATTTCTTGATGAACAAATTCCTAGAGATGAAGAAAATGAAATCACTGAAACTGATGAAGTACTTGAAACTGAAAATCTTGAAACACATGTTAGACTTAGCTCTCCTAGATATGAATTGCCTAAGATACCTGAAGGTTCTGTTATGGATGAGGAGATAGCTAGAGACTTTCTTGCTTGCAATGATAGAGATGATCTTAAGAAATTATTATGCAAACTGAAAGAAAAATCTTTGAATGCTAGAATGAAATGTGATCCCCAGTTTGGTACTTCACTTATCTTTGTTACCGATAAGGATTATGAATTCTCTGTCAATCCGGAGTTAATTACTCTAGTTGAATCTGATCCTTTCCATGGTTATGAAACTGAAACTATTGTGGCACATCTTACTAAGTTAAATGATATAGCCAGCCTTTTTGCTCATGATGAGAAAAATTGCTCCTAATATATTCTAAAGTTATTTCTATTCTCATTAAGGGTGATGCTAAGATATGGTACAATACTCTAGCTCCTGGTTGTGTGTGTAGTCACCAGGACATGATTTACTACTTCTTTGAAAAATATTTCCTGCTCATAAGAAACAAGCTGCCTTGCAGGAAATATTTAACTTCTCAAATACAAAATACAGTGCATTTTATACTTGTTGATGATCCTCTGTTCGGATTGTTCCCATCTGGACAGAGTCTCAGGGGCTACTATCTACACATGGGCTTCGCACACACACACACACACACACACACACACACACACATATATATATATATATATATAGAATACTCATGAAGAATATTACATCGGTTACCTCGAAGCCTGTCAATAGGTTGTGGAAGGCTTCGGTCAGTACGCTCTTCGTGGACTACACCTTCTCCATAGCCGCACCCGTAAGGGTGCGGTGTTCCTCTATGATGGAGGCACGTTCCAGTGTCTCCCACATAGTGTCAGCGGTCTCCGGATTGACAAAGGCCGCCGACGGAGCTCCTGCTCCTCCACCCTCCTTTGAAGGGGGATGTTGATCCAAACCCGGTGCCGTACTGGTCTCCGGGACGGTGTTCGGTGAGGGCCCAGACTCCTGAAGCCCTCCAACCTCGACAGTTGTGGGGTCGCCGTGCCCCACTCTACAACGTCCGAGGTGTCGTCCTCGGGCGCCTTCCAGACTGTCTCGTCCGCCCCTCCCCGGCCAGGAGATGGCCTTTGGGATGACACCTCGTTGTCCTCCATGGCAGTGGGAGAGAGGGTGCAAGATGGGCCGTCACTCTCTGCCTCCCCAGGGGCTAAAGAACTCCCCGTCGAAGAAGAGGGGATCGGGATCTCACGCAGAGGGCTAAAAAGCATAAAGGAAGTGGAGCATGACGAAGGCAGATTAAAGAGATAATTGAACGAGTGAGTTTCTAATACTTACGTTTCGGCCAGGGGCTTCTCCCTTTGGACCCACGTCGGGCTGTGTTCGGACTCCGAGCCCGAACTGTCCAAGAGGACCACCCGCCCTTTCTTCAGCATCGCCCCCTCTAGGTTCCCGGAGGCTGTCCTTTTTCCCCTCCTTGTCTTGAGGGGGGAGTCGCTCTCCACTTCTTCATCATCCTCCCCCCCTCTTCTTCATCCTCGTCTTCCTCATGGTAGGAGACGGGCTCAGTCTCTCCGAACACAGCTGTCGGAGGGCCTTTGCGGTGGGGCCCGTTCTTGGGCCCCTTGCTCTTCTTCTTGGCTTTCTTCTCCGGTGGCTGATAACGCGCCGGAACCAGCATCTCCTCTAGTTGAGGAGTGACTGTGTTTTCGGGCAATGGAGCTAGACACTTGATCCGCTCTGACTTCTTGGTCCAACCCTGCAACAAAAGATGAGTTGATGAGTTCGGCATAGACCGAATATATATATAACTAGGTATGTCTTCGAAGATATCGAATACTTACTGGAGAGGCCGGATACGCGACGTTGATGCCGATGTCTTCGGTCTCCATGGGCCACCTGCTCTTCTGCGCCTTAAAGCAGTTTCCACATTCCCTCGTGCGTGGTGCCGAGGAAGTGTTGTAGTGTCTGTGGATCCTCCGGCTTGAATTCCCACATGGGGGAAGTCCGGCGCTGGCAGGGGAGAATGCGGCAGAAGAGCATGATCTGAACCACGTTGGTTAGACCAACGTTCTTCTCCAACACGTTGGTAATGCACGTCTGCAGTGCCAGCACCTCCGTTTGGGACCCCCAGTCGAGGCCCTCCGCGTTCCAGGAGGTGAGCCTCATGGGGGTTCCGGATCTGAACTTCGGAATGGCCGCCCACTTAGCGCTGCGCGACTCAGTGATATAGAACCACTCCTGTTGTCACATTTTCACGGTCTCCACAAAGGCCCCCTTTGGCCATGTGGTGTCCAGCAGCTTGCTAATCATAGCTCCTCTGCAGTCCGCGTGCTGCTCGTCGACCAGCTTCGGCTTCACGTTGAAGAGCTTGAGCCATAGACCGAAGTGTGGGTGGACGCAAAGGAGAGCCTCACACACGACTATGAATGCTGATATGTGGAGGAATGAGTTTGTGGCTAGATCGTGGAAATCTTGCCCATAGTAGTACATGAGTTTGCGGGTGAACGAGTGGAGTGGAAAACCTAACCCCTTAAGGAAGTGGGGAAGGAAGACGACCCATTCGCCGAGCTCCGGAGTGGGAATGACTTAACCTTCAGGGGGAAGCCGGTGCTTGATATCGGCGACGAGGTACCCCACACTTCGGAGATCTGTTATCTCCTTCTCCGTCACGGAGGAGGCCTCCCATTTGCCTTTGGAGCCAGCTCCGGCCATGGTCGAAGTAGGTGGTGGTGGTGGCGAGAAAGATGGAGACTTTACGGGCGCAGAGAGCTTGGGAGATTGGAAGGCTGAGGAGATGTTAAGGCATGGGGAGGAAAGTGGGGGTCCCTTGCCCTCTTATAGGCAGTAAAAATAACAACCGCCCCACTCGTGCCTTGAATCTCACCTATTCCCAATGAAGGCATGCGCCACAAATGGTTCGATTACCCAAATATCATTGATATGCAATCCCGTATTAAGTGGGCGTGATCTCTATTTTGACGGGACGTTCCAATGAGGCGTGGCCTCGAAACACAGAATGCGGGGTGTGAAAACGGTTCAAAACACCGAAGGGTCAAGTTCGACGCTTCGTCGAAAAAGTTGTCAGTAAAAGACACTGTTCTTATTTTTTATATATATATCCTGCCTTCGCAGCTAAGGGTTGTGTTTATTATGGAAAGCCAGATACAATTCTTTTACAGAGGAAAGGTGATATGTATTCTTTAAGGAACCCGCCTTGCAATGCCAAAGACAATCTGAGTGCCAAATATATCATCATTGAAGACTGGTTCAGGGGCTACTGTGGGAGTCCTGGATTAGGGGGTCCTCGTGCGTCCGGTCTATTGATGTGGGCCGGACTGATGGGCCGTCAAGATACAAGACGGAAGATTATCTCTCGTGTCCGGTGGAGACTCTCACATGCGTGAATGGCAAGTTTAGGTGTCCAGATATGTTATTCCTTTCTGTAAAGCCAACTTTGTACAACCCTAAGCCTCTTTGGTGTCAATATAAACCGGAGAGTTAGATCGGAGGCAGGATCACAACATTGCTAGGCTAGCTTTCTAGGGTTAGCCGAATCGATCTCAAGGTAGATCAACTCTTGTAACCCCTATGCCCTCAAATATAATGAAGCAGGAGTAGGGTTTTACCTCCATCAAGAGGGCCCAAACCTGGGTAAACACCGTATCCCTTCTCCATAGTTACCATTGATCGTCAGACACACAGTTTGCCCCCCTACCCGAGATCTGCCGGTTTTGACACCGACATTGGTGCTTTCATTGAGAGCTCCGCTGTATCATTGACAGAAGGATCGATGGCTCACCTCTTCGTCAACAATGACGCTGCATCCAGGGAGACCTTTCTTCTTGGACAAGTTTTTGTGTTCGGTAGCTTTGTGCTTTGTGCCGACTCGATCGGCTGCCTCGAGCAGGTCCACAGTTACGCCCCCGGCCACCAGATCAGGTTTGGAAACCTGAACTATGTTGCTGACATCCGAGGAGACCTATTCTTTGACGGGTTTGCGGCCTCTGCCACCGCTTCATGTCCCCGCCAAGAAGACTCGTCGGATCCCCTGCTAGATCCCGTCCAGGGGTCAACACTCGTACCCACCTCGGCCTTAGATCTGGGGCAGGTCTCATCCTCCGAAGACGGGAGCGTGAGCCCCACCGGACTTCTTCCCCTTGTGGAACTCTCGACCGAAGACTCAGATGCAATCTTAGACTTAACTCTGGGTAATCATCTCGAACTGCCGAGGTCTACACTCAGTGGGTCCGATCAGGCGTCCCATGCCGAACTCAGCCCAGCAGATTCGCAGTTTCTGGTCCCACTTCCACTCTTAGATGAAGCACTGGGTTTGATGCATTCTCTCGCCATCACGGAAGCCATACCTCTGAACTATACCCATCTCGGACTGGGGGCTGAGAGCGGGGAATTTTATGCCCCACCCACCACCCACTTAATACCCACAGTCAAGGACTTAACTGACATGTTGGACTATGCGTCCGAAGACATCGATGACATGGACGGCGATGCCAACGCCGAACCAAGCCAAGTCCCACCCGTCATGGGGCATTGGACGACCACCTCAACCTATGATGTGCACATGGGGGACACTCCAAAGAACAACGAGGATAGCGTGAGCCCAGATGAGGACAAACTCGTCGATAAACCACCAAAGCGCCGACGTCAGTGGCGCCGCTCAAGATTGCATCGGGCAATGGATAGCAATACCGGCACCAGAGATAATGAGACTCCAGATGATGCTGAAGATCCCGAATACCCCGTCAAGCCCATGTCCAAACAGGATGAAAGGGAAGAGGGCAAATATAGACCTGGACACGCTGACAACAAAGATGCGGAGGACAACAACTATATGCCAGAATCCGGAGAGGAGGTTAGCCTTGGCGACGAAGATTTCATTGTCCTAGAAGAACCCCTCGACCAAGAATGCTTTAAGTGACAGCTCATTGCTATAGCCCGGAGCCTGAAGAAGAAGCAGCAGTAGCTCAAAGCCAAGCAAGATACGCTGAATGAAAGGTGGACTAAGGTCCTGGCCGCTGAAGAATACGACCACGGGTGACCTGTTAAAAGTTACCCTAGGCGCAAGCTGATGCCACAATTCGACGTTCAAGCCCTCGAGCCAATACCATCGAAGTATAATCAGGTAGACCAATCAGACCGACCACCGCATGGACAGGATAAAACGGCATATTAAGCCGAACACCAACCCGCACCTCCTCACCGAAGAGGCGGGGAGACGGCAGCTGCAGGATACACGTACGACTTGCAACACGACCTAGCCAATAAAGCTGGTCAGACTAGATCAATCTACGGATCAAGGGGTCGTGCCCCGGCGCGAGACAATGTCTATGAAGCCCGGTGTGACGACCGTTACTATGTTGGGATCAGAACCGAACTCAGATGTCAGCCGAACTCCGCCACAACATTGCGCGATATAGAGGGGCTGCACACTCCCTATGCTTCACTGATGAGTGATGACTACTACACAACCTTCTTGTAGACGTTGTTGGGCCTCCAAGTGCAGAGGTTTGTAGGACAGTAGCAAATTTCCCTCAAGTGGATGACCTAAGGTTTATGAATCCGTGGGAGGCATAGGATGAAGATGGTCTCCGTCGGTGTCAAAACCGGCGGATCTCGGGTAGGGGGTCCCGAATTGTGCGTCTAGGCGGATGGTAATAGGAGACAAGGGACACGATGTTTTTACCCAGGTTCGGGCCCTCTCGATGGAGGTAAAACCCTACTCCTGCTTGATTGATATTGATGATATGGGTAGTACAAGAGTGGATCTACCACGAGATCAAGGAGGCTAAACCCTAGAAGCTAGCCTATGGTATGATTGTTGTAATGGTTGTTCGTCCTACGGACTAAAACCCTCCGGTTTATATAGACACCGGAGAGGGCTAGGGTTACACAGAGTCGGTTACAATGGTAGGAGATCTACATATCCGTATTGCCAAGCTTGCCTTCCACACCAAGGAAAGTCCCATCCGGACACGGGACGAAGTCTTCAATCTTGTATCTTCATAGTCTTGGAGTCCGGCTGACGATGATAGTCCGGCTGTCCGGACACCCCCTAGTCCAGGACTCCCTCAGTCTCTCTCAAACAACCCTGCAACCAAATAATAAAGAGTCTCTTGTGTCCCCAACACACCCAATACAATGGTGAATTGTATAGGTGCACTAGTTCCACGAAGAGATGGTGATACAAGTGCAATATGGATGATAGATATAGGTTTTTGCAATCTGAAATTATAAAAACAGCAAGGTAACTAATGATATAAGTGAGTGAAAACGGTATTGCAATGTTAGGAAACAAGGCCTAAGGTTCATACTTTCACTAGTGCAAGTTCTCCCAACAATAATAACATAACTGGATCATAAAACTATCCCTCAACATGCAACAAAGAGTCACTCCAAAGTCACTAATAGCGGAGAACAAACGAGGAGATTATTGTAGGGTATGAAACCACCTCAAAGTTATCCTTTCTGATCAATCTATTCAAGAATCCGTAGTAACATAACATGAAGCCATTATTTCCGTTCGATCTATCATAGAGTTCGTACTAGAATAACACCTTAAGACACAAATCAACCAAAACCCTAATGTCACCTAGATACTCCAATGTCACCTCAACTATCCGTGGGCATGGTTATACGATATGCATCACACAATCTCAGATTCATCTATTCGACCAACACAAAGTACTTCAAGAGTGCCCCAAAGTTTCTACCGAAGAGTCAATACGAAAACGTGTGCCAACCCCTATGCATAAGTTCACAAGGTCACTGAACCCACAAGTTGATCACCAAAACTTACATCAAGTAGATCATGTGATGTCCCATTGTCACCACAGATAAGCACATGCAAGACATACATCAAGTGTTCTCAAATCCTTAAAGACTCAATCCGATAAGATAACTTCAAAGGGAAAACTCAATCCATTACAAGAGAGTAGAGGGGGAGAAACATCATAAGATCCAACTATAATAGCAAAGCTCGTGATACATCAAGATCGTGCCAAATCAAGAACACGAGAGAGAGAGAGAGAGAGAGAGAGAGAGAGAGAGAGAGAGAGAGAGAGAGATGAAACACATAGCTACTAGTACATACCCTCAGCCCCGAGGGTGGAATACTTCCTCCTCGTCATGGAGAGCGCCGGGATGATGAAGATGGCCACCGGTGAGGGATTCCCCCTCCGGCAAGGTGCCGGAATAGGGTCCCGATTGGTTTTTGGTGCCTGCAAAGGCTTGCGGTGGCGGAATTCCTGATCTATGGTGCTCCTGGATGTTTTCGGGGTATATGGGTGTATATAGGAGGAAGAAGTAGGTCGGTGGAGCTGCAAGGGGCCCACGAGGGCGGGGGCACGCCCAGGGGGCAGGCGCACCTCCCTGCCTCGTGGCCTCCTTGCTTCTTTCTTAACGTCCACTCCAAGTCCTCTGGATCATGTTTGTTCAAAAAATCACTCTCCTGAAGGTTTCATTCCGTTTGGATTCCGTTTGATATTCCTTTTCTGCGGAACACTAAAATAGGCAAAAAAACAACAATTCAGACTGAGCCTCCAGTTAATAGGTTAGTCCCAAAAATAGTATAAAAGTGTATAATAAATCCCATTAAACATCCAAAACAGATAATATAATAGCATGGAACAATCAAAAATTATAGATACGTTGGAGACGTATCAAGCATCCCCAAGCTTAATTCCTGCTCGTCCTCGTGTAGGTAAATGATAAAAACAGAATTTTTGATGTGGAATGCTACCTAACATATTTATCAATGTAATCTTCTTTATTGTGGCAAGAATATTCAGATCCATAAGATTCAAGATAAAAGTTTAATATTGACATAAAAATAGGAATACTTCAAGCATGCTAACCATGCAGTTTATGTCTTATCAAAATAACATAGCCATAGAAAGCTTATCCCTACAAAATCATATAGTTTGGCCATGCTTCATTTTCGTCACACAAAATGCTCCCATCATGCACAACCCCGGTTTCAGCCAACCAATTGGTTCAAACTTTCTAACGCGCTTCAGCCTTTTCAACCCTCATGCAATACATGAGCGTAAGCCATGGACATAGCACTATGGGTGGAGTAGAGTATGATGATAGGGATTATGTGAGAAAACAAAAAAAAGGAGAAAGTCTCACATTGACATGGCTAATCAACGGGCTATGGAGATGCCCATCAATTGATGTCAACACGAGGAGTATGGATTGCCATGCAATGGATGCACTAGAGCTATAAATGTATGAAAGCTCATCAAAAAGAAACTAAGTGGGTGTGCATCCAACTTTCCTGCTCACGAAGACCTAGGGCATTTTGAGGAAGCCCATCATTGGAATATACAAGCCAAGTTCTATAATGAAAAATTCCCACTAGTATACGAAAGTGACAAAATAAGAGACTCCCTATCATGAAGATCATGGTGCTACTTTGAAGCACAAGTGTGAAAAAAGGATAGTAACATTGTCCCTTCTCTCTTTTTCTGTCATTTTTTTTATTTTTTCATTTTGGTGGGCTTCTTTGGCCTCTTTTTTGGGGGTTTCTTTGGCCTCTTTTATTTTTCATAAAGTCTAGAGTCTCATCCTGACTTGTGGGGGAATCATAGTTTCCATCATCCTTTCCTCACTTGGGACAATGCTCTAATAATGAATATCATCACACTTCTATTTATTTACAACTCAAGAATTACAACTCAATGCTTAGAACAAAATATGACTCTATGTGAATGCCTCCGGCGGTGTACTGGGATATGCAATGAATCAAGAGTGACATGTATGAAAGAATTATAAAGGTGGCTTTGCCACAAATACAATGTCAACTACATGATCATGCAAAAGCAATATGACAATGATGGAGCGTGTCATAATAAACGAAACGGTGGAAAGTTGCATGGCAATATATCTCGGAATGGCTATGGAAATGCCACAATAGGTAGGTATGGTGGCTGTTTTGAGGAAGATATAATGAGGTTTATGTGTGATAGAGCATATCATATCACGGGGTTTGGATGCACCGGCGAAGTTTGTACCAACTCTCAAGGTGAGAAAGGGCAATGCACGGTACCGTAGAGGCTAGCAAATTGCGGAAGGGTAAGAGTGCGTATAATCCATGGACTCACATTAGTCATAAAGAACTCATATACTTATTGCAACAGTTTATTATCCCTCGAAGCAAAGTACTAATACGCATGCTCCTAGGGGAAGGGTTGGTAGGAGTTAACCATCACGCGAACCCGACCTCCACTCATAAGGAAGGCAATCAAATAACACCCAATGCTTCAAATTTGTCACACAACGTTCTCCATACGTGCATGCTACGGGACTTTCCAACTTTAACACAAGTATTTCTCAATTTCATAATTACCCAACTAGCATGACTCTAACATTACCACCTTTATATCTCAAAACAATTATCAAGTATCAAATTTATCATAGTGTTTAATGCACTCATATGAAAGTTTTTATTTTACCCAACTTGGATGCCCATCATATTAGGACTAATTTTATAACCAAAGAAAATTACCATGCTGTTCTAAAGACTCTCAAAATAATATAAGTGAAGCATGAGAGATCAATAATTTCTATAAAATAAAACCACCACCGTGCTCTAAAAAGATATAAGTGAAGCACTAGAGCAAACGACAAACTACTCTGAAAGATATAAGTGAAGATCAATGAGTAGTTGAATAATTATGTAACTATGTGAAGACTCTCTAACATTTAAGAATTTCATATCTTGGTATTTTATTCAAACATCAAGCAAAACAAAATAAAATAAAATGACGCTCCAAGCAAAAGACATATCATGTGGTGAATAAAAATATAGCTCCAAGTAAAGTTACCGATGAACGAAGACGAAAGAGGGGATGCCATCCGGGGCATCCCCAATCTTAGGCTCTTGGTTGTCCTTGAATATTACCTTGGGGTGCCTTGGGAATCCCCAAGCTTAGGCTCTTGCCACTCCTTATTCCATAGTCCATCGAATCTTTACCCAAAACTTGAAAACTTCACAACACAAAACTCAACAAAAAACTCGTAAGCTCCGTTAGTATAAGAAAATAAATCACCACTTTTGGTACTGTTGTGTACTCATTCTAAATTCATATTTGTGTAATATCTACTGTATTCTAACTTCTCTATGGTTCATACCACTTAATACTAGCCATAGATGCATCAAAATAAGCAAACAACACATAGAAAACAGAATCTGTCAAAAACAGAACAGTCTGTAGTAAGCTGTATCATTCGAATACTTCTGTAACTCCAAAAATTCTGAAATAAATTTGTGGACCTGAGGAATTGTTCTATTAATCATATTCAAAAAGAATAAACCTAAAATCACTCTCCAGTAAAAAAATTGCAGCTAATCTCGTGAGTGCAAAAGTTTCTGTTTTTTACATCAAGATCGCATAGACTTCACCCATGTCTTCCCAAAGGTTCTACTTGGCACAAACACTAACTAAAACATAAAATCACAGCTAAACAGAGGCTAGATTAATTATTTAGTACTAAACAGTATCAAAAAGCAAAGAACAAAAATAAAATTGGGTTGCCTCCCAACAAGCACTAACGTTTAACACCCCTAACTAGGCATGATGATTTCAATGATGCTCACATAGAAGATAAGAATTGAAACATAAAGAGAGCATCATTAAGAATATGACTAGCACATTTAAGTCTAACCCACTTCCTATGCATAGGGATTTTGTGATCAAACAATTTATGGGGACAAGAATCAACTAGCATAGGAAAGCAAAACAAGCATAACTTTAAGATTTTAAGCACATAGTGAGGAAACTTGATATTATTGCAATTCCTACAAGCATATATTCCTCCCTCATCATAATTTTCAGTAGCATCATGAATAACTTCAACAATATAACCATCACCTAAAGCATTCTTTTCATGATCTACAAGCATAGAAATTTTATTACTCTTCACATAAGCAAAATTCTTCTCATTCGGAATAGTGGGAGTATCATAAGAGACTCGAATACTATAAATTGTTTCCACATTAAAAGAGTAATGTTCAGAAAAAGGGTAATCATAATCATGACAAGTTTTATAAATATAATCATCACTACTTTTTATAGCATAAGTCTCATCACAATAATCATCATAAATAAGAGGCATGCTATCATCATAATAAATTTGCTCATCAAAACTTGGGAGGCTAAAAATATCGTCTTCATTAAACATAGCATCCCCAAGCTTGGGACAAACATTAATTACAGCAAATATATGATAAAACATGTCATTCTCGTCAAACATAGCATCCCCAAGCTTGGGCCTTTTCATATCATAAGGATAATCACTCTCATCATTAATAGTATGGATAGCACCAATACTATAGCAATTATCATCATCACAATGAGTAATAGGAGCAACATCATTTGGGAGGGATACCTTTCTACCTTTGCTTCTCCATCTTTTCTTTTTCTTCTTCACATCATGTGTGGATTTAACCCTCTTTTTTGAGCTCCTTATTAATGATATTGGTTGAATAGAAAGCTCCTCCTCGTTACCCGATTCATCATAAGAAATAATAGGAGGATATTGGGAAGTCTCTTCCCTTTCATTAGTATTCTCTTCATCTTCTATTTGTTTTCTGTTCTTTATGTAATTGGCAATATAAGGATTTTCAATGCAATTTACCGCGCAATACATAAAAATTTCTTCTAGACCAAAATCAAGAACTTTATCAAGGACAAATTCTGGCATATCCTTAGTTATATGTTTCATTTCTTCATAACCCAAAAGCAAACTAAGTTCATTATGATGTGCAAGGGAAATCAAGTCATCACAATTTTTGGACACGATACGATCATGAAACAATTTGCATTGGATATTTAAATGACCACGTTCATTGCAAAGTTCACAAGGATGATTAAGAAAATTTAAATTTTTAGCACAAACATCTAGCCTTTCTTGCAACCATTTGGTTTCTAAATACTTATGCCTTTTGCAAAATCTATCTTCCCTATTTGGTGTGTACATGCAAACTCTATGCACTCCACAAAAATTGACATGCTTATAAGAGACCTTTTCATCATGACTAGTGCAATCATCATTAGTACTATGGATATTCAAAGAGTTCATACTAACAACATTACAATCATGCTCATCACTCAGAGATTTAGTGGTGAACATTCTAATGCATTCTTCTTCCAACACTTTGGCACAATTATCGTAATCCTTATTTTCACGAAAGATATTAAAAAGATGAAGCATATGAGGCACCCTCAATTCCATTTTTTGTAGTTTTATTTTATAAACTAAACTAGTGATAAAACAAGAAACTAAAAGATTCGATTGCAAGATCTAAAGAGATACCTTCAAGCACTCACCTCCCCGGCAACGGCGCCAGAAAAGAGATTGTTGTCTACTACACAACCTTCTTCTTGTAGACGTTGTTGGGCCTCCAAGTGCAGAGGTTTGTAGGATAGTAGCAAATTTCCCTCAAGTGGATGACCTAAGGTTTATCAACCCATGGGAGGCGTAGGCTCTGTTGGAAAAGGCAGTGCCTAGGAGGCGCTTAGGCACGCCTAGGCGCTAGGCAATGGCCAAACGCCTCGCCTAGGGCATAAATGGAGGTCTAGGTAGGGCAAGCAAAGAATTGCCTACACAAGCAAGAAATCATGCCACATAGGCAAGAATATGCTGAACAGGTTATATTCCAATGGTAATAGACGGTAATTAACTTATTTATATGCCCTAAACTAATATTAACACCCATATAATAATCACAAATACACTACGAGTAAAAACTATATTACCGCCTAGGTCGCGCCTAGGGCATTTAGGCACCGCCTAGGCACTAGGCGAAGGCCAACCGCCTGGCTTACACCTACCGCTTTTTCCAACCTTAGGCGTAGAATGAAGATGGTCTCTCTCAAACAACCCTGCAACCAAATAACAAAGAGTCTCTTGTGTCCCCAACACACCCAATACAATGGTGATTGTATAGGTGCACTAGTTCGGCGAAGAGATGGTGATACAAGTGCAATATGGATGATAGATATAGGTTCTTGTAATCTGAAATTATAAAAACAGCAAGGTCTAATGATAAAAGTGAGCGGAAACGGTATTGCCGTGCTAAGAAACAAGGCCTAAGGTTCATACTTTCACTAATGCAAGTTCTCTCGACAATAATAACATAACTGGATGATATAACTATCCCTCAACATGCAACAAAGAGTCACTCCAAAGTCACTAATAGCGGAGAACAAACGAAGAGATTATTGTAGGGTATGAAACCACCTTAAAGTTATCCTTTCTGATTGATCTATTCAAGAGTCCGTGGTAAAATAACACGAAGCTATTCTTTCCGTTCGATCTATCATAGAGTTCGTACTAGAATAACACCTTAAGACACAAATCAACCAAAACCCTAATGTCACCTAGATACTCCAATGTCACCTCAAGTTTCCGTGGGCATGGTTATACGATATACATCACACAATCTCAGATTCATCTATTCAACCAACATAAAGTACTTCAAAGAGTGCCCCAAAGTTTCTATCAAAGAGTCAAGAAGAAAACGTGTGCCAACCCCTATGCATAAGTTCAGAAGGTCACTGAACCCGCAAGTTGATCACCAAAACGTACATCAAGTAGATCACGTGATGTCCCATTGTCACCACAGATAAGCACATGCAAGACATACATCAATTGTTCTCAAATCCTTAAAGACTCAATCCGATAAGATAACTTCAAAGGGAAAACTCAATCCATTACAAGAGAGTAGAGGGGGAGAAACATCATAAGATCCAACTATAATAGCAAAGCTCGCGATACATCAAGATCGTGCCAAATCAAGAACACGAGAGAGAGAGAGATCAAACACATAGCTACTGGTACATACCCTCAGCCCCGAGGGTGAACTACTACCTCCTCGTCATGGAGAGCGCCGGGATGATGAAGAAGGCCACCGGTGAGGGATCCCCCCTCCGGCAGGGTGCCGAAATAGGGTACCGATTAGTTTTTGGTGGCTACAGAGGCTTGCGATGGTGGAAGTCCCGATCTATGGTGCTCCTAGATGTTTTCGGGGTATATGGGTATATATAGGAGGAAGAAATAGGTCGGTGGAGCTGCGAGGGGCCCACGAGGGTGGGGGCGCGCCCAAGGGGGCAAGCGCGCCTCCCTGCCTCGTGGCCTCCTTGCTTCTGTCTTGACGTCCACTCCAAGTCCTCTGGATCACGTTTGTTCCAAAAATCACTCTCCTGAAGGTTTCATTCCGTTTGGATTCCGTTTGATATTCCTTTTCTGCGAAACACTGAAATAGGCAAAAAAACAGCAATTGGGACTGGGCCTCCGGTTAATAGGTTAGTCCCAAAAATAGTATAAAAGTGTATAATAAATCCTATTAAACATACAAAATAGGTAATATAATAGCAGGGAACAATCAAAAATTATAGATACGTTGGAGACATATCAATGAGGTCATGGAGCATCAATTTCTGGAAGGATTTAAACCCGTAAACATGGAACAATATGATGGAATGACGGATCCGGCGTTCTGGATCGAAGATTTCCTTCTCCACACACATATGGCCCGAGGAGATGATCTCCACGCCATTAAATATCTTCCTCTAAATCTGAAAGGACCAGCACGACATTGGCTAAACAGCCTCCCAGAAAACTCCATTGGAACCTGGGAAGACTTGGAAGATGCTTTTAGGGTTAACTTTGAGGGCACTTATGTCCACCCAACGGATGCTGATGACTTGATCACATAATTCAGCAGCTAGGCGAATCAGCTCGCAAGCTTTGGAATCAGTTCTTAACTAAAAAGAACCAGATCGTAGACTGTCCGGACGCCGAAGCCTTAGCGGCCTTTAAACACAGCGTCCGCGACGAATGGCTCGCCCGACACCTTGGGTAGGAAAAGCCGAAGACAATGGCAGCCTTAACAGCACTCATGACCCGCTTCTATGTGGGCGAAGACAACTGGTTGGCTCGTAGAAGCAACAGCTCAGGCGACCCCGGCACCTCTGAAGTGCGGGACGGCAATGGTAAACCTTGACGCAATAAAAACAAATGTCGGAATAACAACAATGATGATGCAGACGATATGGCAGTCAATGCCGGATTCAGCAGTCCTAAGTCCGATCAGCGAAAGAAACCTTTCAAAGGCATCAAAGACGGGCAATCCAGCTTTGACAAAATCCTCGAGAGGCCCTGTCAGATTCATGGCACACCCGATAAGCCTGCAAATCATACCAACAAGAACTGTTGGGTTTTCAAACAGGCCGGTAAGTTAAATACCGAACATAGGGGAAAAGGGCCCCCAAGCGAAGACAATGATGAGCCCCGTCAGCCGAACACTGGGGGTCAGAAGCAATTTCCCCCCGAGGTGAAGACAGTGAACATGATATATGTCACTCATATACCCAAAAGGGAGCGCAAACGCGCACTACGGGACGTCTATGCCGTAGAGCCTGTCACCCCCAAGTTTAACCCATGGTCAGCCTTTTCGATCACCTTTGATCGCAGGGACCACCCATCCAATATCCGTTATGGGGGTTTGGCCACCCTGGTTCTTTATCCAATCATTGACGGATACCACCTCACTAGATTCCTTATGGACGGAGGAAGCAGTCTAAACTTGATCTATCAAGATACTGTCCATAAGATATGGATCGACCCATCACGAATCAAGCCTAGTAACACTACCTTTAAAGGCGTGATACTAGGAGTGGAGGCTCGCTGTACGGGCTCAATCACACTGGAGGTAGTATTCAGCTCCCCAGATAACTTCCTTAGCGAAGAGTTAAACTTCGACATCGTCCCTTTCCGTAGTGGCTACCATGCACTGCTCGGACGAACTGCTTTCACCCGCTTTAACACAGTCCCGCACTATGCTAACTTGAAGCTCAAAATGCCTGGACCTCGTGGCGTTATTACAGTCAATGGTAAATGGAGCGCTCACTCTGTACTGAAGAACACACCACGGCCCTTACAGCCGAAGTGTATAGCAGCCTTATCAAGTCGAACAGTTCACCGGCCAATAAAGCCTACGACGTATCCAAACGAGTCCGGCCCGTGCATAATAGCGATAAATCAACGGATTCGGACATTGATTAGTAGTTCGGCCTCCGCCGACCGCCCTATTAGGTTGTGGCTTATGTACCACGCGTACATACTTACACACTAAAAATACCTTCGACGATGTCGGAGGCACACTGCATTATAGGTCCACTACACAGCTTGACCATAATTGGACCGCATATATCCTTTTCCTTTTAACACAGGTTCATCGAGAGCCCTACTTGCAAGATGGTTGTCGCAGGAGATCCTTTTAAGGCTGGTGCATTTCGAACCATCAAATAGTCCTCTCAAAAGACTCACTACTAAGGAGAAAAGGCACAGACGTGCGGCAGGGCATCGTTGGAGTTTCTTTTCCGAACTATGATTTTTAGGCCCTATGTTAGATTTTCCCTTACGTAAAATCTTTCCTTTTTTTCTTTGAGCATGTAATATGACCCTAATATTGAACGACATTGCATGTCATCGACATATCAATAAAGATATAAAGGGCACAGATGATTATCAACTTCTTGGTTGGGTTTTGGATTTTTTTGCTTGTCATCTGCGCTCCCCCTTATGTTTGGCTGGCATACGTGGCTCGACACGGTCTTCAGACCAGGGGCTGTATTCGGCCCCGCAAAATTCTTAAGTCCAAACACCTATAGGGAATTCTTTGGCGTCCCGGATATGGCATTATATGCATCAGCTCCGAATCATGTCTTTGGTCTATAGTTGGGTTGCGCGGCTCCTGTGTTTGCCACCTTACGTTTCGCAAGTTCGGCTAAGGTAGTAAAGGGATAACTACTATGATTGTATTTCCGGTTCGTCCGGTTAAGTACCTCAGTAGACAAAGCTGAAAACTGACTGTCATGATAGGTTAGAGCAGGTCAGCAATTTAGTGACTTAGTGTTATACTGCGAATCATTCGCGATTTATGCCGTGTTATACGAGGGGTTGGGTTTTTTGACCAGCCGCGTTGCAAAGGCGCCGCACTCCGGATTACTGATCACGCAACAAGGGGCTAGTGCTTAGCGCCACCAATGGACTCTTATGGCTAAATGAAAGTACTAAAGCCGCATAGTCCGATTGCCTAGTTCACCTCGCAAGACGCCTCCTACATCAAACCAAGACGTTGGATAAAGTGCGGTCATGCATTCCCGAACACCCCTGTAATATCTACGTGGGGGCTGAAGCCGACGACTGGTAAACTTTCAGACATATAAACAGCAAAATAGGAGGATAAACAAATAATAAAGCATAATCATAAATATCATACACCATGAGCTCGTTACATGACTCTTACAAACCAGACTCAACTACTCAAAGTTGACGTCCTTTAAACAATGGCCCTCCACAATGCGAGCTCCCTCGAGGACCTCATCAAAGTACTTCTCCGGCCCCCGTGCTCTTTCCCTTCAGGCGGCCCTGCGGTAGCAATTTCGGTGGCATTCATCTTTGCCCACTACACCTTGACACAGGCAAAGGCCATCCGGGCACCTTCAATGCAGGACGACCGCTTGAGGGAATCTATCTGAGGAAGCGCCTCCACTAGCCTCTTAACGAGTCCAAAGTGACTATTAGGGATGGAGTCGGCCAGCCACAAGCGGATTATAACATCCTTCATGCCCAGTCCGGCCACCCTGTGCAGCTCGGACAGTCGCTTCAGCTGGTCGCTTAGGGGCACGGGAAGTTCCAGCGCAAGGTACTGCGACCAGAATAATTTCTCAGTCGAGCTCCCCTCTTCGGCTCGGAAGAATGCGGCGGCATCCGCAATACTCCCTAATAGATCAGCAAAGGTGCCTGGAGAACTCCAAACTCTGGTCAATACAATATATCTCTTACTACTATATCTACTCTACATGATAAAGGCCTTACCAGCCGCAATCTGCTTCGCCTCTTGTATCTCCTAGCGAGCGCCCTGGGCATCAACCCGGGCCTCCTTCAGGTTCTCAAGAGCTTTGGTGAGTCCTGCTCCAAACTCTTCTCCTCCAAGGACTCGCACCTTGCGATGGCGTCCTTGAGCTACTGCTCTACTTCCCCTAGCCCTGCCTCGTGTTTTCGGCGGGTGGTTTGGTCTTCCTCTAGAGCCTTGGCCGCCTTGTCCGTGGCCACCTTGCTCGCCTTTGCCTCCTTCTTGGCTTTGGCAAGGGCGCTCTTGAGGGACTCGACCTCGGCTGCGCCAACTGCGAGTATATTCATAACATTCTTAGTCAGTTTCAAACATACTACACACGAATATTTTTTTCGGATATACTGAAATACTGCATTCCTATGGTTTTGTCGAACCGCTTGTTGGTACGGTCGAGTTCCTCATCAGATAGCCGAAGCTTCCGATGACCTCGGCAATTTCTGCGGCCTGGCAGTAGCCGCCAGCTTCGAAGCCTATCAAATACAAAATAAAATGCATTATATACTTGTTGATGATCCTCTGTTCGGATTGTTCTAATCCGGACGGAGTCTCAGGGGCTACTGTCTACACATGGGCTTCGCCTCACACACACACACACACACACACACACACACACATAATACTCATGAAGAATATTACGCCACTTACATCGAAGCCTGTCAGTAGGCTGTGGAAGGCTTCGGTCAGTCTGCTCTTCACAGACTGAACCTTCTCCATAGCCGCACCCATAAGGGTGCGGTGTTCCTCTATGATGGAGGCATGTTCCAGTGCCTTCCACATAGTGTCAGCGGCCTCCAGAATTACAGAGGCCGCCGACAGAGCTCCTACTCCTCCACCCTCCTTCGAAGGGGGATGTTGATCCGAACTCAGTGCCGTACTGGTCTTCGGGATGGTGTTCGGCAAGGGCTCAGACTGCTGAAGCCCTCCACCCTCGACGGTTGTGGGGGTTGCCATGCCCCGCTCTAGAACATCCGAGGTGTTGTCCTTGGGCACCTTCCGGACTATCTCGTCTGCCCCTCCCTGGCAGGAGATGGCCTTTGGGATCACACCTCAGTGTCCTCCATGGCAGGGGGAGAGAGGGCGCGAGATGGGCTGTCACTCTCTGCCTCCCAAGGGGATAAAGAGTTCCCCGTCGAAGAAGAGAGGATCGGAATCTTGCACGGAGGGCTAAAAGCATAAAGGAAGTTGAGCATGACGAAGGCAGATTAAAGAGATAATTGAACGAGTGAGTTTCTAATACTTACGTTTCTGCCAGGGGCTTCTCCCTTTGGACCCGCGTCGGGCTGTGTTTGGACTCTGAGCCCGAACTGTCTGAGAGGACCACCTGCCCTTTCTTCGGCGTCGCCCCCTCTAGGTTCCCGGAGGCTATCGTTTTCCCCTCCTCATCTTGAGGAGGGAGTCGCTCTTTGCTTCTTCATCATCATCCTTCCCCTCTTCTTCGTCCTCGTTTTCCTCGTGGGAGGAGACGGGCTTGGTCTCTCCGGACATAGCTGCCGGAGGGCCTTTGCAGCAGGGCCCGTTCTTGGGCCCCTTACTCTTCTTCTTGGCCTTCTTCTCCAACGGTTGATAAGGCGCCGGAACCAGCATCTCCTCAGTTGAGGAGTGACTAGGTTTTCAGGTAGTGGAGCCGGACACTTGATCCGCTCCGACTTCTTGGTCCAACCCTGCAATGAAAGACAGGTTGATGAGTTCGGCATAGACCGAATATATATATATATATAACTAGATATGTCTTTGGAGATATTGAATACTACTGGAGAGGCTGGATATGCGACGTTGATGCCGATGTCTTCGGTCTCCATGGGCCAGCTGCTCTTCTATGCCTTGAAAAGTAGTTTCCACATTCCCTTGTGCGTGGTGCCGAGGAAGTACTATAGCCTCCACGGATCCTCCAGCTTGAATTCCCACATGGGGGAAGTCCGGCGTTGGTAGGGGAGAATGCGGCGGAAGAGCATGATCTGGACCATGTTGGTTAGACCAATGTTCTTCCCCAGCACGTTGGTAATGCGCGTCTGCAGCGCCAGCACCTCCGTCTCGAACCCCCAGTCGAGGCCCTTCGTGTTCTAGGAGGTGAGCCTCATGGGGGGTCCGGATCTGAACTTCGGAATGGCCGCCCACTTAGTGCGGCACTGCTCGGTTATATAGAACCACTCCTGTTGCAGTCCACCCTTTGGCCATGTGGTGTTCGGCAGCTTGCTAATTATAGCTCTGCCAAAGTCTGCGTGCTACCTGTCGACCACCTTCGGCTTCACATTGAAGACCTTGAGCCATAGGCTGAAGTGTGGGTGGACGCGGAGGAGAGCCTCACATATGACTATGAATGCTGATATGTGGAGGAATGAGGTCGGGGCTAGATCGTGGAAATCTAGCCCGTAGTAGTACATGAGTCCGGGGACGAACAGGTGCAGTGGAAAACCTAACCATCTAAGGAAGTGGGGAAGGAAGACGACCCATTCGCCGGGCTCCGGAGTGGGAATGACTTGAGCTTCAGGGGGAAGCCGATGCTTGATATCGGCGGCGAGGTACCCCGCACTCCGGAGATCTGTTATATCCTTATCCATCACAAAGGAGGCCTCCCTTTTGCCTTTGGAGCCAGCTCTGGCCATGGTCGGAATAGGTGGTGGTGGCAGCGAGAAAGACGGAGACTTTGCGGGCGCAGAGAGCTTGGGAGATTGGAAGGCTGAGGAGATGTGAAGGCGTGGGGAGGAAAGTGGGGGTCCCTTGCCCTCTAATAGGAAAATGCTAACCGCCCCCACCCGTGCCTTGAATCTCGCCTATTCCCAATGAAGGCGTGCGCCGCAAACGGTTGGATTACCCAAATATCATTGATATGCAATCCCGTATTAAGTGGCGTGATCTCTGTTTTGACAGGACGTTACAATGAGGGGTGGCCTCGAAACACGGAGTGCGGGGTGTGAAAACGGTTCAAAACACCGAACGATCAAGTCTGACGCTTTGTCGAAAAAGTTGTCAGTAAAAGACACTATTCTTATTTTTATATGTATCCTGCCTTCGCGGCTAAGGTTTGTGTTTATTATGGAAAGACGGATACAATTCTTTTACAGAGGAAAGCCGATGTGTATTCTTTAAGGAACCAGCCTTGCAATGCTGAAGACAATCTGAGCACCAAATATATCATCATTGAAGACTGGTTCAGGGGCTACCGTGGGAGTCCTGGATTAGGGGGTCCTCGTGCGTCCGGTCTATTGATGTGGGCCAGACTGATGGGCCGTCAAGATACAAGACGGAAGATTATCTCTCGTGTCCGGTGGAGACTCTCACATGCGTGGATGGCAAGTTTAGGTGTCCAGATATGTTATTCCTTTCTGTAAAGCCAACTTTGTACAACCCTAAGCCTCTTTGGTGTCAATATAAACCGGAGAGTTAGATCGGAGGCAGGATCACAACATTGCTAGGCTAGCTTTCTAGGGTTAGCCGAATCGATCTTGAGGTAGATCTACTCTTGTAACCCCTATACCCTCAAATATAATCAAGCAGGAGTAGGGTTTTACCTCCATCAATAGGGCCCAAACCTGGGTAAATATTGTGTCCCTTCTCCATAGTTGCCATTGATCCTCAGACACACAGCTTGGGCCCCCCTACCCGAGATCTGCTGGTTTTGACACCGACAATGATGTCTCTATTTCTGATGCGTAAAGTCAATCTGGTAATGAACATTCAGCTAGTGATAATGAAAAATAAAATGATGATGTTCATGAAGACACTCAACCAGACAATGATAAGGAACAAAATAATGATGTTGAAATAGAACCTGCTATTGATCTTGATAACCCACAACCTAAAACTAAAAGATATGCTAAAAGAGACTTTGTTTCTAGGAAACATGGAAGAGAAAGAGAACCATGGGTTCAGAAACCCATACCCTTTCCACCTAAATCAACTAAGAAAAAAGATGATGAAGAATTTGAACGCTTTGCTGAAATGCTTAGGGCAGTCTTTTTGCGCACTCGCTTGACTGATATCTTAAAGATGGCCCCTTATGCAAAATACATGAAAGACATCATCACTAATAAAAGAAAGATACCTGAAGCTAAAATCTCCACCATGCTTGCTAATTATTCTTTTAAGGATGGAGTGCCTAAAAAACCTGGAGATCCAGGAATAGCAACTATACCTTGCTCCATCAAAAGAAATTATGTTAAAATTGCTTTATGTGATTTAGGAGCTGGTGTTAGTGTTATGCCTTTCTCTTTGTATAACAGACTTGATTTGAATAAACTCACACCTATTGAAATATCTGTTGCAAATGGCTGAGAAATCAACTGCCATACTTATCGGTGTTTGTGAGGATGTGCCCGTTGTTGTTGTTGCAAATGTTACTATCTTAATAGACTTTGTTATACTTGAGATGCCCGAGGACGACAATATGTCGATTATACTTGGTAGACCCTTTTTGAATACGTAGGGGATGTTATATATTGCAATAAAAGAAAGGTCATTTTTCATATCAATGGTCATGAGCATACGGTGCACTTTCCAAAGAAAAAATTTCCAAGTGACTGATATTAATGTTATTGAGAAATCCCTGGCACTCACTATTGGAAGTTTTCAACTACCTCTATCTACTGCCAAAAACAATTATGAAATGCTTATTGTTGGGGACATGCATATCCCCGTTGAGGTAACTTAGTGTTTTATGAAAGTTCTTCGGTTTCATGCTAATCGAAGGTGGTTGTTAATAAGACTTGATCAACCTTATTAATGGATCGTTTTTGAGAGGTATGAAGTTGATGAATTTAGTAGACACAACCTTATGCTCCCAACTTTTGTTTTCTGTTCTTCTTAGTTAAACTAGCACATATGCCCGTGCGTTGCAACGGGAGGAAAAATAGTGTGCACTTAATGTAGTGAGAATTATATATGCAAGAAAAATCTTGTGTGCTAGTCAAGAAGGAACATTTTGGTTCTGGGTTTCGCCGCGTGTGAAGTAATCAATCCGCTATTTTTTCATTTATTGATCGAGTGGATTTAAGAGTCTTATTAGGTCATCGCACGGCAGAGAAGGTCCGTGAATTATTCAATCCATTTTTTCATTCATTCGAGGGGATTTTAAGGCATGAAGTTCAATAATATGGAAATGAGGCGGGTCTTCTCATTTCCATGTACAAGCCACCGATATGTACAACCGGAGTTAATTATACTCCACTATTTTGCGTTCCTTGGTCGAGGGGATTTAAGGCTGAAGTTCCATAATGTGGGAGGTTGCCGTGTCTTTTCTTTTTCATGCATCTAGCTCACGTAGTCGGGTCTTCTCTTCTCTTTGCCTCGAGTAGGAATCCTTGAGAAATTTAGGGCCTTTTTGTAGATAGTTCAGCTAGCAATTCATCCATCTAGCTCACTTACTGAACTTAATTCCCTTTTTTAGAAAGCTCACGTACGAATCCATCCATGCTTCATTCGGTCTAATTCATCCAGCCTTCATTCAGTTCACTACATATAGTTTCGCACACGTATATAAATTGTTACAACTGTATGTAAACGAGCAATATGGCACTATTGAACATATTTTATTTTCCTTAATTCCTAGGTAGCTGGGCTGGCTAAATTGTGTGGGGTGTGTAATTCTCAGACACCGAATCGACCAGTGTCTGTAAGGCGTGAGTAAAAATCTAGAAAAAAAATGAGTTGAAGAATCGTACTCACGATCTCAAACACCTGACACACTGCTGCCATTCACTCGAATAAATATGTCCTGCTAACCAATGGCCAACGTAAATATTTAAGAACATACCGCAACGTCAGATTCAAAACATTCTATGATTATCTTTTTTCAACTTTTCAAAAAATAATAATTATTATGAATTGCTTAATATTCTTGGAAACATGAACTAATTTTGAAATCCCAAACAATTTTCAAAACTGCAATTTGTTTTCTTGAAGTTTCATACATTTTCAGAAATATAGAAGCAAAATTTGAAACGGGAATATTTTTTAAAATTCACAAACATTTTTCAAAAACATGAAGCTTTTATAAGAACATGAGCATTTCTTGAATTTCTGAACAATTTTCAAAAAACGGGAACATGTTTACCATTCAGAACAATTTTAGAAGATGTGTAATTTTTAACGCGAACATTGTTTGAATTTGTGAACATTCCTCTAAAGCAAGAATATTTTTCAAATTTGGAACATTTATTAAAATGCAGTTTTTAAGAATCTTGAACAATTTTGGAAAATACAAATTAAAAAAATAGGAACATTACTTTTCATTTAAAAAATTTAGTGTCCTTTTCCAGCTAGCTCACATGCCAATGCATCCATCCTTTGTCCGGCATAATAGATCCATACTTCATACATCTTATTAGTACATGTAGTTTCACACACATTTATAAATTCATACGACCGTATGTAAAGAGCAATACGGGGCTCCTTAAAATATTTTTATGTTGAATTCTTGAACATTTCACTACAATCAGAACATTTTCCGAATTTGGAATATTTTTTAAATACAATTTTAAAAAATCTTGAACAAATTTGTAAAATAGAACATTTTTTTCTGTTTTCAAAAAATTTCAGAATGACAAGTTTTTTAATATCTGAACACTTTTAAAACGGGAATAAATTTTGGGAATTCTGAACATTCTTCAAAAATTTGAACAAAATTGAAATTCTAAACATTTCATAAAATTTATTTGATAAAAAAAGTACAAATAAAAACCAAAAAAGAAAAAGGAAAAAAGAAAGTGGAAATAAAAAGAGAAAGGAACATAAAATGTTATATAAAATGAACACTGAAAAAATGAAACGGGCTGGCCCAGTTCAGGGCTATCTGTGCGAACCTCCAACTATCTGTCGCCATGTGCGGCAAATAGGATTTTCCCAGCTGCGTGGGCAGGGAAATAGGTGGGCTGGCTTTACTGGGCTATAACATGCGGCCCATGTACGAAATTCTGGATAAACCGTATTTCTTTTTCTAGCACATTGATACACAAAAGATTAGTACCACCTCGGATAGTAAAAACAATCTATTCACTGGTGAACGGATGAAAAAATTGAAGAAACGCACCTTGCTTTATTAGTAGGTATAGATAAAATAAAATGCCATGTGTTTGTTTGTTTTCTGAATTTCCAGTGAAATAAAAAATGACCCAAAAATAAAAGTTCTCAGAATGCTATGAAAATTCAATACGACTATTTTTGAATATTTCTTAATTTTTGGTGCAAATAACTTCAGAGGGGGTGCACCTGGTGACCACAAGACACCAGGGCACGCCAGCAACCCTAGGCATGCCCTGGTGGGTTGTGGTCCCCACGTGGGTCCCCTCACTTATCTCTTCAACCCATTCCTTCTCCTACCTCAAGAAAAAAATCACCATAGCTCTGTCTCTCTCTCTCTCTCTCTCGTGTTCTTGCTCTCAAACCCGCGGATTTTGATCTCTTTGGTCGAAGCTCCGTTTCTGAAACTGTTATGGGGGATTGTTACTTGGTATGTGACTCCTCCAATGCTCCAATTAGTTTTTGATTTAGTGGTTTACATTTTGAATAATGAGCTACTCTTGGTGCTGCTGTAGATGAGCTTGGATGTTGGAATTCATAGAGTTCTAAGTAGTTCGAATGCTTAATATAGCCTCTATGCATCCTTATGATTAGTTGCTATCAATCTTGTGAAGTTTTGTTGACAAAAATTGTGTGGACTAATTCTTTTTGGAATTTTATCTATAGGAATAAAATGAGTTTCTTTAGGAAGTTTGCCCCCAAGAAGAATGCTAAAGGAGTCATTGGGGAATCCTCGGACACTGACCTCAACACTCCGAGAAGAGCGGAGGTGTGGCCGTGCGAATGGCCGCATATTCTCTTCATGGATGGGGCCGGGATCTATCAAGAGTTTGAACAATTTGCTGGTAATGCTGGGCTAACCAACTTCATCACGGCTGAGTGTGATCAATAACACCTCCTTACAAATTCCTTTGTGCAAAAGTTCCATTTTCTAAGTAGGAATAATCCTCCTGAGGTGTAGTTTAATTTATATGCTGAAACCCGTTAGATACCACTTACTGACTTTTGTGATACATGCTTGATCCCTTCTAGTGGGGATATAAGAGAGCCTAGAGCTGCAGAGTTTGAGGACTTTTATCATACTCTGTCAGTGGGAGATGAGAGAGGCGAATCGAGTGTCACTGCCACTAGTTTACAGTTTCCTTCTATGCATTACTTTGCTCTATTCATCGCTAAGTGTTTAACTGCTAGAGAGAAGGTCGGTGCACTCCGTGCTCCTGACTTAACCATTTTATGTCGTGCACTACACAATGACCGCACATATAGTTTAGGGGCTATTATTGCACACCGTCTTCACCTTAATAGAAACAAGGGCAAAATTCATGGTGGTATTTACGATACTCGCTTAGTGAGTCACTTTAACGTTCAGATACGCCAACATGATTATCCATTGATCCGAGTCTACCTAGATCACCAGGCGATGTGGCTCAACATTTTACTGATAATGCTGACTCTCTTCATAATATTCTTTATAACCTGGTTTTCAGTGTGGATTCCCGTGACGTTATCTCGTTGCCTGGACCTACTTTGTTTGATTCTATTGCCAGGGCGGATACAGGATCATGCCTGAGGACATTATATCTTATCGGAACAACCAGGCAGCGGCTGAGGAGGAACCTTAGGAGTGGGACGCTCAGGTACTCGCACCGCAGTACTTCAACATGGGACCAGAGGGCTACTACGAGTGGTGATTAACAAGCTAGGCCAAAATCCTAAGCTTGGGGGAGTACGTATTTCCACTGACATTACATTCATGTTCACACATTTCATTCCAGTTGTCGGTGTTCACACTTTTTCGTTGTATTATCCATGCTAAATTTATTTTCTCGCTTTCTTCTGGGGTGTTTGAAAAACTTTGAGAAATTCCAAAAAAATGTTCCTTATTTCTTTTCGGTTTTTCTTTCCAGTTTAATTAGTTGTAGTAAAAGAAAACCCCAAAAGAATTCTCGATTCTTCTTTTGTTTGTTGGGAGCTTTCCCGTGTAAATAGTTTTTTTCATTTTTTAATTTTCATTTCTTTAATTTGTTTCCTTCAAGAAAAACTAAAAACTCCAAAAATATTTCAGTGTGTTCTTCTGAATTTCTTTTCTTTTGTTGAGTCTTACCGAGGAGAGGACCATGATGAAAATGTTGAGTGGCTCTCATTACTGTTGATCTAACAAAGAGGCCATATTACCTTGTCTTCTCCCTTTGAATAAAATGTATGCAGATTCCAGCTTAGTCCATGGCACTCTTGCACTATTATGATTTTCAAATCATTCAGTCTTGCAAGTGAAAGGCAATAATGACGATATTTGATGAAGTGACTGTGGTAGAGAGAAATGGGTATGACCTCAACTTGTTCTGTTTTTGTCAATATGTTTAACCTAGTATCCATGATTTAGCATATTATGATCAAACATGTTTGCAATGAAAATTAGAGATTATAGTTCCTCATGCCATGCTTAAGTAGCTAGGAGTGGATAATGATTTATCTTGGATATTAACATGCATTAAAATGATTGTGATGTCATATGATGATATGGTAACCTCCTGTGAATGTTTCAAGTGGCTTGACTTGGCACATGTTCATGCATGTAGTTGATACAAAACCAACATAGCCTCTATAATATTTATGTTCATGGTGTTCATATCCTACTCATGCTAGTATTCAATGTTTATTATGCATAATGCATGTTCATGACCGTTTCCGCTCTCTAGCTGGCCGCTTCTCAACCTATTTGCTAGCCTTCGCCTGTACTAAGCGAAATTACTGCTTGTGCATTAAAATCCTAAAACCTAAAGTTATTCCACATGAGTCCACCATATCTACCTATATGCGGTATTACCCTGTCGTTCTAAGTAAATTTGCATGTGCCACCTCTAAAATTTCAAATGAACATCTATATTTGTTTGCCTGGATTGTTCATAGAGCAACAGGGAGTAGTCAGTATCTTCCATGCTAAGCAGGTTATTCTCATGATGAGTGTTTATTCACTCGTCCTTGCACGAGAGGGGCAGTAATAGGGATTCCCAGTCCCAAAATAAAAATTGCAAATAATTAAACAAACTCCCCCAGGATTGTTGTTGGTATGGACGGTACCAGTGGATTTGGCTAGCCGTGGAGTGTGTTTGTTGGTGGAGGGGGAGTAAACCTTTACTGTTATCGCCTGGGAACCGCCACTAATTGCTCTAGCATGGAAGATATTTATAACTCTTGGTCGTGACATCAACATGAAGGGTGCATTTCCCAAAATTTCATTTATCTCTGTTTTAAGCTTCGAGCTCTGGCACCTCTGCAAATCCCTGCCTCCCTCTTTGAAGGGACTATCTATTTAATTTTATGTCGTGTCATCACCTTCTCAAATACGCGCCAGATCTGATAGCACTATTGTCATCCTCAGGCATTGTGTATAGTTAATGTTGAATGCATCATGACTGGATCTTTTCTACCATGAATTACAATGTTTAGTCACTTCTTGAACTTTGGAGGTGCTGCATCTATGTTTTGCGGTCTCAGAAAGGGCTAGCGAGATACCACTATTGTCATATTATATCATGCATGTTTTGACTAAGTGGTGCCATTTGAGATATCCTATTATTGCTCGCTAGTTTCTTATGCTATTGATATGAGTTAATATAATTTTAAGAGTTATTGTTGACATGGTTAGTCATGATCTTTGCTGAAAATCTGGGTGTTACTTAAGCTTATTTATGTAAATAAGAACAAAAGAGTTCGTAAAAGTTTTTCTTTTTCACTTTCAGTTTATCAACTGAATTGCTTGAGGACAAGCAAAGGTTTAAGCTTGGGGGAGTTGATACGTCTCTGTTGTATCTACTTTTCATAATGCTTTTGCTCTTGTTTTGGACTCTAATTTGCATGATTTGAATGAAACTAACCCGGACTGACTTTGTTTTCAGCAGAACTACCGTGGTGTTGTTTTTGTGCAGAAATAAAAGTTCTCGGAATGGAACGAAACTTTTTGGAGAACTATTTTACAATAAAAGAAAATTATTGGAGCCAAGGACCACTGGAGGGCCCCCCTGGTTGAGCACAACCCACCAGGGCGCGCCCCCCTCCAAGCGCGCCAACGTGGGTTGGTGGCCCCGCAGACCCTAACTCTGATGCTATAAAATCCTATTTTCAGAGAAAATAATCAGGGGGAAGTTTCATCGCATTTCACATTATAGAGCCGCCTCTTGTTCTTCATCGGGTGTAGCGACCAGACCTCAAACGGTCAAGTCTCTGTACATAAGTGTCATCCCTGGATCGGTAATGCTGACAGCACAGTACTCGAGGAATTATAACAAAGTTTCAATTACACACTTATTACATCGAGTCCTCATAAAGAGTATGATTACAAAAATTATCATGGCTGAAGGCCATCTAAACTAGATAACTGCAGAAGCTTCGAAGGTAAATGAGTCCATCAACTCCAATGGCATAGCTGAGTGCAAAACAATGGCCTATCACACCTTATTTGTCGTCTAAGTAGTCTGCAACATAAGACGTGGCAGCCTGAAACGGGTCAGCACATGGAATATGCTGGCATAGTTACACTATAAAGCAATGAAATGCAAGAACTATATCTACGTGCAATATTTGGCTGTTGGAGGCTGTAAGTTTCATGGTTTTGCATAAAGCTAGTTTTTCCCTACAACAAAGGAATACAATTCATTTAACTACTCCCAAGTTGCTAATTATTTAAGAAGGTAACCCCAACTCAAATCCCAATTAATAGCAGCATTATTAACCCAAATCAATTTAATTATAGTAACGTGATGAGATCACATCAATAGATTCAAGTACTAGATACTCAAGACGTCCATAACCGGGGATACGGCTAACCATGATTAGTTTATACACTCTGCAGAGGTTTGCGCATTTTTTCCACAAGACTCGACCGCATCCATGATCGGATGATCGAGACATAGCCTTTCTGAAGCATTAAATCTCTACTCCGGGTAGACAGTACCACCTACATCCCTCTACATCTGCTAGACTACCACTGAAAGAGGTCACACTACTTACTCAACTATGCCAGAGCCCATAATGGCTTGTGGCTGCACACGGAAGTTTCTAGCATGAATAATCTTATGATCCCTTTGAGCCTGGGTGGCATTCCATAGGATAATCACACGGGTACTCCAGGATTTCCGAAAACAGGCAACACTGGGTTCCCCAGGTGCCTCAACCAATCCACACAGATGTATATTAAAGTTGCCACCTTAATGTTATCCATGATTAAATAACTCTCAAACTTCCATGTGTGAATCACGATCCAATCCCCGTCTATGAGCATGGCTAAGCAATAATAAGCATAACGTATATTCCCGAGGTGATCAATAGCTATTAGGTTCCTACCTCAAGCACTACAACCAAAACCACATGTTCCCAATCCTACTCATGCAAATATTTGAGGGCAATACTAATGCATAGTAAAAACCGGGTATAAAAGAGTATGATCAAAGTGTAACTTGCCCTGCTGACGATCTGCAAACTCTAGAGATTCGTAGTAACAAGCTTCGCACTCTGGGTAATCTAGCGTAGACAAACAATAGCATACATAAGCAATCACTCAATCGAAACACGAGAAAAATCGAGAAAAGATCCAAATCAAACACGAATCAAGCAATGGCTTAAACTAACAAGAGTCAAAACCTAACAACATTATTAACATGTAAATTAAATCTTAACAGTAGGTACAAGTGACTAGCTACGATTTGCAAAAAGATTCAACTCAAACGAAGCAACGAAACTCAAAATACGAAAGAAACAAGAACGTTTACTAATCTGGACTAAACTCAATTTTTACAATACCAAAATCATGTTCAAGTTGGTTAACCGGACAGGACAGAACGAAACAAAGATTTTGGCGATGGTTTCATCTAATTTGGATAAACGAGTAAAAAGTTATGCTAGTTTAAAGATCAAGGGCTAAATCGCGAGAACAATAATTGTGGATAAGTCCCTGGACAAAAATAAACTAAAAAGAAAAAGACTATCAAACGAACGTTCGCTGTCTGAACTAATCTGACGAAAAATGTTCGTTAAAACGAACGAACAGACGGACGTCCGCTAATTAAAATAAACCGAATGAAGAACCGATCTAATCAATAAAACCACGAAAACAAAAAAAATGGGCGGTCTGGTTCATACCGGTTCGAGAAAACCGGCGGCGGCGGCGGGGTCAACGACGGTGGCGGCTTTGGCGAACGACGACACGGCGGCGGTGGCGCTGGGCGGCGACGATGCGGGCGGCGGCGACGGCGGCGGCGGCGCGGCGAGGGCGGGCGGCGATGGCGACTTGGGGCTCCAGGGGGGCCTGGGTCGGCTTATAAGGGGAGGGGAGGCGGCGACGCGGCTTGCGGGAGGGGCAGTCGGGTCAGAGTCGGAGAAGGATTCCGGCTCGGCCACGCCGACGAAGTCGGTGGCGGCGGCGCGGGGCGGCCTGGCTCGGCTAGGCCTTCGACCCACTCGGGCGACGAAGCGTTTTTTAAATAATTTCTCCCGAAGAAAATTTTCGTAATAAAATATAAAAAATTCTAAAAATGCCAAAAACAATTTTCACCGTCTAAATAATATACTTAGAACAAAGTGAACATTTTTCTGGCCTAAGAATGCAATTTTTAAAAATGCATATTTTCTAATTCAAATAAAATAGCAATTTAAATACAAATAAATTATAATTTGATTTTAAAATTCTTTCTCCAATATTTCTCTTAATTTGAAGAAGTCATATTATCTTCTCTCATTTATTTTTAATATTGGAAATTATTGTAGAGAAAAATAATAAAATCAGATTGATCCTTTCTTCAAATTTGAACTAAATTCAAATATGATTTTTTGTGAAACCTCCAACTCTCTCCTTGGGTCCTTGAGTTGCTTAAGGTTTCTAGGATCTCAACCAAATGCAAAAATAAATATGATATGCATATGATGATCTATGTATAACATCCAAATTGAAAATTGGGATGTTTCAAACTTACCCCCCCTAAAGATGAATCTCGCCCTCGAGATTCGGGTTGGTCAGCAAAAGGGTTAGGGTGGTCTCTACGGAGGTCTTCTTCTCACTCCTAGGTGGCTTCCTCCTTGGTATGGTGGCTCCACTGAACTTTCCAAAACTTGATAACCTTGCTGCGAGTAAATCGGCTAGAAAACTAGAGAATCTTGACTGGCTTCTCTTCATAAGTCAAATCACTGTTAACTGAATTGCTTCTAGTGGCACTGTATCTCTCAAAGGAATATCGGCCATCGCTGTGTGGCACTTCTTCAACTGGGAAACATGAAACACATCATGAACTCCTGACAATCCTTCTAGCAATTCCAGCTTGTAGGCAACTTCTCCCATGCATTCCAAAACTCTATATGGTCCCACAAAACGTGGTGCTAGCTTTCCCTTGACTCCAACACGCTTAACTCCTTGAAGCGGGGACACCCAAAAATATGCTCTGTCTCCGACTTCGTAAACTATCTCCTTGCGTTTAGTATTCGTATAACTCTTCTACCTGGACTGGGCTACCTTGAGTCTATCTCGAATCAACTTAACCTTCTCTTCAGAGTCTTTGATTAAATCTGGTCCGAACAACTTTCGATCTCCAACTTCATCCCACGATAGCGGTGTCCTGCACCTCCTTCCGTACAAAGCTTCGAAAGGGGCCATCTTCAAACTGGCTTCATAACTGTTGTTATAAGAGAACTCTGTATACAGCAAATTGTCGTCCCAACTATATCCATAATCTAGCGCACCAGCTCTCAACATGTCCTCCAGAATCTGATTGACTCTCTAGGTCTGTCCATCTGTCTGTGGATGAAAGGTTGTACTAAACTCTAGCCTCATACCCAAAGTTTCATACAACTGATTCCAAAACTTTGAAGAGAACTGGGTTCCTCTATCTGATACAATGGTCCTCGGATACAGCGAACGGCGCCAGAAAGCACGAGGGTGATGGCGCTCCCACCCCCCACCACGGTGCTACCCCCTTCTCCGGCGATCTCTCAACTCCTCCACTAATATGTGGACTCTCTCCGATCAACATCTCCGGCGTCTCCTCTGGATCAAGGAAATACCCATCTTCCATGGGTTCTTCTGGTGGATCTACCCTTGGCTTGGATTTCTCCAAGGGTAGGGTTTTTTCGGATGAGGTTTTCAAATCTACTGGGAATTCGGTTCATCCTTCGGGGCATAGAAGGCCTTTTATTTTAATTGTTTCATTTAGCCGTCATGCCTTCCGTATCTCGGTGGACTCGGTGGCTGCGGCTTTGGAAGCTGAATTGGAGGTTCGGCTATTGATCTTCATGTTGATCACATCAAAGACAAGGTTTACTCTTTCCATGTTTCTTGCAAGCAAGTTGGTTTTATCATCATGGACCTCCGCTCCTTTGCTTGTGATCTCTTCAAGTGTTATTTTCATTTATGGGGTAATGGTGGACCGAATTGGATTAGAGAGCTCAGGATCTGGAGGAAAGAATGTGATGCTGAGTGGATTTTAGTTAGTCCAACTAAGCACCGATCATCTTTAGGCCTTTTGGCTATGCATAAACCTCCAGTTAGATCTGCCATAAAATCGACTACTTCTTCTAAGAAGACTCTTTCTTTTGCCACGTTTGAGCGCTACTCTGCTTGCAAGGGATATAGATATCCATCTTCGCAAAAATGCATTGACACTATGAGGATGCGGGGTATGATCTTCCTGTTCATGAGCGTGTAGTCATTCATCCATCCCCCGCCCCGGACTTGCATTGGATAGTGGCTCGTCCACCCGTTGTCTTTGGCACGATCACTCCATTGCCGGAGTTGTGCCGGCCGATCTCATCTGCTCCGGCTGCTGATCCAGTTTCTGAGGATATTTCCTCCGTGCATGCGGGGATTACGTCCGCTATTTCCGCTCACGCGGGATTGCCTCCGATTCAAAATATTCCTGTTGCTGAACCAGTTGAGATGGAGGCCTGCCATGTTTCCAGCCCAAATGAGCCGATCAGCCCAGTTACTTCTGGGCCTCCCATGTCTTCGGATCCAAGCCCACTGGTCTTTGATGGACATATCCCCTCCTCTCAAGAGGCTGCGAGACAGTATGAAGCTATGGTCGGTGACATGGTGGACCGTGTGATGACATGTCCTATCTACTATAAGAGGGGCCACCTGTCTGCGGCATGTGGAATCTGGCGATCTTTCGGCTTGCTCTCGCCAGTCACTCTAGCCGAGGCTGTAATGATTTAAATGCGCTCAATGGATTGGTTTGGAAGCCAATTTGATTGCACCAAAAACGATTTTCTCGAATCTGCGCCTCTCATGGGAACAGAGCCGGAGTTATTGGGATAGACTGTCCAGTCCCATCGCCGCCGCCCCCATTGCATCTTCCCTCTCCTCACGCCAAAGAAAAACCACGAACAGCTCCTGCTCCATCCATGGCGAACTATGAGCTTGATCCTCAGCGCTTCGTGCCTGTTGGCCACCACATCATCGATGATGGCGATCGTCGGCTTCCTCGCACCTTCTTCACGCCTGCTGCTCGACCGGCCCGACGCCATGAGGACTACATGGTCGCTGAAGTAATGCCGGCGCCGGACGGACCGCTTGGCTCGGTGCGTGAAGAGGTGGTTCAGTTTCTGCAAGATTCAGGTATTATGGTTCAATCTGCTCAGCCGTGGTTCCATGGGGTGGGTCTGTTTCAAGTCAGAGATCCGTTAGTTAGATATACCTTGATTCAGCATGCGCCTTTTCCGTTGGGCAATGGTCGTTTTGTTAGATTTATGAAGCATGATGAGGGGGAGAATTTCAAAGGAACAAATGGTTTTCGCAAGGGCTGGTTAATGTTCATTGGATTCCTCTGGATTACCGCACTACTGAGTTCATCTCGCAGGCTGTTGGTACTTTTGGCAAGTTTATTTCTTGGGACAGTGAGGATCCTTACCTTGTCCGAACTATGGTGGAGGCTTGTTTTCCTGACACTCCGTTAGTTCCAAGAGATGTGGTTTTCGGTGATTATGCGGAATGGGGAGGTACCCAAGTGTCCTGGACTGCTGCATGCTATGTTCTAGGTGCTGACTTTGCAGATCAAATGCCAAATGATGAAGACCCAATGCCGCTGGATGGCAACCCCCACCCGTTGCCTGGTAAATTGATTCAGGATAATTTGCCATTTGTTCTTCCTCCATACCCAATGTTGGGACGGAATGATGCTCCTCTTGTTCCACCTGCCCCACCTGTTAATGAGGATGTGCCTGGTTGGGGTAATGCAGTGTGGGGTGATGAAGCTGTTGATGAGCAGGTCTTGCAGCCGCCTGCGCCTAAACAGGATCAAGTTTCTATTGTGATTGACCAACCAGAGGGCTCAGTGTCTGTGGATCAACCAGAGCCGGGCATTCAGCATGTTCCTCCACCAGATCTTCAGCAGCATCAAGTCTTTGAGGAGAATCAGCTCGCAATCGTGCCCTACCAACCTCCTGTCATTCAGTATCATGAGATATTCATTGGCATGGTGCGTATTGTCGCTGGCCCTCCTCTCCCTCCGGAAATGATCTGGAAGAGGTCTTTCCAGAACCTCATGTTTGATTTCTCAGTGAAGGAAGTGCCTAGGTCTATCTTTTGCAAGCCGTTGGGCACATTCATTTATTCCAAGAGGAATTGGTCCATTGCTTTTGATGAGTCCAAGTAGATGTCTTGCTTGCATGCTTCTTTACCCTTGGTTGTGGTGATGAAGAAGCTGTTGGTGAAGCGACCGGTGGCGAGCTTTATTTGAGAACACGCTGCAGATTCGCCTCTGCTTCGAAGATGTGGCACTGCTATCGCTTTGCCGATTCGATTTCATTGCATCAACACCTGTTTCTGCCTCTACTAAATCAACACCTATGGTTTTCTCTGTGGAACAAACTGTCAGATAGCGAAGAGAGAAGAAGCCTCCAGTGGTCGATACGACGCTGAGACGTTGCACTCGAAGCGCGGCAAAGTTAGATGGTTTAAAAAACGTGGTTTTTGAGCAGCTCTCGCTTCAGCCATCAAAGAAGCGCCCACATGCCAAGCCCATGGAGGACAAGGCCCAGCCCACTGCGGATGGCGCTGAGGATGCTTCGACTGCTGCACCACCACACACTCCAATTCGAGTTCTTCAGGCGGTTGGCGCGGAGCTGGAGATCGATCCCTCTCTGCTGTCGGTGGATAAGCTTATGGCTAATCCACAGGAGGACTTGTCCACATCTTCAGCTTAACGATTATGTCATCTTATTTGTCTTCGCCTCGGGTGCATGTTATGCGTGTTCTCTTTATGGTTGATCTATGTCAGTTTAGGGAACTGTCATTTTGTGGCTCTGAACTATGTTGTCTTTTGGGTCGTATGGCATTGTATGTCTTGCTTTATATACTTTTCTGCTCTTCGGTGGTTAATGAATCATATCAAAACGTGTAGTTGGAAGGTTTTGTGTTGGAATGTCCATGGCTTGAACTCAGATACGAGGCAGCGCTCTGTCAGAGAGAAAGTGACTGAAAGTCAATGTTCAGTTATTTGTCTTCAAGAAACTAAGCTTTCCTCCTGCTCTCGGGCAACTATGAAATCCATCAGTCCTCATGGTTTTGATCAATTTGTTGAATCACCATCTAGAGGTGCCTCGGGGGGGCTTTTGACTGCTTGGCGATCGGATGTGTTCCATGGCACTCTCTTACAAGTCAAACCCTACGCTATTGTCATGCAGTTTACTTCTGTTCATAACAATGAACAGTGGTTTCTGGTTAATGTTTATGGTCCTTGTCAGGGTGAACTTAGGGATGAGTTTGTCTCATGGATATACAATTTGGATATTGATCCTGGCCAATTGTGGATGTTGATGGGGGATTTCAATTTTATTCGTTGCACTGATAATAGGAACCTCCCGGGTGGTGACATTAATGATATGTTTATTTTCAATGAAATTATTGGCCATTTGGGACTTCTTGAGCTCCCCCTAAAGGGAAGAAGGTTTACTTGGTCCAACATGCAGGACATGCCTCTTTTGGAGCAACCGGACTGGGTTTTTACATCTGCTAGTTGGATTAACTCATATCCCATGACACAAGTGACTCCTTTGGCAAAAACTGCATCTGATCATGTGCCTTGCCTGGTTGACATCAGTACATCCATCCCAAAGGCACATATTTTCAGGTTTGAAAACTTCTAGGTGCATCAGGCTGGTTTCTTTGATTGTGTG